>JAVFKF010000041.1:0-600000 GCA_036926295.1 Pachydiplax longipennis | reverse complement strand
TAGGGAAATGGTATGTGATTCAGAAGACTTCCACAGCAAGTCGCTGCATATTCTATAATTTTACAGTTGGTGATGAACCTGGAGAATATCGTATCACTCAAGCCAGTGAACACTTTCTCCTTGGATTGACAAGTGTTGACCATTCCTATCTCTATACTGGTATTCTTAAAGCAAAGAATGCCAATAATCTTGCAGATATGACAGTGCGGTTTCCATTCAGTAAGTCTATTTTCTTAACCACCCTTCTATTACAGGTATTTACAGAGGTTCCTCATAAGTTTATATCAATTCTTAATGGGTTTACATAACTTGTGGCATTCTTGTACCAATACTGATTTTACTATTGCTTTATGATCTTTCTCAAAATATGAACACCTGAACATAGTGTTTTATATGCTGACAATACTAATGAGGTTTTTTTCTGAATATGAAATTATTGTAGGCTGCTGTCAGGTATATGGAAAATTTGATCAAGCTAAATATAAAAATCGCAATATATTTTGTTAAATGAATTCAAAATGATCAGACACTACTTTGTGGAAAGCTATAATAATAACAGAGAACTTTGTGATTTTGCTACACAATATATTTATTGGAAACTCAAAATATTTTTATTGGCTAGTTTTATTACTGAGACTGAAGCATCTTCAGGGAAAGAAAAAGAGGACTAAAGTGATAAGATAGTGAGAAAGAGTGGGAAGGGATTATTATTGCTCTAAAAAATTCAATATAAGAATTTAAAACCATTGGCAATTTACTAAAATAACATCTTTGGTTCAATGATGGATAATTGAGATTTTTAGGGTTTCATAGAATAGACTGAAAAAATTCCGATGAGGCCGGGAATCAAACCCGGGGCTCCCGATATCGGGAGACCTGGGTTCACATTATATATATATATATATAGTATAAACTTGGTAAATAAGCACCATAATGATTTTTCTTTAGCTGTTATGTATTTTCTTATTTATAATTAGTTCCCTTCATTAGTATGCATTTTTAATTTAAGGTGTTGCAGGTTCAGCATCCTACAAAGTGCTAATGACAGATTATGACAACTTTGCTGGAATATACACATGCCAAAAGATGGCATTTGTCAATAGACAATCTGCTTCCATACTGTCAAGGACACCCACTTTAGACAAAATGTACATTGACAAGGTAATTCCTTTTGCAGAGATTTTCCTATAACCATTTATTTCATAAGCTAGAATGACTAATCTCAATGTTGGTAATTTCATAGATCCGTACGAGACTAAGCAGCATTGGAGTGGACCCTCATGATCTAAGCATCATAGAACACACTAACTGCAAGGTTAATGCTACTGAAAACGGAGTTAAGATAAATATTGATGAAGAAACCCTAACCCCAGGTAGCATTGCTGGAGTTGTGCGTAAAGCTGGTGATGCTATTGGAGATGGGATCGAAGCTGCTGCAAATGGTGCCAAGAAGGTATACAACCATGTTGCTTCATCCAATGAAGAAACAAGAGTGTCTCCAGACAATGATGCTGAATGGCTACCATAGATCTTTGCTATTATTGTCCGCACGTGTTTGCTGTTACTCATAAGGAAATTTGTTTCATGCAAAGGCATTGAAGAAGTTTTTTTAGTTTTCTTTTAAAATATGCAATTCATGACAAATTAATGAACTGAATTTTCTTGTTCCTATTTACAATTGTAATAACAATTTTATCAACTGGAAAGAAATATTTACTATGTATCAGTGGTTGAAAATAAAAGAAATGAAACCTACTTTTGCACTGTCATTCATTTTGATCAAAACTCAACCCCACTTATTTCTCTCATTGAAAACTGCAGTTTGGTGAAGTGCTAAGTATCTCCTTGTACATATTATTATTCTTTTTTGACCATTTAACTAAATTACATACCTTATTTATCTAAATAATTCATTCTATACGTCAAACAATTCGACACATTCCTTTCAAATTTTCATGAGCATTTAATTTCAATTTCAACATCAGTTTATATCTTTTAATTTCAACAAAATTAATGGAATATTAACGGAGGATGAGTAAACTGGTAACAATGCCTGTAACAGCAACTACCATATTTGCTACCTGAAACAGAAATTGATTTCATTTTATGTAATTTTTGTCATGTTATTTACTTTTGTGATTTCAATGTTACACACACTTTTCCATCACATCTTTTAGTTTGTAATATCGATAGGTTTGCACAAGATTTTCACACCGCTGTCTTCTTCTTCCCTAAGGTAAAACCTTAGATTTTTTTCACCCACTCCTAATGTTTTCCACTCTATTTCTATTCATACAAACATTTACATGTTTTCATAAATACAGTTGATGACAGGTTAGATGGAAGAAGAGACTTTTTAGTATCAATTTTGCCTATGGTTGATGGAATAAAATTTCAACACAAGTGTCCTCAAAATCTAAATGGCATTTCTGTAAATATTTCAGAAATTCTAGCCATTAATACTCTAGATATGATGGACATTTAAGTACTTATATTACCTATTCTGTGAAATTTCTTGTACTGCAAGTTTAAAAAGTGAAGTAAAAAAAATTGAGCAAAATATTGGGAATGATCTTAAGATAACTACATGGTAGAGATCAGTCTTAAAGACAACAATGTTCAAAATTGTACAGACAATGAAGACGCTTATACAAATTGAAATAATGCGTTTCTATACAAGAAATCTTGCTGTATGAAGGCCATTACTGAAAAAATAGCCTACAAACTGATGGCAATTTTACCCGATGAACATATAAGAATAAATACCATATCAACCAAAGTGTGGGGGTTACAGAAGGAAACAATTTGACAGAAATGAAATTTTAAAATCAACTTTATTGAAAATCTTACAAAAACATACCTCAAAAAATAAGTACCTTTTGTATTTAATTAGCTCCTTTATGAAAAATAATTTACTTGTTTAATTATCTAATTCACTGAGCGAGAAAATTTTGCATGCCCTGGCGTAAATTGTCTTTGTAGTTGATCATTACCACAGAAAGCAATTAGCACCCGTGCACATTTTGAAGCAATAAATAAAAAATACAGGATGAAATCTATGTTTGATGACATGTGTTTCTCTATTGAACCTTAATTATATTATCAAGAAAGCTCCAGAAAGACCAGGATATTCTTGTATTCAACAAGATTAAGAAATATCAACTGACATTCATAAACATCTCATTAGACTTATTCAGTATTTTGCTGTTTCTACATACTCTTCTTGCTTAACTGTTAGATCTTAAATACAGTATTCAAAGGAGTATATAGTGAATGAAAAGCCATTGAAATAACTTTCATACAAAAGAAAGAAACAACTCAAATACTACTTGCTTCTATTGGCAAACATAAGATGGTATTGAATGATTGATCATAAAAGATGACATTCCTTGACATTACTTTTGTTTTAATCAGGAATATATGCAAAGGAAAATATTACCTTTGTAGCAAAGCAGAAACAGGTGAGGCAGCAGAAATCAGATGAACAAGTGAAGCCTGTTCATAATTAACATGGTTAGATGATCAATGTAGTTTAGGTGGAATGCTTCCCCCCCTCCTCAAAGATAACACAGAGTTTATAATCAAAGTCCAAATAAATAAATAAATTGATAATGTCTCCAAAAATATATTAACTCTAGCATAAAATGAAAGTCAAAAGTTAATCCTTTATACTTAAAAAATTCCCATTCACTACAATCAATTACTAAAAAAATTAATATTTAATGATTCTACTTTGATAGAACCTTTGTCTTCATCATGGAATTAATCCTAAAATATTTCAGGATTTGCAATACAATAAAAAATTCTTTCCAAATAAAAGAATTGAACCATTAAAGTCTTAAAAGAATTGAACAGTACATCAATCAATATTCTTAATAAAAGGATAGGAATATATTTTGGTCAAAATATTAGCCTTTCAATTCTGTTCACAGAAAAGGGAATGGAAACATGGAATATTTTCTACTTCCTGAAGATTTTCATTTTCATAACATCTGCTGCTACACTGGAAAACTTTCAATTTCTTTTATTGTCATCTATGCTATTCTCATGTAGCTGCATTTGCTTTATTAATCAGGATTAGAATATACCCTATTCATGTAAAGTTTAATAAAAATAAATGGATATTCACAAAAGAAATCAGAATAATATCCAACCATAAAATTATAAAATATATAATTAAAGCCTCAATTTTTTTAACATATAGTCACAATGCGTTCAGCATTAAGCAGCCATAAAAAGCAATTTTTTTACTTAATGAACAACAAAATATCTTATATTGAATATTATTCAATAGAAAAGTATTTATCCAACAAAATATACCACTATAAACCTGTTTTCAATATCAATGACACTGATTAAATGATAAAATTCTAAATTTTTAACTTTTGACCTAAATTATTTTAGTGCATACTAAATGCTAAACAAAATTTAATTGGAAAATCAAAATAATCTTACAAATTAATTTCTAAAATATATTTAAAAAGTATACCTTTGCACAAAAATGTATATAATGTTAATTAGTGAAAATATTCTAAAGGTATCAGGCTCCACAAATTAAAACAAAATCTACAATTTTCTTTATTTTTAACAATTTGAAGGGATTAATAAACAATTCTAAAAATTTATGGACTATTGTGGTAACAAATTAAGTATTTTTGTATGAAAGTTGGCTACTTTGTACCCTTATCAATATATGCTCTATTTTAAAGATGTACGAACAGAAGAAATAGGGACTTAAAAACTTTTTTTATTTATTTTAAGATAACATAAATATATGGTATTTAACAACAAAGCAAATGCTATATGTACAACAATCTAACAATTCAAATTAATTTTGAGTAATTTTTCAAATGATAAAATACAAAGATCAACTTATTTCATTAATTTAGTTGGCCTATGTAAAATTCTGCATTAAAAATATTTTATCTACTGCGTTATATACATCTTTTACTATGAATGTTGGCTCCCGCAATTTTTCTTCCACCGGAAGAAAATCGCGTGGGGAATGATTCAAATACGAATCACTCCTATCTCGAGAAAATACTCCTGTCTGAAAAATTGGAAACATAGCATTAAGAAGCTCATAATTGAATACTTGCTTATATTGTGTAGACCGGATTCATTATACTTCAAATTAAATGACAGGAAATATATAATTAAGAAATGATCCAAAAAACTCATACTAAACTTAACTTAATATTTAATTATAATCCATAGAGGAATCTGTAACATGATGAAACTCTATCAATGATTAGTTTAAATTCTAAGCAAACAATTTTATAAGAAAATGACTAGACTATGTGGAATTAAATACAAAAATATATTATTTTGTTTTGAGATCATACTAAGTCAAGCCTTCCACAATACTGGTAGTGTAACAAAATCTATACATGGCATTGTATTACAAAACTAGCATATACATTGAGTTTGAAATTTATTTTATTGCTTTTATGAGTCAAAACTGCTTCTGTTAAAAAATATCTTGTTTAAAATTTTAGTGAGAACTCTTTTTTGGGGCAAATACTTAGGAGGTGAAACTGATTTTCCTAATACTCTGTATACATACATTGAAACTTAAATTACATAAGTTATTGCAATAATTAAATTAGCAGCCTAATAATTATCTACCTGATTACATTGATTAAATTATCTGCCAGAATAAGTAATAATGGCTATTATATTTTGAATAACAACTAAGAATGTTTTTATTTTACAAAATAAAAATTTATATTACAATAAATTAAGAGTTTACTTTTACGCGTAAAATGCTCTCGGGATATCACCCAGGTTATTTCTGGAGACCAAGTCGCCAATGTTTTGACGGCCGACTCTGCCATCATCCTCAGGGCTGCTGAGATGCTGTGAGAAATTTTGGGCCTGTATATATACCCAGCCGTCAGTCCGGTGCTCTTCTCTGATTGGTTGAATTTCTGAAACCCAGCTAAGGAATTAGATCCCTTGCGAATGTGGAGCCTCATACATCGGAGAAACTTCCAGGACCATCTCCACCCGCCTGAAAGAAGACTCCAGGCACATACGGCTTAGACAACCAGAAAAGTCAGCTGTGGCCGAACTGGGAAATAACAACAAAAGAAGCCATTGAAATAAGGCTCCATGAAAATAACTTCAACAGAGACAAAGGATTCGGACTTAGCAAGGCATGGAACCAGATAATAAAAGGGAAATTGGTTGACAGAAATTCAAACAATCAGAGAAGAGCACCGGACTGACGGCTGGGTATATATACAGGCCCAAAATTTCTCACAGCATCTCAGCAGCCCTGAGGATGATGGCAGAGTCGGCCGTCGAAACGTTGGCGACTTGGTCTCCAGAAATAACCTGGGTGATATCCCGAGAGCATTTTACATGTTCAATACACCAGGAAAGCCTCAAGTCATTGTAGTTTACTTTTACAGTGATAACCATATGTTTGACCCCTTAAAGGAGAAAGTATCTTAAGAAGTTCTGTCCATAGATGTACTGATAAAATATTGCTTTTAACATAGGAAACAGCCCTCCTCACCACACAATAAGAGAAGATATATCCCAGCTAAGGAATTAGAAAATATTAATAACTCTATAAAGAGTCAAATTAATTCTACTTGGAAAAATTACCTAAAAATAATAACATTTTAATCACATGCTGCTAATTCACTTATACTTAACAACATGAAGTCTTTTTAGGATGTATCAGATGTTTAAATGCTTTATTTAATAAATAAGCAAGTCACATAGTTATATCCTGAGTGAATATATCAATCTTAAATTTCTGAAAACAATGATCATCATCAAAGCATAATCTAGCATTAAAATGGTGGATGCATAGGATTTAGTTGATATGAATACACAAATAAACTAATCCAGATTAGATTATCAACAGCATATTCACTACAAATATTCAGTGAATAATTATAGGCCTGATACATGAAGTTTATAGTACTATTAGGTGGTCAGTTTTATGCTAAAGTTAGTAAATAATTAGTAAAATTAAAACACAAATTTAATTTTAATAATTGTACAGTTGATATTTGGCTCTTTTAAATCATGAGTTTGCCAATCACTGAGTTAGGTAGCTAATAAACATTGATTTTTGCTCCATTTACCTGATTCCTATTTTAGATAAATTAAACTCTGAATGCTGCTAAAAATTTAAATTTATCAGTCACACTGACAATCAAATAAAATCTTCAATTCAGCCTACTAAGACCTATATGTCATTAATACTATATAACATGGTCAGCACATAGATTCTAGTACGATCCATTAATGGACTAATTTTAATCTATTTGCTTCCTCTTAATTCAAAATATTCATCATGATGCTGGGTTAATGTGGACTCCCATTGGGAATCAAACCTAGGGTAGCATTCATGAAATGCAAATCCACATGGCTATCTGGAGGGCATATTATTGAGTATTATTATTCTACAAATTTATTGACAATTTCATCACTGCTGTTAAAATCATACACACATTAACTCAAACTCCAAGCATACAGAACTAATAATTTATACCTCAAGCAAGTGAGATAACTTTAAACTACAATATAAAGGGATAATTTAATTGATATTGTCTTATGGGGTAGGAAATAGGAATATCAAGAAATATACATTTTTTAAAACAAATATAAAATTTATATAGAAAATTATAAAACTTCACACATTAAAATTGATAAGAAGAAATGAAAAATTTTAACATCATTCAATACATTCTAAACAATATGCAAGCAAAATTTTAAATGACAGTAAACATCTCTTTCCCATGTAGTCCCAAATTATATTCACTTAGATTTCAGCACATATGAAAAGTACTAATCATACAGTACTAGTACATTCAACTTACTTGTCCCCTTATACAAAAGAATATTTCTCATATAACTTCGAAATGTTCATTTCAATGAGGAAATAATTTAATTGGTGGGTCCTGGAAGAAATTACTCAAAGGTGAAGCAAAACATAAAAATATACTAATATTTACTGCATCATCAAACTTACTTGAAATCTAAGAGCTAGTTATTTTCAAAAATACTAATAAAAATATTTTCAAAAGTATTCTGGTGTAATGCAAAATTTATAACAATGCTGATAAAATGATACTGCTAAGCAAATTCTAAAGGCTGTTTTAAAGAATGCAATTTCTGACGCAAGAAATGGTGCAATCACGATTGACACGCAAGAAGTTAGAACATTCTAATTCCGTGCAATTTGTAGTTCCGATTTCATTCCCTGGATGACGCAGTGAACTCCATAACATATACATGTGGGTGATCGTTCATAGGCATCTAGTAGTTCACTGCCTTTACCAGGGAAGCGCAGCAAGGCGGAGAATCTAAACTTGATTAGACGGTCATAGACAGCTTTTTGTCAATAAAACAAATTTTTAAAAATTATGCGCACTGAAAATTGCATGAACGCTTGCATTGTGTAAAGCTATCATACAATTTGTACAATCAATTGCGCGAACGATTGCACCAGAAATTGCATCGTATAAAACAGCCTTAAGACATAGCTTGCAGAATTCAATATCTAAAGAAAATATCGTCCCATTAATACTACGCCTATTTTTTGGACTATAAACTATTCCAAAATACAAATGTCTTTTAAAATATTAAACATTGATATTTGAGTTACTATTTCAAAGGAAATACAAATTTATAGGTAAAATCTTATTATATAAATTCCCCAGGATCTTAATGAAATGATACTTTCATGAGTTTTAAAGAAATTGAATAACTAAAGAAATACACATATCAGACTTCCATGATAAGCTAATGTGTGCTAATTATACTTTGTTAATGATATCTTGAAAGAAGAAAAGCCCTCACCTCAACTTTAAAATGTAAAACATTTACCAAAAAGAGGGTTAATTTTAGGTTTTATAAATGTTTAGGGGAAAAAAGGAGTTTTTACTAAAAGATAGTATAATGAAAATTTTCCTTAGTTATCTCAAGGTAAGTGAGAAGAAAGGGTTACAATCACAGATGATTGCTTCATTCACAATATTGTGAGATAGTTAATACAAGCAATTGAACTATAAATTAATACTACAAGATTTAATTTATCCTAGAAAGCTGCAATTAATGAGGAATTCCATTCTCGATGTGTATAATAAGAATAATATAATATATTCTTGTTCATGATAAGCAAAGCAATTTTTTTCCAATGTAATTACAAGAAAACTTTTCATAGTTTCATGAAGCAGTATAAAAAAGGTATTTGTAGTGTTTTCTCAAAAAATATAAAGCCTAAAATAAAATTTAAATTTTTAAAGAGGTAAGGTTAATAGAGGATATCAATAAGAATTACAGTTCATGTTAAAGCTGATACTTGATACACACTGGTGATTAATAATAAATCATTTCATATAATGCTCATGATTAGCCTAACAATTATAATGACTACTAAAAACATTAGTTGACAAATCATTTCATGACTTCAAGACCCCTTAGTTAACTCCAAAGATTGGCATTCCAAGCTTATTCCATAGACAAGGAAATCATCTGATAAACTGATTAAGTGCATAAAGGTCCAAGCTTATTGAGTTAAAATGCATCATATTATTAACATGAAGATGATGATAAAAAGCACTTTGTTATAATTTTACCAACTAGCCTTGATCTAAACAAATACTGTATTAATTACAAGGTGCAGAATGATCTAAATGCTATCAAAATTAAGAATTCCTATGGCACAATATATTTTCATATAAAGTTCGCTGATTAATCATTTAAATGTCAAAATGTACAAAAGGAGTACAACAGATTATATCAGAAAAATTCAATAGTGAACATTGGATTTGGATCACCAAATTGAAATAGATCAACAAGTTCCAAATCAGAACAGACACAACCATTCTATGTTGAGTTTTATCAATTTAAGTCAACTAAACCCATTGAAACAGCCAACAATTTTAATCAAAATTTCCATGACAAAATTTTTGTATCAAGATATTCATATCAATGACTTTTTAAACCTCTTAATGCTACTTTTTCTCCAGTATAGGACAATTGAATAAGATCATCTTGTCAAAGCATTTAAATTTAAAGGTCCAACACATTCAATTTCAAATATTTCCAATGTGCTTCCATTGCTTAAGAAACTGAAAAATTTTCCTGTATGGAAAAGGAACATACAATATGGATTTGAAAAGTCCTATGCATACATAGTATGTTTTTAGATTTATATGAGGGTGGTCTGAAAAGTTTCCAACCCCAGATTTTTCAGAAATCTTCAGAAAACATGTCGAAAAATGGCAAAATGTCAGAAACTTCTCAGACTACCCATGTAAATATTGAATTGTATTGTACAAATATTATCTCACTGAAAAAAATTATACTGTTAAGGATATCTTTTAAAAAATCCAGATAAAGTACAGATTCTTTAAGATGGAAATAGTGAAAATGAAAAGAAAGTGCCAACTACCAAAAGTCTATATTACTGACCAATAAATTGATAATTTTATATTTTAAGATTCTCTAGGTATCTCTTTTAATTGCTAGAAGAACAATGGAAAATATTTAATATCTTAGGTCAGATATAAAATTTATCTCCATGTAATCAATAGAGATTTCCATGTCACAATGAAAAAAATAAGTCATTGCTTTTTTTATGCAGGTATAGCAACTGGATAAATCTTCATTTGGTGGCAAGATATCTAGCACTTGATATTAAATAAAAATGCAGACCTTAATTCTCATTGATAAATGCCAAGGATTAGAGATGTTTAACATTGTTTAAGCAAAGGATTTTAGCAAAACTTTAACAATAAAAATGAAATTGTGATATTATATTATGAAAACATTTTTTGATATTGGTTTTAAAAAATGATGGCTTGATCAAAGAACAGTCAACAATATTCCTTATTGCTTGCATTGTAGAAAATCCAGACAGGCTTATCTGATTCTCTGAAGGCATCAAATTGACATTAATTGATAATAACTGAAGTAATTCTTATGAGGTCACAGATTTAAAGCAACTGATATATGATAAATTAAATACATCATCTAACAAATTAAAAATATTTAGAAGAAAATTTTTCATTTTTTATTTATATATGAGAAGGTGAAAGAGTTGCACGATTTACTGCATCATACAGGGTGGGGCATTTCAAAGTTTCTTTTAAAAATTATGATTGTAAGAAGGTACATAAATATTTTTTATTAAATCTTTTTTGTTTGATATACTGGAGTATCCGATTTAAGAATAAGAAACAATTTCGTTCAAGTGGGCCTCTCTGCTGGCATTATAGTAAGCCATCCAATCAATCACTCAAATTTAAAAAGAAACGAACAGATGGCCTACCTTGTATAAGAGATCCTTGGTAACTTAAAAAAAAATTCAAAAATAATTTCTTATTACCAATTTAAGAGCTTAATTTTAATTAAACCAAACATTTTAATCAATACAGGGGGACAGCATCTTGGCATACATAGTATGGGTCACTTAATGTTATAAATGGCTGAAAGAATCAGCTGTATTTTTTAATTTCAGAATAGATTACAGGACAGAATATCTTTGTCAAGGCTAACTTTTAGCTATAAGAGCAATATATTTTGGAGAAACAATTGTAAATATTTCTAATGAACTAATAATATATACAAAAACGTACAGGAATAAAATTGTGATATTGATTGATTCAAAGATCTTTAATCATTTATCAACACAGTCATATTAATAAAATTAATTACTTCTAAACTGCACAAGATATCATGTTAAAGAGAATTTGAATCATAAGGAGGATAAGTAATGTTATACTACTTATGACCGTTTTGACCCGATCTTGTGGCACCTTGAAATGGATTTGAGTCTATATAGTTTTTATGCGTGTGTGGCTGTGTATATATAATACTTCTGCTATCTTTACTTTATTTGTGTCAAAAATATAGAAGTATAGGGTAAATAATATGAAAACATGTAATCAGTAAATTTATCAATCAATCTTTATGCTCAATAGTTAAAATAATTATTTCGAAAATATTAAAAATTCCTTGTTATTACTTGACCTTACCAGTTATTCATCTGAATGATAACCACCTTAGACAGAAAAGGACAACACATTACCTATATACAGTAAAACCCATTTAAGATGCTTCTCAGAGGACTGAGTGAAACCCACATAATAAATCATATAGCGTTATTAACCAGTGTGTGAATTTTATTTCTTGCATGTTGGAGAAAAGGAAAGATTATTGTGGCTCTTAAATTTTCAAATAAGTGTTTACACCTTAAAACAAAAAGGGTTTTGGTTTGCTTTATTTACCACAACTGAATATGGGACACGTAGAAAGTCTGCAAGCAATTACTGAGTAATACTGGTTGTCTTTCTCGACATGTTTTTGAAGAATTTTCAGCTCTTTTTACAGGAATAGTCCTCATTTTGTTGTTCACTTAACCCTCAATAATAAAGCAATTCTCTTACACATTCTCCAGAACAACAATTTGTTAACAGCAATGTTGAGAGTCTGTCACAATGCACAACCTTCCCAAGACTATGTTCAATAGCCTACAAAGCACTGCACAGCCCCTATTCTCAATTTGATTTGGTTACAATATGAGAATGCGACAAAAGGGAACAGTGCTTTGTGACTTTTTAAATTTAATGTTTTCTTCTGAGATAAAATGATAGGAAAGATATCAATCTAGCTCAGAACTTAGTTTTGACACTTGGATGGAGATTGTTGTTCCACAATATTTTCATTTCCCTTGCAGAATTAGTAATTGCAAACAAGAGAATCAACAAGAACCTGCTTAAAGAGAAGGTGAGGCAGAAAAGGACAAGGAAAGATGGCAACGCAGATAATATGAGCAATATTCATTTTATCAAATGAGATGGAGGATAGGCTATTGCATGTTATACTGCATCCTGGGGATGGGAAAAATCAGCCATATTAGCAGTTAGCAGAGCATCTTGAACAGTATTTATAGCATGTGTTTTATGTGAAAGGGAAAAGTAGAAAATGGTGTATTACGCATGATAAGATCTCAAGCCGAAGCATTTCAAACATGTTTTACTATTTATGTTTTTGAGGAATTGTACATTGCCAAGTGCATGGGTGTGTGTGCCTTTTCCATATATATTCACAAGTAATAAGATGTGTAAGGTCACCATATCAACGGGAAAATGCAGTGTAACATTTTTGACAAAAATGTATACTATGAGTATAAGTACATCAATCTGTGAAATTCTTGCCTGATACTTATAATCTTAAAAATAGAAATTTCTCAAATACATTCCTTCAAATTCATTAAACCATTGTAATCAAGATGTATGTACTAAATAACACCTTGTTGAGAGAAAAACCACTAACTTTGTAAATAAGCATTTAATATCAGAATCTCTTTTTAATTCCTTAGATCTTACAATCCCCAATTATTACAATTATATCTTACAATTCCCTTTAAATCCAATTCACAATAAGGTGCAAAAGAATAATTTATTGTGACTGAAAATCTAGCAATTTACTACGATAAATAAAAAACTATCTTACTACTTTTATAAGCTTCTCTTTGAAAAGCACAAAAACCATTAACTTAGATTCAGCAATTATATACTTATGGCAATTATAAGGTATATTAAACAAATTACTTACCTCAACAAGGACACTAGCACATGACAAAGCTTCTAATTTTTTATCTTTATCACCTTTTCCCAGTAAGTTATCAATTTTGCAATTGATCCTAGGGAAATGACTAACTTCCTTTTTTGAACATTTTTCCAAATATTGATTATATAAATTAGCACCATAGACATCCGTATTTATATTATCTCTGCAAAGGGAATCCCAGTAAAGAGAAAATTAAAATCTAAACCTAAAATTCAATTGTAATATACTCTGACATAAAACAATGAATTCATCTGAACTTTAATATAGATTTAAAGTTTTTATGACTCAGAACATATATATTTAATATTCATAGGAATAATTAAAATAATTCTCATCCTTGGACCCACTGAGAAAAGATATAAATACATAGGAGCTTAGCAAATAAATTCACATGAATGACCACATTTTGCAATAATTAAGATTAAAGATTTCTTCAAGAGGCCAAGGTAGCAAGAGAATTGAAATAAGAAACACCTAACCACACCTAACACAGAAGAATATCTCTATTTCTTCAATACTTCCATGATACAACTAATAATTGACTTATAAATATATAATATCATTATTTTATATTAGTTACAATTATGATGGAAATGATACTATAATTGATGATAAAACACACATATCATGCTTAACACTAAGTTGCCCGTGAATGGCTTTAACTTGATACTTCTCCATTAAAAAAGTATCGTCCAATATGTTAAAGAGCAAACTCTAGGAGCAGCATCCAGCAATGGTTATTGAGTCAAATTATTATGCCTAAATTGGTGTAATGTTTGGAGATTGTAGTTCAATGTAAATGTATATGTAAATTTTCAGTAGTTAACTTATCATTTTTTAAGAAAATCTATTAGTAATAATATTAGCACAGTCTCTGAGGAAAATACTTTGTAAAGGTAGAATAGATGAAATCTTAGATGATCTTAGAGAATTCATGATGAATAACTTAGCCCACATCCATAATATACATGGACAGGCAGCTAAGTAACTCAGCTTTGGCAAAAGAATAACTGGTAGGGGTAATGGAAGTCTGCACGTTAGGTTACTTTTCGCTGTTAGGCTTCATCTTGATTATGCATGGGATCCCAGCTGAAAAAAGTTACTCTGAATTTCGAAAAGATAAATTGAAAGGCAACATGTTTTGCACAGAATTGCTATGATGAATCAGTGTTACTAAGATGCTTCAGGATGCAGAATGGGGATCATTAGAAGAAAGAAGTTTCATTTCATCAAGAAAATGTATTTAATTTTGATTCCTGTTCATAGCTGTGATAATATGAAAACCAATGAGGGACAGGAGAAGATACCTTGGTCTTGATAAAATATTAAGTGTTATTCTATTGATCATGCTACAATTTGATAGTCTTATGCCTTTTATGGCATTCTGGCTTATAGAGGCTGGCAAGGGCAAATTACCTCATCTAGCCAAATGTGCTTCATCTCCTCTCACACAATTTTTGTAGCAGGGATAAAATTCCAATTAGTCTTTTGAACTAATGTCTTTATATTTCTGAAAACTGTCTGAAATATGGGAATAATATATTCATTAAGGCGCATAATTGTCGTGTGTCTCTCCCTGCAATGTGTGATATCATCGAAGCAGGAGAATTCACACCAAAGGTAAGTGTACTTTTTAGTTCTTACCTTTTATATACGGTTTAGGAATATTTTATTTTTAAAGAATTACTGTAGATAACTTAAAGCTATTTAAGGGGGCCACATTTTTTGTACTGCAGAAGATCTTAATATTCAAACAATGGTAAAATAATCGAAACTAGAAACCAAAAGGATTTTAATTACTTGAATCATTCTTGATTAGAAGATTGTCCATAACTGCCTTTCATTGTTGAAAAATTCTACATTTTGTCCATCGAAGTTCTTGAAATTATCATGAAATCTGAGAGCAAATAAATAATTCATTTTTGCTTATTTTATCTCAAAAATGTCATTGCATTACTCCTTGCATGATTCATATACTTTATAAACACCATGCATCAATTCCAAAATTACTAAAACTGTATTCATCAGTTCAAAATTTCAAAAGTAGTCACTTTTTTCTTGCCACACGTTGAATACAAATAATGTTATACTTGTACTTTCCAAGCATAGCATTTAACTCAATATTAAAAGCACTGTTACATGATGTGCTACAATACTACCAATGAATGACAAAATATACTCTATAATATCTAAAATTGCAATTACTATGGATCAAAGGTTGTACAATACTCTGTCTCCAGTGTTGGAGCCACAGATGTATTTTCATTTCGTTTCACTGGATTGCAAAAACACACTTGAGAATGATTATACTTAATACATTCAAATAGATGCATGAAGTTAAAATGATGAAAGAAAAATTTTATATGTGTATATGAGGAATAAAAACAGAGATTTTGCTTGAACTTGGAGTGAATAATGATAATATCGTTTTGGCATATTTTGAATGTATCCATAACTGTATCTTATATCAGTTACTCTTTAGAGCAGGGGTTCCCAGACTTCTCATTCCCCCCAATCCCCAGACATAACCTACTCATATCCCACACCCCCTATTTGTTACGATAAGAAATAAATTCCTTAGATAACCATGAATTTTCTTTAAAAAAAATAGATATTTGGCCATGGTTGTATCTAACAGATAGTTTCATTATAGAGTACCTTACAAATTTAGCTAACACATCTGATTTTTAAATACTTCAAAAGCATATAATATAACTAATTATATAATTACATATACTATTTATTCCCATACCCCCTGAAAATGGTGCTTGTACCCCATGAGGTTTTGGGTACCCTTGCTCTAAGTAAAAAATGCAATATAAATAAGATATTCCATTTACAGAGAAAGTTAAAACAGAATAGTATTGGCAATCTTATGCCAAGAAGGAAAGAAAAACAAGAACAGCTAACAAAGAATGTAAAATTCTCATTTTGAATGAATGTCAGCTGTTAAATCCCAAACTGTACAATACTCATGAAGTACTTACCCAATTGCATAGAGAATTTTTATTTGATCATCAACACCTATTTCTTTGGCCTGTTTCATTATTATTTTGTGAGCATGGTGATATGTGATTTCACTTGGTTTACCAATTAAAGCTGTATAAATTAAATCTTTGTCAGTGATTTTCTTGTATAAATTTTCCAAGCATATGAGGAAGGCTCCATGACCAAATCTGAAAATAAAAATATTAAGCTGAAATGTTAAGATTCTCGGAAAAAAAACTCATGACCATCATGGAAAAACTGATCTCTACAATGGTAATTTAGAGTTGACTTAGAATTTAGAAATAACTTCAATAAAATATAGATTATGTTTTTGAGTTTAATATGATTGACTGATGGATTACAGAATCGATAGATTTCTTTAATACAGGTACACTCGATTTTACAATTAACCACTTAGTGAATATTCACATTTACAAATACATCTTTGGAAAACTCCATATAAACATTTTTAAAGAAGATATTCCAAATTTACAAACTAATGCACACTGTGGAATGAAAGAACACATTGAAATAACTAAACTTTCCATATTATTGAAGATGAGGTCAGACCTTGATTTATGTGGGTCAATGGTCACTTTTGATGGGAAAAAGAAACAACGATAACTCAATAAACAAACTTTTGAAGTATGTTTATAATTCAAACATATACTCAGTAATAAGAGAGCTAAATAGACCAAATAAAGTTTGTGAATAAAAAAATTAATAATAGGGCAACATTATGATAGGCTATGTCAAGAAAAACTAAAAATATAAAAGTATAAAGTTTGAATAGTTATACACCTTTATCAAACATACTGAATATATTACTTACAACAGAAAATGAAGCCAAGCACAACCCAAACACCTGTGGAAGGCTTTTCTTACTAAGAATACTAATATGTCTGCTGTGCAGACAGGTAGTATATATTTTTCTCTTGAAGTAATAAGCGAAAATTGGAAAGAGCTATTTATGTGCATGCATTTGTTTCTGGAACTTTTTCCTATTCTGGCATACTGAAACAAGAGAATTATAGCAAAAAATTTGCTACCTCTCAAAGGGAGCAAAAACTCATAAATAATGCATCTACACAGTCTAAGTGATACTAGAGTAATAAATCTTTGAGACATTCAAAATCTTTTGATCTCAAATTGATGTGCAATCCCAAGACAACTTTCTGAATGAATCAGGAAATTTAGAGAAATTATAGAAAATGATCTTCATGTATTATTACAAATGCGATAGCAGCAATTTCAGAAATTAAAATTCCGATCTTTCTTTGATTCACTTTGTCAAACTCAAAGTAAGTGTAATCAGAATACTAAAATCTAAATAATACTTTAAATGCTGAATATCTGAATTAGCAGTAGGTAAGACAAATCTACTACACCATCATTTTCCAGAAACTTAAACCCCTCTGCTTGACCCAATGTTTTACAGACATTATGATTAAACAAACATATTTCAATGCTTATCCTCACAAGGATGCCATTGGTTTGTGGTACTGACCCAATTTTTCATCAAAGCAGTGAGTGCTGAGTTCCACTGCATCCACTTAAAATCATGCTATTGTGAATAAGTGAACACAGTGTGGGTTAAAATTGTAAATTTATGTAGTATTTAAATTGTGACTGTAAGCAAAATTAAAGTCTTAGTTCTGGCAGTATTAAATTGATACAAAATTGATTAACCAAAAAGATTTGGTAAGATTGGGAAGTCACATACGATGGGCTCATGTAGAAAAGTTAATGCAATTAAGATATAACCGCTAAAGTAACTTCAAATGATACAACTTCCAATCATCAATCAAGATTCTAGATGCCCTCATGTCCTCAGAGCCATATGTCATCGTTGAGAGAAAAAAACCATTACGATCTCAAGTTAAACGATGTGTAACAAAGGGAGAATCTGGGTACCTTTCATGATTTACTATCAACAGCTCTGATAGACTACAATACATAATTACGATCCATTGCTCACTAAATAAAAAATGAGTTAATTGTACTACATGAAATTGAACTATTTTTCATGAAATTGAGGGAAAATATTTTTGGAAGTATCTTTTACCATATTCCATCATGAGAGTTACCAATATCTGTATCCACTACTCAAGATAAAACATTCAGAGAGAATTCTAAAAACATTATTACCAATACTCCTAAAAATGAGAGAGAGCCTTTCCAATGCCTAGTCCTATCTACAATACTGTAGCTCTCATTACACCCATTATTTGCTTTTTGCACTCTGTTCCTAAATTTTCAATTCCTCAAATTGCTAGATTGGTATGCCAACAATCAGTCAATTACTGGTCACTCCTTACCCACACATTACTGCTTTGATTTTAATGATGCTGTGAAAATAATACAGATTACATAAAGCTATCATCAATACAATAATTCATCAATATGAAAATGCTGCACAATATTTACACATTAATAAGCAATTAAAACTAATCTCCTCATCAAATAAAATAAAAATATATACTGAATTAAAATAAAAATTTTCATTAATTAAAAACATCAAAAGGGAACTAACTGCATTCCTGTGATAATCACCACAATAAGAAAAATAGCAATATTTGTGATAATGAATTTGTTTCCTAATATAAAATTTCTACATTTATCTGATGAAACGTTGGCAACATGATTCAAGAGTGGCCAGATGCTTCCACTGATAGATTTCGGATGCCACAAAATGGTAAATGTGGCCTTGCAATAGACCCCTGTGAGAAAGAATACACTAAACAAGTGGGAGAAAATCTGAATTAATGAATTTGACAATCATTGTACTCCAAAATTTCCCCAGGAAAAATTACAAATGATTAATAATAATTATCTTCCTCACAGATGAGGTGAAGATTCAGAAATAACCAAGTAGATTTTTGATAATTACTACCAAGCAAATCACAGATCAATCCAAAATCATAAATTATATGAATAAGAAGCTTTATCCACTACGGTAAGTATAACTGTAGTACTTTGGAATTATCTGAGGCAAAGAAAAGAATGGCTAATAATATACACTTTTTACTAACGTTATATCTGCATCCAAGCTTATCCTTAAAACTAAAGCTAGGAAGCACAACAGAAATATTACATTACTTAGGTTGAGTACAAAGAACGTATCAAAAACCTATGGATAGGATTATTACTTACCTATAACAGTGTGAATTCATTTTAATATCTAAATATCATTTCTAGAGAGCTAAGTTATGGATAGGGATTTTACAATCATAATTTCATAGTTTTATGACATTTATAAGTCAATTACTTTTGTGACACATCAGAACAAGCATTTCAAAGAAATATGAGTGAAAAAACCATCAGTATTCCTTTAAGTATTGAAAGCATGGATTCAAATTGTATGGAATGTTAACACATGGGTGGTCTGAAAAGTTTCCGACATTTTGCCATTTCTCAACATGTTTTCTGAAGATTTCTGAAAAATCTGGGGTCGGAAACTTTTCAGACCACCCTCGTATATAAACCGAATATGGCAAACACTATGGCACACAGTAAACTAACATACATTCTAACTGAATAATATGGGTTGCTTTCTCATTTTCATAATTAACCTATGAAAGTTAATATAAAAGAAATTCTATGTTAAATATTTTTTTCTTAGTTCATTCAACTAGTCTCAAATTAATTATATATGAGAGAATACATGACTATGTCGGTATCTGTAACATACCTGGGCATGCAAGCAGCTGCCATCCATTGTAGATCCATGTTACATGCAAGAACTGGAATGTGGGGATATATTATCTCATTTGGGGCATCATTGGGCAATCCGTTAGTCATTAAAATATCAATAAGCAACTGAAGAGATGTTTCCCACCTCACTGGCTCTCCAAAAAGCACAACTACTTCCACAGGCTTAAAGTAAGGACATAATGCAGAGGGCTGAAAAAACAGCAATTTGATTAATCCAAAGGGTACCATCATAACTTAATTTTCACATGAATGGGAACTCCAATTTCCAAATTATTAAACCTGGCTACTAAGCACTCACATTCAGTAAATACTAGTTTCCCATATGGTCAAGAATCATTATTTATCTGAGAGAATACCCCTCAAGTTATTTTTATTTCTACCACGGTCTATCATTCCCTAACTTGGATAAGTTAATTGAAATATACATATGTTGAAAGAGAAGGTTTAAGAGAGAAAATTGTGTCAATAATGCATCAAGTAAGTAATGTCACAGTAAGTTATATATTTTACCTGTGAAAATTTATATTTCTAGAATGAATGGTACCCTTTAATAAAGATGAAACTGAATAATTATTGCAAAAAATAACGTCTAACAGTTAATTCAGAATTAGGGTAAATTTGTATTGAATGAGCTCTGCCAAAATTATTATTATTAGAGGTATTACATTACAGAGATAATGATTAGGGAAAAGAATATCCTCCAACTTATTAGTGAATAAGTTATGTGGGAATTCACTAAGCAGGGATTGTAGATTCCTAATTACGTTAATTAAACAATGAAATCAGAAAGTAGGAATTCCCCAACTTATTTAACTTGCATTTGAATATTTAGCTACTTCTATAACAGCAAAAATAAAAATCAATCGATTTGAGGAAATGACAATTCTAAATGCAGAAAAATTATTGCTTGAGAACATAAATTCTAAAACAGTCTTTCTTTAAATCAATGTTAAGTCAACAACCAATTTTCACTTAAGCATGAATATTATTGTTTGGTAAATTCTTCATAGACTCCTCATCACTTTCTCAGTATATCATGAATTTTATTAGAGAAGAGTAAGCCGAATCGATATGATAATGATTACAGGATCAGACTTCATGCTCCCATTTGCAGTTAATAGCATTCCCATCACCCAGCTTTAGCTTATATATGCATCCCGAGTACATCCCGAAATTCAGTGAAAGTCTTGCCTTCGCACAGAACTAATAATAAACCAGACTTACAGCTGGATTGTATTGCTCATGATTAACTGCATCCAGAGACGGAAAAGTATCTCTTAACGTTTCCATAGTTGTAACATTCGTGAAACCCAAGTCTTTGGCTATATCCACCACTGGACCTTGACCTGATACAAGAGCATGCTTGTTATGAAAGGGAGTGAATAATGACAGTGGTGAATGAGCCATTACAACTTGCTCTTCGGATACCTGAAGAAGCAATACAATTAAGGTAAAACGTTATCTCGAGAATTGTGAATTAAAAGAAATAAATTTGATTAACATACCTCTACTCCCAGCCAATTTGTAAGTTGAATAGCTTTTTGCTGTCGTAGTTTGTTTCCTGCATTTGTAACAAATACAGTGGGCACGCGAAACTTTTTGTTTGAATCCACCAGCCTTAAAAATGTTTCTTTTACGTCCGGTAATACACGATTTGAACGGACGAGCACACCATCAATGTCGAATAATAGACCAAATGTAGCTCCTTTCTGAAACAATATTCACTTTAAATAATACCTTTACTCCCACGCGAAATGCTATTGAAATAAGTCCTTAAAATCCTGCAATACAATACCGTTCTTCTTACTTCCGTGGACAGCATACGATATAATTTAATTGAGGTAAATCTCCTAAACAGAAAGGGTGGCATCATTCCTAGGAAGCACTAATATCACAGATTTTTTTCGTAAAATCGACGAATTTAAGGTGAATGTACGAATACTCGAAGCCACCAAAACAGCTGTTTCGCCTAATACTGCATTCAGCTTCCCAAACGGAGTTAAGTCATCCCATTTCTCTCGCGGTAAGATGAGGGAACAGACGTCTGAAAGCAATCGATTAATTCGATATACTCTACCGACACTATTCTGAGGACAGTTCAGGCGAACAATTCAAGTTCGAAAATGAGTCCAACGCAACTGTCGGTAACTGTGCTTTGTCAAGGTAGTGACATGAATCTTTGTGCTGTTTTTCAAGCCTTACCAAGTTAGCAGAGTAAAATTTGGGTAAAGATATCTGCAAAAAAATGAGCTTAAAAAGGATTAATTGTTATTAACGGAGCCTGATTTAGGCTTGATGAGGCCCTAATATATTGAAGGTAATGAGGCCCTTTACATGTCCAACTGTCCATTGTCAATGACAAATTATCGCTGATTGTGTTAAATATGTACTACATGGTAATTTATGGATCGAATTTCTATCTGAAGTTATTTGCTTATGAAAACCATTGTGTTTTATCTTATAATTTTCGGGGTCCTCAGTTTTAGCTTGCTTTGGTTAAAGGTAATTACGGCATTAGTTTTCGATGGCGCCGAAAGTATAAGGAACACTTTAGTTGGATCGGACTGAACTAGAGGCGCTCATTTTGTTAAAGAGTAAAAGTTGCTTGCATACAGCAAGCTAATTGGTACATAGATCCAGTTTACGAAAATGCCCGATTACTTTTTGGAAATGCTTAGCCCTACGTTCAGTTCACCTCGGTGTATAATAGACTAACCGTTCCGGTGTCGGACCCAGAACCATTTCAGAAGACGTCGTTGCACAGTATTTGGAAGGGACTCTTCCAACCATATGCAGAATTTCAAATCCATATTATATCGGGAAGGTACTTAAATGTAATTCCCCATTTAATTTTATGGTAGAATACAGATAGTGGCGTCGAACCAAGGACCATTAGGGTAAAGGTAAACTGTGTTTACTAAACATATTCATGACTGCTGTTCCAATTCGGGAATATAGATTTCTATCTTCTCGAAGAGTGCTTCGTAAAAATATTTGAAATCACCGACTTAAATTTCATATGGGAGAATTCAGACCGCCGGTGTCGAACGCAGAAACCGTTCATGATAGATGATTGCATGTGAATATCACTCTGACCATTTCCGAAGTTTCAAGTCGATGTATCTGGAAGGTTCTAAAATATAACGCCGTTCGATTCCGTTATCCTCATCTCTGGCTCTGGAATCGAGCCAAGAATCAATAGGGAAACGGTGATCTGCGTATATAAAGCATTTTCACGACTTCTACTCACCGGGTTTTACGTTTCCATTTTATAGTAAAGAGCTTAAAATAACACTAATTGCCGCAATGTATTTTATACGAATAAAAGTTGCTTGCATTCTGCAAGCTAATCGGTGAATATTTACCAAAACATCCGATTACGCTCGGAACTAATTGCAAAGATATTCCCAAGTTCACCTAAGCATTCATCAAGACGGGGAAATATAACCGGTCTGGTATTGAAGCAAGGTTATTACCGTGGACGTCGCCACGCAATACGTTTCGGTAAAGACCCCTCTTACTGTATGCTGAATTTCAAGTCGATGTCATATTGGGAGGGTCCTCAAATTTAATTCCGAATTTCCCATTTAATTGTATTGTAGAATATTATAGAATTATTGTAGATTTAATTGTATGGTAGATTGCAATACCCTGGCGACGAACCAAGGACCATAAGGGAAACGGTAAACTGTTTTTATAAAACATATGCATGATTTCTTTTCACTTGTCGGATTATGGATTTTCTATCTTCTTAGGATGTGCATCATAAAAATTTCAAAATTCCCACTATATATTTCAAATGGGAGAATCATCTGGTGTCAAATCTGGAACCTTTCATATAATGTGATTGCCTACAAGAATTTGGTAGTAGTGACTGTAACTGTATATTAAGTTTGAAAAACAAGTTTAAAACAAATTCACGGCTGCTTTCACATGCCAAGCTACGAATTTCTATCTTCTCGGGGAATTTCATAAAAAGATTTCCGTTTCCAGCCTGACATTTCTTACAAGAGAATTAGGATCGCCTGGAGCCGAACCCAGGACTCGTTCGTGAGAGAAAATTCCATATTAATGTTAGATAAAAGCCATTCCGACCTGTTCATAAGTTTCAATTCAATATATTATCGGGGTGGTCCTAAAATAAGATTCTATTATCTCAGTTTGAAATGCTTGGTAGAATCAAAACGACTCTCTTGCATCGAACCAAGGACCATTAGAGAAACAGTGAACCGCGTGAAAGTGTTTTTAAATGCCGCTGTTATCTTTCCAGCTTATCAGGAAAGCATCAAAAAAATTGTCAAAAATTGCAGCAATACATTTGTTACGGAAGAATTTTTCACCCCCCTGGCGTCAAACTCACGGTCATTTTGTAATATTTCTTCCATTGGTACTATAGAAGACCTCAACTTCAACCTCCGTGATTTTGGTTCGTTTATCTTACCGATAAGTGTCTCAAAATTTTCAAAAATCTGCTCAATGCACTGTTATGGGTAAATTGCGATTTTTGAGACCTTCTGGTATCGAATCCATGATAGCTAGCGTCGAAGTCTGAATTATTCTGGTATTCACAGGGTATTTATAAAGTATATGGAAAGCTTACCTACAGCAATGGTAAACATTCAATGTCAAGATTGTCATATTTAGAGAAGATGAATGCTGATAAATGCTCATACATCTCATTTCATCGAATTTTAAATCCAATTAATTTCAATTACTATTTGAGGGATATACCTCTAGTAAGGGTTTACCATATAAAGGACTTAGGAATCATTCTTGACTCCAAATTAAATTTTAATATGCATTATTTCATGATAAAATCCAAGGCCTTGAGAACATTAGGTTTTATTTGGAGGTTCAGCAGGGATTTTTAAAATATGAATTGTTTAAAATTACTTTATTGTTCTCTTGTAAGACCAGTTCTTGAATATGGCGGTTGTGTTTGGTCCCCTTTTAATAAGGAATATATTAGCCTCATAGAACAGGTACAGCAAAAATTTGTCAGATTTTTATCTCATCGTTTTAATTTTTCACATCTTGATTATGTAAATAGACTTACAATGCTAAATATGGAAAGTTTAGAAAATAGGAGAAAAAAGATTGGAATTATTTTTTTATTCAAATTTTTAAATAATTTTATTGACTCTCCTGAACTTTTATCTCTAGTTACTTTTAACATTCCACGTTGCATCAGGAAAAAATATCCATTTCAAGTGTCATTTCACAAACATAATTTTTCTTATTTTTCTCTATTGTCCAGATTCATGAGAGATGCCAATAGTATCGATTTTGATTTTTTTCATTCCTCGATTAACTAGTTAAAAAACAAGTTAACTAATCAAAATAAAAGCCAGCTACCAAGTAATATATAATTTAAAATGTATTATTTTATCTTTGATTGTTTTTATTGAAATCTTACATATTTACTTATACATGTTCCTATCTTCTATTGTATTCCTTGTATGCTAACTTTATATAAATTTGTTTATAAGTGTTAGTATTATTAATCATATGGTTCACTGTGTAGTGTTTATTGATATCCATGTTATGACTTATGTTTTTATCTTAGCAGTTTCTAATATTTATTTTATATTAAACAAATTGTACTTAAAATGCATATTTTTGCATTCTTTTTGTACTTGTGATTAATCTATTGTCTGATTTGTATTTGCGTTTTTTGTACCAGGTAATTGGGTTATTTTTGATATCGGTAAATAAATTATTATTATTAAGGTATATTAACCCCAAGGAATGATTTAAATAGAATTATGAAATGGTGCAATGACTATAAATTGTAGCTTAATGTAGACAAATGTTTGGTATTTAACTTCTTTGAAAGAAAATCACTTGCAAATGGTTACTCAGATAGTCTTGGAGGGAGAGAATTATCAACAGTGGATTCAGTGAAATATCTTTGAATATTAATCAAACAACAAACAAAATCTTTGAGAAAGCCTATCATAGTTGCTTCATTTCCTATTTTGAATCCACAGGAATTTTTCACCACGCCAGCATGGTTTTCGGAAGAATAAATCCACTAAATCTGCCATATATGAAACCATAAACCATTTAAATATGGTTCTAGATAAAGACCATAATGCTTGTGTCCTTCTCTTTGACTTTAGTAAGGCTTTTGACCATGTCATTCATAATCTTTTAGCCAAAAAACTGGACAGAGTTGTCTGAGGAAGACCTAAAGCCTGGCTGATTTCATACCTCAAAGATTGTGCACAGAGAGTCTTGATCTACAAAGATTGTATAAAGTACATATCTTCCTCTAAAACAACCAATCAAGGCATTCCACAAGGCTCTGTTCTTGGCTCTAACCTGTTTTTAATTTATATTAATGACCTTCCAGATCATATTAACAGTGCACATGGCAGCACTCCAATCATTTATGCTTATGACACTTATGTTATTATCTTTTCCTGCACTTCCATTAAACTGGTCACAACTTGCAATCTTGTGACACAGAAAATGCATTCTTGGTCTACAAATAACTTTCTTTTACTCAATCCTGTAAAATCATAAGTCATTAATTTTACTCATAAGAGCAAGGTACCCATAATATTGAATGTCAACATCCATACCAAATCCCACTTCTATTGGGACTTACATATTGAGATGCTTTTGAAAAAGCTTAGTCCCCTCTGCTTTCTGGTTTGCAACATCAGCTTCACTGTTTCTATCGATGTTATGTTGTCTGTTATTATGGTCTATTTCACCCTCATATCATGTATATTATTATGTTTTGGGGATCCTCCCCCCAAGCTGTCAAAATTTTAAAGCTTCAAAGTAAGCTTATATGTATTCTGCTGAATACCAGGCACCCAGTTTACCTGTCTTCAATTACCTCAAAATCTTACCTCTTTTTTTTTCTTTCTACTGTTATGTATACAAGAAAACATTTCAATAAGTACAAGACCTATGAATTCCATAATCATGGAACAATGCAAGCAATTGACATGTCCCTTATGCACACACAAAAGCCACTCTTTTGGGGCTTCAATACATGGGACTTGTTACATATAATAAGCTACCTGAGAACCTCAAGAATATGAGGTCTGATGGAGGTAGGTGTAGGTGTAAATATTTTCTGGCTGAAAAGATATATGATAACATTGATGAATATCTTTCATCTTAATTTAATTTTTTCTTTTTTTTTTCCTGTTCTTTGATCAAGTCTATATAATGTATATGATCTATATCATGTATATCAGGGGTGCCCAACTTTTCTGTATATAAGATCTACTTTTTATCTTAAAAGTGTGTCGCGATCGACTTATTGTCATAGGCGTAGTCTAAGGGGAAAGAAGGGGTGTGAAATGCATACTATGTTTATTCATTGTGTTTCAGCATAAGGTGCATTCCAGCGAGGTATGGGTAGATAAGTAAAATATATGTTCAAAAATATTTTTTATTTTTAAATCACTTATTAAGTTTTCGAGATATAGGCTCCTGAAGAAAATAAATTTCCAGACCCAACTTTTGATAGCAGTATTCCGTACATGCAGTACCTAAAAAATTTGATTTTCCGACACTTTTTTGAGATAGATTTTTACTAATTTAAAATGCAATTTAATTTTTTTATCAACTGCAATGTATAAGTTGTTGTACTATTTGTTCGTAAATATAAAAAAGTTTTTATAAAAATGCATAGTATGGCTGATAATTTGATTACAATATTTCACTTTCTTTTTTTTGGGCCAAGAAAATTTATTATGAGAGAAAAATATGACTTACTTTTGGCTAATTTATCGACGATCGACCAAAATTGGCCTCGCGATCGACCGGTCGACTTGTTGGCCACCCCTAATGTATATGATCCAATAAATATTATTATTACTAACCCTCACAAATAACTTAACATGGGGTACCCACATCTATAATGTATTCAGGTGAGCTCTTAAGAAATTCAGCTTTATCAAGAGAATATTTGGAATGAACGAAGAAAAAGTTTGCGAGTGATGTTACTTTCTGCTAGATAGGCTAGGCCTCACCTCAGGAATGCATGCAGCTTTCTGTAAAGTTGTATATTTGTGAATTAGAAAGGGTAAAACAAAAGGCAATATGTTTAGTTAGGAATTGCAATGACAAATCTGTAAGCATTACTTGGATGCTTCTGGAGGCAGGATGGGAATCTTTAAAAGAAAGGTTTAATCAAAGACCTAATTTCAATTCAGAGACTGTATGTTCATAGAAAATGTTGCCGATATTATGCATCCTCCTTGTTATATGGTGTGATATTGCGAGGAATATCAGAGTAATAGATGATATTACTAGTCGATTCAAGGATTAATTTTGTGCGAATGATTGGGGAAAGTAATCGGAAAGTAGAATCCCAAGGAAGAAAAGACATGAAGAAAGTCCGAAATGACCAGGAAACAAACCAGGGTTACCCAATTGCCGGTTGGGTGCTCTGTCCATGAAGCTATCTAGCCAAAACATTTTCTCATGCTATTCGGGAGACTGTGGGCAAAGGACATTGGGAGTATATCCACATGGCGGCATTGTCCGCCGTCATGGAAGCATCAGCCACACAAAGTGATATTAAGGAATACAAAAGGTTGTACAAACAAGGAATGGGATTTAGGTGTTTTTGCACAAGATGGCATGCACCCATTAAAAATCCCACAGAAAAACAGACATGAAAAAAGTCTGATGGGACCGGGAAATTATTCATAAAGTAGAATCATAACGAATACATCCTGTTTCAGCAATGCTGTAAAGCAGCTTATAGGGTATATAAGTAGATATTTGACAAAAATTAAAGACTTGCATATTAATTTTTGGTGTCAAATCATAGAGAGAAATGGTGACATATATTTTATCAGGTAAAGATGGGATTTAGATGATATTTGTATGACCTTATTAATTATGAACAGAATCCACATTTATTTACTTGGGAGTTTTATTTTTTAAGCCAAGAATAAAGTTTAATGGTGTCCACACAGCTAAATATTCTTGTGTCCCATTCACCATTACCACTGTCTTAAGGTATTCTTTTCACAACTGTATATCTAAGGATCATCATATCTATTCAAGGATTTGATGATAAAATATTTATTTCACTTATACAAAAGATACATGCTTAACAAATCCTGACAGATAGAGGTAATGAAACCAGAGGAAAATGTTTTATAGGGATTGCCATCACTTCAAATAAGAACTGAGGTGTATGTGTGGCATGCATATCAAAAAACAAATTTCTATCGAATATGCTTAGAGGATCAGTTAACAAACAAAATATAGTGAGAAAAATGTTAAAAGATGGATAAAGTACAAAAGAGAAGAAAAAAGGAGCAATATACATAGTTACTATGAATAAATGATGGTTATGAAATTATTTTTTAACAGGTATTGATCAATTTTTCAGGCTAAACAACTTAGTAGAGCTCAGATAAGTACTTAAAACCAATTTATTAACAGAAAACCATAACTTCAATTTGTCAAGATCAATTTGCATAATCTGAAACAGGTCCTCATTACTCATTGCTGTACAGCATATAGATGCATAATTGACAAAAGAATTTAGATTGTCATTTAAAGATCCATCACATAAATTCATAAAAACATACAAAAAAACACTATAGGTACTACTGACTATTTCTTTTGAAATAATAATGTTACTTACAAGTATGAAAGTGCTTCTAGTTCACGAATTAAATTCTTGAGAAAATAATGGAGAGCTTCTGAAAAAATAAAAGAACACCTACTGATGGATGAAATCTTCACGGGTCTTCAGCCGGGTGGCTCTGGTGATTTCCACCGACGTTTTGGCTGCGATCTCAGCAACCATCTTCAGGGTGTCTCTCAATAATCTCAGAACCAAGTCCAAACACCTATATGACTATTTGTAAAATCGACTATTGATATGTAATCATTCTTTCTTAAAAGCCTGACTTGCTATAATGATGAATATAGTAAAATTTGACAACAATAAATTATCATGGTTCCAAAAGACATTTCTTATAAACCTGTTATTCTTTACAACGATGGTTATAAAAATCATTTCCAAAGAAAACCGTTTTAGAGTTGATGACAAAAATAAGCTAACTAAACTTTTTATTCCAATGAAGTTTCTTCACTCGAATAAAAAGTTTAGTTATCTTATTATATTAAAATATGATAAATATTATTATTATTGAATTCAAGAGACAGAATCTGGCAAAATTACATTCCTTAACGTTATGAGAATAATCTGCTTTGGTAAGAGAACATAATCTGTTTAATACTTGGAATAGCTAAACAAAATATTCTATGAGATGCTTCCTTGGTATCTGTTAATGGCTATCACTTGTTTCAGAGAATTAACCATAATTTCATTGTTGAAACAGAAATGATTAAAGTATCTAGTTCTATATGTAATTTAAAACAGGTGGATATAAAAGAGAATGCAAAGATATTGGTACAAAAGAGCCAGATCTTAGAAAGAGAATTCTGGCCAAAATAATTGTTTGCGAGATTTTAAAATGAAATATCATTCTAAAGGAGTTGAAATTTTGCACTATTCCATGCAAAATTCCATTGTCATAATGAGCCAATATCTGATTCGATAAATTGTTCACATTATGGAATCACTTTCAAAATATCCTCTATCTATAACTGTACGTTTATTACTTTAAAGTGTAAACAAAATGCATTCTTTTTTGTTCACTAATGTCATAACTTTTTTCCATTTTCATGACATTAAAGGAATTCCAACATTAACAATCATCTCTTCCGCAAAATTTTCCAGACTTCGACCATTGATCAAATTCGAGAAATAAAGTTATATTATCGAAAGCGACATTTCCTGATGTTTTGATGGTTGCCTGGACTAAATAAAATTATCACAGGCATGATAATAAGAATTCTTCGTTGTAATCACCATTGAGCATAATTCATATTCATCACACTAGCATTACGCTGGGAATACACATAAAAATATATTGCACGGGTTAAACATTGATTTTTCAATAATAATGATAAAGCATTAAAATTTTTCTACTTCTACCCAATCACTATGTATAATAATTAGAAATGATAGAAAGCTAATTGTTTCTTCATTAGCTACTCAATATTCGAGTATCTGTACATGAATCAAAAAGGAGTGGTGTCACTTATACCATACCCACTTATGCCATTACCTGCAAAGATTAATTAAGAACCAGTATGCTGATCAGCGCAAAATTTTCTCACTTGCAAAAATATAAGGCTCTACCCTCATTTTTTCACACACGCAGAACATATGGAACCTAATGAAAAGTTGAAGTCGACTTTTCAGGTTCATATGTGATCTTCCAAAACAATATTAAATGCTCTACCACAGTACATCAATATTTTAGTGAGACGAACTGCAACCCCGGCGGTGATCTATCAATTTCCAAACTAAAATTATGAGAATTTTTGCGTTTATTTCCTCCTCAGTGCGTAGTTTGAATTTCGAATTATATAATTTGTATATTATTCATATTTGTGAAATTATTAAACCACAGGCTGGAAATACCTTAGATACTGCAGAAAACATATTACTTTTGATATTTTCATATTTATTCGAAAACCAATACCACAGATACAATTCAGTCAATATAGATTACTTATGCATAGCTGCTTACCATTTCAACAAGCATATTCAAACATTAATTCCACGCCATACAGTAAAAATTCTCCACCAATCTACAACTAACGACAACTCTATCTCATTTTCTTGCCATCCAAATGCTGCAATTGGCGCAGCTTGTGTGAATTCTAACGATATCCTTTCTCACGAACGCAATACCTTTTGACTATATTGACCGGGGCTATGTATTACTTTTTCTTCTTAAAAAACATCTACTATATGAGAAATAGTTAATTTTTACGGAATTGCTTGAATCGAGCTACGCGTAACAAAAACAAGGCACTAAACGTACCGGAGGAACCATAACATATTCGGATGAAAATAAATAATTTCGAAAGGTTCAGTAAGGTCAATTTTATTCTTAGCTCAGCTCAAAAGTTAACAGAAACCGTTTGTTAAGATGAAAGATCAACATTTTATTAAATTACCGGTTCCCTCAATCACAAATTAGTCGTTTCAGGTTGATATTTCAAACAACTACGCCCCAACAAGCCCGATATTTCACTGCTTTTAAAGCAGTGAAATATCGGGCACTTACACTTGCATTATATTTATGTCGTACTTAATTCATTAGCTGTTGTGTGGTTTAAGATTTTCTACTTAAGTGTAACAAAGGTTTTTATTAAGCTTATTTTAAACCTACGTAATAAATAAACGGTTCATGTTAGGAGACGCCTATATTAAGACCTAGTTAGCTGCTTTGCATCAAAAACTTATTTGAATTCCTCGAATAGCTAAACCTTGGTGACACTGCTACTACTGCTATCTCGCGGCAAGAGAAAGGAAAATTGTTATCCAAGAGCTCCAAAAGATTATAAACTTGATAATAGCGGCTGTGACAGAGTTTTACATTTGATATTCTTCCTTAGAAATTAGAATTAGAAATATGCCTTTGAAATTTTGCGCTAATTTGTCATTTATGTATCAAGAAACTTCTTCGCTTCTTGATAGATATAAATTAGCCGGAGGTTGTGGGTTTAAGGCGGTAGAATGTGCATTTCCATATTGTCATTCCGTATCTTCTATAGTGGAAGCAAAAGCTGGAGCTGAGGTAGAACAGATACTTATCAATGTCCCGCCGGGTGAGCATATAGTTTAATTTACACGTTAATTTACATACTAACGCTTATGCTTCAGCAGCGATTCTGGTATGTTCATGAGCCTTAAATTAATTTAAGAGGTTTGGGAGGTATCTTGATTGAATGAAGGAGATTTTAATTCTGTGAAATACCTGAGAACATTAATTAAAGGATGCTGAAGTATCATTTACAGTGATCTATCTTTTACCGAATCTTAAGCGTATGATTTGATCGCGCTTAGAAATATTTGTCTTTTACTCATCAGCATAGTAAAGGTAATTGCCAAGGATGGAGTATTTTTGTGAACATTTTGATGACGCTTAACTTTATCCAACTTCACGTGTTGCTGATAAATTGTCAGTACATATATTTTGATCCCTAAATTAAATTTTACTATGTTTATTTCCGCCTATGTTTGATGTTTACAACATATCAATGTTCACAGGTGATACAAGTTCTGGAGAGCTGGGCCATGCAGCCTTACCTGGGAAAAAAGCAGTCTTCCAGAGAAATATCGACTTAGCAGTTCAATATGCAAAGGCACTGTCTTGTAACAGGTAATATTTCACCTTGTTTTAATTAATTATGAAGTGCAGCCCAATTGTAGCGACAACTCACGATCGATGGCAGCCCTCGTAAGAGTTCAATTGGCTGAAGTATTCTGTCATAATCGTTAGGTGGGTTCTATATATATAACATACATGGATACTTATTGATAATTCCCCAATGACATCTGTAAACCAGTGATGCAATTGAAAATATTAAAATTCGTCATGAAATAGGCATTTTAACTTATAAAAGCGTAGATGTTGGCATATCTCTAGTTAGAACAAGGTTGGCTTTGGGTTAGTTTTCTATTGAAAGTCCATTTCATCATTGCGAATAGATCATGATGTGAATATTATCATGATGTGTTTAATTTATAGATCTTTCGATTATGATGAGTTTATATTTTTGATAACAAAATAAATTTAATGCATTGGAAAAGTTAACTTTGTATTGTTTTTATTTGAAAATCAAATCTTAAACTTGCCTTATCAAAAGAAGGTTCAATATTGAATCAATTATTTAATCTCTTCATTTAGTTCTTGTCTTAAGTATCCTTGGCGGTGATGTGAAATAATTGCTCAGGAGGCCTGTGATTATGAAGCAACTTCTCATAATGTGTAGTGAAAAATTGATTGGTGAGGGTTGAATTTTAGTTACTTTTTGCGATTGTGATCATTAATTATAGATTAATGATTATTTCTTGATCCTTGCATATCCAAGTGGGTTGATTTTTCCCTTGTAGTGGAAATTGTCCCAGGTTTTATTCTCAGTGAGGGCCATTATAATAACCCAGGAATGTGAAAAAATTGGGAAATCATCTCAAATGGCCTAGATTCACTAGCAGAACACATATAAGTTGTAATGATAACTATTTGCAGTAACTATAAAGGCAGCTTGTTTAAGCTTTGGTCTTTTTATGCCATGAATTTAATTTTGATGTGTGAAGATTTCATATTGGTAATAGCTTGGTTACCTTAGATAACCTATTCATTTAACTTTTCTTTAAAAAAAATTGGACTAATTTCTTAAATCAATGGTTCTTATCATTTTTGGAAGTCAAAGCTCTTTGATGAGAAATTTTTCTTGGAAATTTCTTTCTTTCCTTTTGTAAGAGTATCATTGTAGAATTTTCTAATTTAATTTCATATTGAACAAAATGTATCTAACTTACATGTTGAAAAGATGAAAGTTCTAAATTACAGTGAATACTATTCATTTTACTTTGTCTCTTAAGATGAGCCATTATTAATATATTAATTATGAAGTGAGCATTTGTTCACAATTCAGTAGGAGCAAGTACTGATATATTTTTGACAAGCTTCCTAGCATGATTAAATAAAATCACCATAGGGTGATATTTAGAATAGAATGATTCTTGAGAGATGTTTTATTATCTTTAATATATCTACCTATTTAATTTATTATTTGATTTTTAAGGGTGCACATCATGTCTGGTAAAGTTCTAAATCCAGCTGCAGAAAATGCCTCTACATATGAAGAAAATCTTAAGTATGCTGTTGGTTGTATGAAGAAGGAGAACATAACTGCTTTAATAGAGCCAATTAATAACTTTACAGTGCCAAATTATTACATGAGCAGTTATGAAAATGGCAAGTATCATTACAGTGATATAATTTACCACGACGTTGTATGAGCTACAATCACCAAAGCAGATTATTTTATCATATATTTTTATTCTGATAAGGCTTGTGTTATAACAACAAACTTAGATATTGTATTATGTTTACTTCTATGCTAAAACTATTTTGTATCTATAACTGCTGCTCCTATGGAATATCCTTCAACCAAGTTAGCTACTCCAAATGCATCAAAAGCTGTATTTCATTCTGTAATATAGGTATTTGGATATATCCATTCTGTGTAATCCTAATTAATATGAAAACTTGGCTGTAGTTAATAAGATAGAATCATGCAACTAACAATGCCATTCATAATTTACATTGCACATGGCACCAAAATTTTGAAGCATAATTGAAGATTTGATATATTGATTTGCAACCACTATTCTGTGTATAAAGTAGGAAATCAGCATTTCTCTCATTCATTATTCATGTTTTTCTTATTCAATAAGAATATCTAATCAGAGAATGAATCATAAATACTTTTTCTCCTGTATCAAGTTTAATTAAATTTAATCGTACACCAATTTCTTTTTGACTTTCAGCATTAGCTGTTGTGAAGAAAATTGATAGTCCACATCTTAAAATAATGATGGATTTATTTCATCTTCAAATCATAAATGGAGACCTGACTCGCAATATTCACAAGTATTTACCATATGTTGGTAAGTATATAAGAACACTGTAAACCATATTAAACAACTGCTCCATCACATATGTACAGTTCCCCAAAATAAAATCGGTGTAGTCCATGGTGCATAAGATTGAGGGGTTTCAAATTTCAGGATTTACCCCTTCCACCCGTCCTTCTATTGCCTCTTTGCAACACCGGAATATTGCCTTGGCTGGGGCGTACCCATTTGCCTACGCTCTGTCTGATCAGGAGGGCTGCTATTGTGAGGTCTAAAGGAATGTGATACCAGCAATTGCTGGGAATTTTTCTTAAGGAATTATATATTAAAAGGGCACACTGGAGGGATGAGGAATCTGTTTCTAACTTATAGCAGTGGCTGTAAGTTAGAAACAGATTCCTCTTTATTCTTTACGAGAACCAATATTTTCCACCTTCATATTATTTCTGGCTCCCTTGAATGTTGAGGACTGCAACTGATTTATATAATAATATTAATCGTTAAATCAAAGAAAAGGAATTAAGATTCTGATTCGATCAAATTGCCCTTGTATGTCCTGGCTCAGGCTTTCAAATAGCAGGAAGAGAATCCTGAAATGTCATGTTTAAATTGCGTTAAATTTGTCAGGATTTAAAAAAGCAGCCATAAAGGTTCAATCTGTAGGAACCCATCATTTTTAAAATGTCTTTCATTGTAGTTAAAAGACAATATCGTATTTTAAAATGCATGTCGGCTACAAACTTGCTGAAACCATATTTACACATACTAATGCAGTAAAATATTTATGCTATAATTATCATAAGAAAATCACAATCACGCAAGTCATATACATAACTCAACCTTCATTATTTCTTGCTTTTATGAGTTGTATTGTTAAAAGGGATTTGAGAGCGGAGGTCATTTTGCACGTGGTCTCCCATCGGGAATCGAACCTGTGACCACTTTCATCCTAGTAGAATGTGCTACTAATATGACTTTCCAGAAGCCTCGCTTTTATTTAGGCATTAAAAGCTCTCAAGTACTCCACTCTGACTGGCCCTAGCATAACAATCAATATCCAAGTTGGTAACATGTCTTCTACAATAATTTATAATTATCTTCGAGCTTTTCTCATACAAACCTGTTCATGTCTTGATTTCAGTTATTTTTAACCATCAGAACCAAACCTATTTCCTCAGCCTACAATAGAGATAGTAATGTCGGAATTCTCTGGTAAAGTTTTAATTCTTCGCAGAATTGCAGTGGAATTGAGAAGGAAGGTCCCTGTCTTCGGATGACCAGATAATATTTTGAAAAAATAAGAATATGGTATACACAAATGGTTTACCTCATTGAGACTGTCTGGGGAATTTCATAAATGTATCTCGGAAATATTCTTTTTATAATACACATTTTTACTTTATTCTTCTTATCCCAGTTCTGCAGATGAATCCTCTTAAACACTTTAACTCCCTTGTGACAGTCTCTCCTTTTCCCAATGCTTATTTCATTTAAATCATGAACCATTTGCCATTAGATACGGTTGACTTTATCCTTCATTATGTATCACTTCGTATGCATAATCATAACACATCTCTGGGACTTTATTTAGAGCTCTAGCTAGCTTTAGAGATGCCTAAAAATGAAATTTTCATTAGGGTCTTAAATTGTTTACAAATTACCATAGCTTTTAATTACTATTTATTTGATTTCAAACATTTTATTCAGTACAAATAACCCTATTTTTTTCGATTCCTTTTATACCATACTAATTTTTATATACTGTATTTTAAACTAAAACATGAAGTTGAATCCCTAATAAATTCAGTTCAATTTTCGTCATGATAATCCTGTTTCATCAGTCTTTTTACCTATTGTTTTCTTATGTATGTAGGGTTGGATACTTTAGAAAAGACAGTGGAAAACGAATTTCAGAAAATGTATCATTTAAGACTTACTAGTAGCATATTTAATTGAAAGGTGTAAGTAGCTTAAGCATCACAATATTGATTAGATTCAGTCTTCTACTCATTTCACCTCATCGGAGTTATTCATCCAAAATGGGACGATATAGAAAATTGATTAGGGATGGAAATTATAGTGGAAGAGAAAGAGTAATAGCACTCAAAATGGTAATGGGTTAGAATGTTCTTTAGGATATCGTTATCCCTCAGTAAAAGAGTGAAATTATCCATTTCATGATTGAAACACTGATAATCATCGGGATAAGGGAAAAGAGGAAAAGTATTTTGGGGAATGGGAGATTCAAGAACTCTCCAATCGCTGTATGCCGGGAACCATCGGGCGCAATTTCCTAAGAAAAGGATTAACGCCAGGTGCGGTGGCCCGTTTTCAGAAATACCCAATTTTGGTTATCAGAAACACCGCATTTTGGCGACAATGCCTTTCTCATCAAGGGGGGTTAAATGCGTAATGAAAGGAAAGTGTGGAGATTGAGATATATGTAACTGACTGTCCTGTGAGAGGGGTTTTGGGGTGGGGTTTTTTGGTGTCACTTATGGGAAAAAGGTGGAGATCGGGAATTCCAGGATTAACTCCTTTTAAGAAGCGGTGTCCAGGTGTAATTTCATTTTCATGTTTCCAAAAACACTGTTTAGAGTTAAGTAAATGTTTCGGAAAAAAACATGGCGTATGCACCTTACAGATGACTGAAGAAATCTTTGTCTTTGTATTTCTTTGGTGAATTGCAGCATTAACTTTCTTTGATTTTCTTTAGCACAGACACATGTCTGAGGTGCACCTCGACCCCGACTCCTCAACCTCAACCTCAACTCCTCCTCCTACTGTCCTCAAATCCCTTTCCAAATGTTTTGAGCAATTAAGCAGTATATTAGCTATAAAAAACTTTTTGTTAACTAGATATGTAATGAAGAAGTTTTATGTTAGATTGAGAAAGAGGATGATGGTTTTGAAAATTGTCTAAGATTTCATTGTTTGCACCTGCAACCACCAATCTGGTGCGCACAGCCATTGGTGTAGTAATGTTACAAATCGTCAAGTAACTAACAGAACCACTGCTGATTATTTGTTATCCTCTTGTTAACAGATATTCAAATCAATCAAAATCTTTTTCATTTACTGTGAATTGGAAGTAATGCAGTGATATACTGTTTTTTAACATAGAAAAGAATACGTTAATGCTTTCAAATAACATTTGTAGCAAATGAAGCAATTATACTGGGGAAATCTTAAGAGCGAATATGAGGAAATATTTTACAAAATTACGCCCATCAAGATCATTCAAGTTTGAACCCCAAATTTTTCGGTAAAAATATTATCAAAGAGGAAAAACGACAGTTTTTGATCGAAATACCCCAGTAAGTTTATGAGTCCTTATATTAAACATATTGAAAATTGTCTCTTGGCCTCCAGTCCACTGTGCGCTTAGCTAGACCTTAACCATTGTTTCCTCCCTTCAGCTCACTGCGAGGCCCACGCTCGAATAGAAGGGAAGGTTTCGGTGTTGCCAAGAGTTAATAGAAGGAGGGGTGGAAGGGGTAAATCCTGAAATTTGAAACCCCTCAATCTTATGCACCACGGAATACACCGTTCGATTTCATTTTGGAGAACTGTACAGTAAAAACCAATTAGGATGTTCTTCAAGGGATCAAGCAAAAACTGCCTCTTAAGCAGGATATAAACGGGGTTGTGTAATGCTGTTTTGCATCATATTTTTAATGAATGGTCTGATTCTCTGACAAAGAGATCATCTGAGTTACTAAATTTTGAATATTCTTCACTCTACGATAAAGTAGTTTTACCAGATAGACAATTAGGGAATAATAACAATTTTTGTAACAGAAGTGGTGAGAAGGCATCACATCACACCATCTCTCCAATACTAAGCATCCAAAACATTGCACTACCTTTCTGGCTTATTTGATATGTTTATAGTTTGAGATTGTGACAAAAGGAAACACTGCCACACAAATTTTTGAACTAACATTCTGACATGAGAACAAGGGAAGATAAGAGTTTTTGTCAGCAGTGGTGAATGGGCATCAAAGCACATAATCTCTCCAAAACTATACTCAACAGCTTACAAAATAAAACCCAAAGTGGGTTGCTGTGCTTTTTGGGATGGGGAAATATATGCATGGGAATTTTGGGAAGTGTTTTTAACATGTGTGAAAGGAAGTACGGGTTAAGCAGGTTAGCAGGAGTGTCTTAGACGGGTGGTATATAGCCATTTCACCATCTGATAATTACTATGTATGTGTTTGTATTTACACACACATAAAGACTGATATAATAAAGTTTTCAAATTCGAGCATAGTTGATATATAACTTTAAATTCTACTGCAAATACCTTTTACAAATATACTTGATTAACTATAGAAGCTATAAAATAACTGGTTTTTAATCTAAATAATAATTTTAATTAATTTTGAATTTAAGGTCACATTCAGATAGCTCAAGTTCCCAACAGAAATGAGCCAAATACTCCTGGAGAAATTAATTATCCCTATATATTTTCATTATTGGAAGAGCTTAATTATGATGGGTGGATTGGATTAGAGTATAAACCTCTCAAAACTGCTAAGGAAGGCCTGAATTGGATTAAAGATTATGGAATGGAATTGTAAAGGAACTAGCTCAAAGCTGCAGGTTGGATTGATTCTATTGCGTCTCCTTTGAATTAAATTAAAAATGTGTTAGAAAAAATGAAAACTTGTGGGCAATTTAAAATAATCAAGGAGCTACAATAATTTCAATGAAAAATTAAATGTTGATAAAAACCTTTATATATATGTGAAAATTGTTTTTTGATCATGTTTAAATCATAAAGTTTGGTTGTTCTCCTATGTATTAAAATGATTTTATTTTTACAACGGTTTTAATCCTGGTTCTTTTTGCTTTTAGTAAGCCTCAGAATTTTAATCGCACATTATTTTTACTATAAATGCCAATAATACAAATGAGAGAATCTTAAAAAAAATTCATGTCATACAAAATTTTCCTTAATCATACTGTTACTGTTCTTTACATACACTTATTAAAACTAAAAATAATAGACAGCCATATAATTATGTGATATACTTGATTTATTTGTGATGAGCTTGGCCTTTTACCCTGCAAAAAGGATTTTTAGTTTAATATTTAATTCCAGCCAAAAATTCACAACTTTGGGTAAATATGATCAGTAGGAATGTGTTATAAGGAAATACTAATAAAATTGTTCTTGTTGCTGTTGTAAATGAAAACATTCATGATATCTCATTCTTTCTGTAAAGCAGTTCGCAATTCCAATAATTTCTGATCTGTCAAATTTTACCTGCTAGTATTCCCATAATTTTATTTTCATTTTGCTTTTAGAAAGTGATCTTAAGATTTGGTAAACTGCCAAACGCCTGCCAGTAATTCATTATTATTCTATGAAATACCTATTTTCGAGAAATTCACATGCTATTTATAACTCTGATCTTTTGCAAACTGAAAATATTGCATATAAATACCGACTTTTTCTTAAAAATTACTTTAGGTATCTTTAATGTCCTTTCTCTTAACACATCTGGTAGCCAATTCAAATTTGGCATGGGAATCGTGTGGCAAGTAGGCTGAGAGTAAGTTTGCCAACAGCGTTCCCCATAAGGACAATACTGTCAACCAAATGTGGAATGCTCTATAGTACTACTTCATTGATGAATTGTTCATCGCACATCATACTGTTAGTTTTTCCTCCTCAAGATTCAATTAGTAATATGAGTTTATTTATATTTACTTATAGTCTGACAACATTTTTGAGGAACTGAATAAACAAATCAGTCATTAGTATTCCTGATTTCATACAAAAACAGAAATAATTAAAAATTCACATTTCAATATTATCACTGATTCACTCATTCTCTGACCAAATTTCTCAACCAGTTATAAAATGTAAATAAACACAAAAATAACCCATTGCTCTAATTGCCACTATTATGATAAGTGTAACTATTATGATACTGTAATGAATACATTGAAGAGATATGGCTAATGATAATTATGAAGAAGAATTCCTTCAGAAAGACTTGAACCCAGGACCTTTTGTTTCACAGTTTAACATGATACCACAAGACCACAAATTATCATGTAGTCATTGTTGAAAACTACTGATCTCATAGGAAAAGTAGGTTTTTTCAAACCTGGAGCTGAGTACAAAATCCATCTCAAATTTTACTTTCTCTCTATCAACTTGCACATAAAGTAGGTTTCATCATGATCCTCAACTTCAATCTCATCTCCACACATCTTGCAAGATTTATGATGTAAAAGCTCATCTTCTGTGATTGTATTTACATATTATAATATCATATCATCATAGGTCATTCAATCCGTAGATTGGTTGACTGCAGCCCTCCATTCCTCTCTATCTAAAGCTAACTTTACTAAATCCTGATATCTCTTCTTTCTTATATCTCTCTTTATTTGGCTAATATATTCATCTCTTGGTCTTCCTCTTGCTGCCTTTCCTTCTATTTTTCCCTCAAGTATGTTCCTAACAAATTCATTGTGTCTGATGATATGTCCAATCCATCTGGTTCTTCTTTTCTGGATGATGCTCCATATTGTTTTAACCTCTTCTATTCTTCTGTATACTTCTTCGTTTCTTACCTTATCTGTCCATTTGATCTTCAGCATTCTACTCCAGCACCAGGTTTCGAAGGCTTCTATTCTTCTCTGGTCCGCTTTCCTAATGGTCCATGTCTCTGATCCATAGAGTGCCACACTCCAGACGAATGTTTTCAAGAATTGTTTCCTTGTCTGTAATCTTATATTCTTTGAGCATAGTAGTGGCCTCTTCCTCATGAATGCCTCCTTTGCTTGGGCTATTCTTCGCTTGATGTCTGTGGTACTTCTCCCATCCCATGTTATGCTACTTCCAAGGTAGGTGAATGATTCTACTTGCTCCAATTTCTCTCCTAGTAGGGTAATGTTTGCTTTCAATTTTTCTCTTCCACATATTAGGATTTTTGTTTTCTTTTTGTTCACTTTCATATTATATCCTTGAATAGCTTGATCTATTGCATTTAGGGATGCCTGCAAATCGCCTTTATTTTTTGCTATTACTGCAATGTCATCTGCAAACCGAAGCATGTTAATTTCTTTTCCATTCACCTTAATTCCCTTCATGTTCATTCCTTCTATTTCTTTCATTGCTTCTTCTAGGTATACATTGAACAATGCTGGTGAGTGGCTTCATCCTTGTCTTACTCCTTTATTTATCTTAGTTTCTATTTTCTTGCCATCTCTCATCCTCAGAGTGGCGACTTGGTTTTTATACAATTGGTAGATTATTCTTCTGTCGTTGTAGTCCATTCCTTTGTTTTCCAGTATTTGGAACAATTTGTTCCACTCCACATTGTCAAAAGCCTTCTCCAAGTCTACGAAAGCCACATACACTGGCTTGTTGACATGTATCATCTTTTCTATTATTCTCCTTAGGCATAATATGGCCTCTCTTGTTCCTGTGCTTTTCCTGAATCCAAATTGGTTATCTGTTGCTTTTTCAGCAGTAATTTGAATGTGACAGCATCACTCTTAAGGCAAATCAGCCCGGAAAAAGTTACGATTTAATTTTATGAGATGCCAGCACCGCTAGTGTTGAATTTGTTTTCATTCTCATTTGATAACAGTTAACCCGATTTTCGTTCAGTGAACTGTTCAGTATACTGAATAATAATAAAATTTTTACAGACTGGAAAGAAAAATAAATTTCTTTCTTAACCATTTTTTTGACAAGTAAGGTTCTTATAAAGACATAATAAAATTTTTTGGTGTAGTCAGTTTGAGGAGCTAATTTTTTAAAAAACGTAGCAACTTTTATTTCTAAAATTGAATGTTAAGTTCTTGCATTATCATGAATTAAAGAAAATTGTAAAACGGCAATGCCGCAGCGAGCCGCATAAAAATACGGACAGTCAGAATTTGAGGGTAAGCAGAGTTATTATTATTCTACGCTGCGAGTTGACTTTCGCCAGGTGGCTGCATTTTACGTAGTCATGATACATAAACTATTTTTACAATACAAGAATGAACTATTTTTACAATACAAGAATGAACTATTTATACAATACAAGAAAGAACTATTTACACAATACAAGACAAATGATATTTATGAACACACATATGAAGATCACATACACATCACTACATCACATCTATTATATATATAGCTAACTCTCCGGATATACCTATATATATATATATCTATTATATATAGCTAACTCTCCAGATATACCTATATATATATATATATTTATAGGGGATACGAATTCTGACCATGTTCCACGAGCGCCATCAACGTCAGATTTTTTCGACGCACTGGCCCTACACTCTAGATGCCAGAATAATGCAGACATCAACGCTAGGTGTCATGGGTTCGATACTAGAATGTCCCAAAAATCGCAATTTTCCCATAAGAATGCATTGCGCGGATTTTTGAAAATTATTTTGAGGCACTTATCGTTAAGATAGAGTAATCAAAATCTCGGAGGTTGATGTTGATGTAGTCTTCTATAATACGAATGGAAGAAATGTTACAAAATGACCGTAAGTTCGACGCCAGGTGGGTGCAAAATTCTTCCATAAGAAATGCATTGCTGCAATTTTTGAAATTTTTTTTCAACGCCTTACCGATAAGCTGGAAAGATAAAACCCGGAATGGTGGCAAAGGCGTTTGAAAGCATTCTTTCATGAGTTTTACCGTTCGTCTAGTGGTCCTTGGTTCGATGCTAGAGGGTCATTTCGATTCCGCCATGCATTTCAAATGGGGAAAACGGAATCTTATTTTAGGACCTTCCCGATAAGATATTGAATTGAAACTTTGGAATAAGTAAGGATGACACTTATTTAATATTATTTTGCTATCTTCTCTCACGGAAGGGTCCTGAGTTCGACGCTAGGCGGTCTTTTACGCGAATTTTTGCAGTCTGTTTTGAGGCCGTTCTCGATGCGATAGAGCAATCAAAATTACGGTGTTTGTAGATGAGATGGTCTTCCATAGTACCAAAGGAAGAAATGTTAGCAAATAAACGTGTGTTCGACGCCAGGTGGGTTCGAAATGCTTCTGTAAGAAATGCATTGGTCTTGGACAATTTTTTTAAATGCCTTCCCGATAAGCTGGAAAGATAAAACCCGGAATGGTGACAGAGGCGTTTGAGAATATTCTTTCATGACGTCCGCTGTTTCTCTAGTGGTCCTTGGTTCAATGCAAGAGCGTCATTCCGATTCTACCATGCATTTCAAACGGGAAGAACGGAATCTTAATTTAGGACCTTCCCGATAAGATACTGAATTGAAACTTTGAAACACGTCAGAGTAGAACTTCTCTAACATTTTCACGCCATTGTCTCTCACGAACGGGTCCTGTGTTCGACGCCAGGCGTTCATTTACGCAAAATTTTTAAAATTGTTTTGAGGCCTTTCTCTATGCAGGAGATCATTCAAAATCACAGCGTTTGCGTTTGAAGTAATTTTCTATAGAACCAGTGGAAGACAGCTTATATATGACTGTGAGTTCGATGCCAGATGGATGAAAAATTCTCACGTTCGAAATGCATTGCGGCAATTTTTAAGAATTTTGCTGGATAAGCATCGAAAATGATACCCGTAAAGGTAACTTATTGTAAATTTTTACCAATTAGCTTGCAGTATGCAAGCAACTTTTACTCGTATATATATATATATATATATATATATATATATATATATATATATATATATATATATATATTTATAGGGGATACGACGCACTGGCCTCATCCTGTAGATGCCAGATTAATTCAGACATTGACGTATCATGGGTTCGATACCAGAATGTCCCAAAAATCGCAATTTTCCCATAAGAATGCATTGCGCGGATTTTTGAAAATTATTTTGAGGCACTTATCGGTAAGATAGAGGAACCAAAATCTCGGAGGTTGAAGCTGAGGTGGTCTTCTATGGTTCTTTTGGAAGAAATGTTGCCAAATGACCGTGAGTTCGACTCCAGGTGATTCCGAAATTCTTCCATAAGAAATGCATTGCTGCAATTTTTGAAAATTTTTTTTCAATGCCTTCCCGATAAGCTGGAAAGATCAAACCCCGTGTGGCGACGGAGGCGTTTGAAAACATTCTTTCATGAATTTCACAGTTCGTCTAGTGGTCCTTGGTTCGATGCAAGAGGGTCATTCCGATTCCACCATGCATTTCAAACGGGGAAAACGAAATCTTATTTTAGGACCTTCCCGATAAGATATTGAATCAAAACTTTGGAACAAGTCATAATGGCACTTATCTAATATTAATTCGCTATTTTCTCTCACAGAAGGGTCCTGAGTTCGACGCTAGGCGGTCTTTCGCTCGATATTTTACCATCCGTTTTGAGGCCGTTCTCGATGTTTTAGAGGAATCAAAATCACGGTGTTTGCAGATGAGATAGTCTTCCATGGTACCAAAGGAAGAAGTGTTACCAAATGTCCGCGTGTTCGATGCCAGGTGGGCTCGAAATGCTTCCATAAGAAATGCATTGCTGGAATCTTGGACGATTTTTTTCAATGCCTTCTAGATATGCTGGAAAGATAAAACTCGGAATGGTGACATAGACGTTTGAAATCCTTCTTTCATTAAGTTCACCGTTCGTCTAGCGGTCCTTGGTTCGATGTGAGAGGGTCATTCCGATTCTACCATGCATTTCAAACGGGAATAACGGAATCTTATTTTATGACCTTCCTGATAAGATACTGAATTGAAACTTTGAATCACGTCAGAGTGGCGCTTATCTATTATTCGTATGCCATTGTCTCTCACAAATGGGTCCTGTGTTCGACGCCAGGCGGTCATTTACGCAAATTTTAAAAAATTGTTTTGAGGCCTTTCTCAATGCAGGAGACTATTCAAAATCACAGCCTTTGCGTTTGAAGTAGTTTTCTATAGAACCAGGGGAAGAAAGGTTATATATGACCGTGAGTTCGATGCCAGATGGATGAAAAATTCTCACGATCGAAATGCAGTGCGGCAATTTTTAAGATTTTTGCTGGATAAGCTTTGAAAATGATACCCGTAAGGGAAACTTATTGTAAATTTTCACCAATTAGCTTGCAGTATGCAAGCAACTTTTACTCGTATTATAGATATATATATATAAAGGGGATACGAATTCAGACCATGTTCCACAAGCGTCATCGACGTCAGATTTTTTCGATGTACTGGCCCCACACAGTAGATGCCAGAATAATGCAGACATCGACGCTAGGTGTCATGGGTTCCATGCCAGAAGGTCCCAAAAATCGCAATTTTCCCATAAGAATGCATTGCGCGGATACTTGAAAAATTTTTTGAGGCACTTATCGGTAAGTTAGAGAAACCAAAATCTCGGAGGTTGAAGCTGAGGTAGTCTTCTATAATACGAATGGAAGAAATGTTACAAAATGACCGTGAGTTCGACTCCAGGTGGGTGCGAAATTCTTCCATAAGAAATGCATTGCGGAAATCTTTTTAAATGCCTCCCGATAAGCTGGAAAGATAAAACCCGGAATGGTGACAGAGGCGTGGGACCTTCCCGATAAGATATTGAATCGAAACTTTGGAACAAGTAAGGATGGCACTTATCTAATATTATTTTGCTGTCTTCTCTCACGATCGGGTTCTTAGTTCGTCGCCAGGCGGTCTTTGGCGCGAAGTTTTAAATTTGAACTGAGGCAGTACTTGGTATGATACTGTATTCAACGGATAGCTTGCAGTATGCAAGCAGCTTTTACTCGTATGTATTAAAACTACCTTAATACCCTCACCCAAGCCAACATTAAGTAAATCTATAAATGAGTTTTCAAGTTAGGTTTTTCAGGGTTCCTGGTAGGCCTTCATGGCTACTGAAGCGGTCCCGTAGTCCCCGCCGTACTTCACCCTACCAGGCAATCCCCTACTCATCTTACTTTTCGTCCTTGGCAGGCTCACAAATCTTTTATTTTTAAAAATTTTTTCTTAAATCCCCTCAATGATTTTGGGAAAGGCTCTAGATCCTCTGCAGGTAAGCTATTCTAATTTTGAATTGTTCGGTTCAAGAAGCAAAATTTACTTATATTAGTTTTTTGTTTCACATTGTTCACTTTATAGTTATGACCACGTCTGCCTAAGAACTCTGATTTACTCACTCTATCCCTTAGTTCCTTATATGAAGGATGTTCTGCTGTGAACGCTTTAAAGAAGATCGCTAGTCTTTTGTCTGTTCTTTGTGACTCTAAACTATTCCATCCTAATTCTTTCAACATCCTCGTTACACTTTCTTGCCTGTCATATCTTCCTAAGACGAACCTAGCTGCCCTTCTCTGTACTCTTTCAAGAATTTTCTTGTGCCCTACTTCATGCGGATCCCACAAGCACTCTCCATATTCTAAAATCGGCATAACTAGCGATTTATACGCTATCTCTTTTACTTTCCTGCTCGATTTTCTCAGTGTTCGTATGACATAATTTAGCGCTTTATTATCTTTCATTACTACCTTTTCTAGTTTAATGCCATGCGATACCTGCGTAATCTCATGTTAACCGTCCTTCGCTGCCGGGGTCTTCCCTCGGAAGCCTTGATAAATTGTGCGTGGATATTTTCCCCAGACACCCTAAAATGTGTTGCGTATTAAGAGGGGAATATTTTTTATATTACAGAAATTGAAACTTCGCTGGAAGTTTGAACGCCCGAATGTCTCTCATTATCTGATATAATAATCACCGATGTGTGTATATTAATCAACCTGATGTCAGTAACTCCCGTAAGAAATACATGGGCGAATACAGGGAAATTATTTTCACGCTCTTCCCGACGAGACAGAAATATGAAATTAAACGATTGATTAGAAGATGAATGACCTAACACATACCAATTTTCCTACCAACAGTATCCTTGGCTCGAGTCTAGCCGACTTGAAATTGCTCTCATTAGAAATGCGGGTAAAGTTCATTTTGATCGATAGCGATAATTTTTCTTTTGCAGAATTAAATTAGAAGTAATGGTCCTAGAACACAGTCTTGAAAGAATGAATGCAAATTAAGGTAGATATTCTTTGTTGCGGCGCCTAAATGTCAAAATAATGAAAACTGTAATTATTGCTTGATAAAAGTTCAGAACTGTATATTATATGACTGCTCTAAACTTCTCATTTAATTTTATTGAATAAATCAATATGTTACTTTGCTTTTTCAATTTCGTAATTATTCCTTCATGTCGCTTTCTTTTCGCTGACAGACGGAGAATTTTGGAGCCTTTGGTAGAATATCTCGAGCTCGCTACTGGAAATTCTTCAAAGAGTAGATTAGATGGTCGAAAAAGTGATAAGCATGCTCTTTCAAAAACCAGACACCTCTGATTTGTTTTCACTTAGAAGTTCACATGGGAGTTCCTCTTGGGAGGAACGAATTTGTAGGAGAGGGGTTTAGCGCGCGTTGCCATCAAATGCACTTCCAGAGGCGGCGTTGCAATCTTCTTATTTATTACTTCTTTAAAACACTCTCCTGAACAAGCGATGTATTAATTAATAAATATAATTATTGCAATGTGTTTGAAAAAATTGTTCTACATTTTGACTACCGATAATTTTTGAATAAAGTTTTTATAAGACAAAATTTTTTAATAAAGATGGAAATTTCAAGAGAATATTCTTTTCTCGGGAATGCTCAATTTCTATGGATATTCAAAGTTAAAATCCACTTTATGTTTAAAAATTGAACGAACGAATTAATCAGAAGGAAAATAAATTTGGCTTATTTTGTGTCTGCCACGTGGGAGATTTTCTTGGAACTCATTCAAGCACCCTTTAATAGAAATCAGAGCATCCAGAGAACTGCAAATTTGAAAAATCAGGTTTTTAGTGATTATTGTGCTAGATAACTGATTCAACGAAATGTAACCTTGTGATTGAAAACCAACAGTTTTTATTGTTTAGTTGTGCAAATCAGCTCTCAGGGAAAATGTTTCCAAGATGTTGATGGTATATGGATAAGGGAAGACAGATAAGGCAACATTATGTTGCCATGTTAAGAATATATCAAATCAAAATTATTTGTGATGAAATAGAGAAAATCCGAGAACTGTAAGCATTTAGGAAAGATCCTCTTTTAAGTAGAGATCATGGTGAATTTTCATATCCTAAACAAATTTGACCTACTTGGAAAGACTTATGCTGATCAAGTTTCATAAACATAGATTATGAAGTGATGATTTTTCTTTTCTGTTACTCTTCACAAAATGAGCCTTGTAAAACTACATTTAAGAGTTATATCAATGATATTTTGGAAACGAGAAACTCTTATTTCCACAGAGATACATTTTCTCTGGTGTCCCTTCGGTCTACGTCAACAAATACTTTGCAAGCTACTTCTCGGCTTGTTGTCGTCTGGTGTCTCTGGAGGATTAATTTTCGCACGTGTATACATTGAAGATAGGGCGCCCCATTGTACGAGTGCAGCACCGTAAGCGGCTCTGTCGTCCTACTGCATGACCAAATGTTTGATATTAACTGCTATTTTGTTCCGACATTTCACTATAGAAATTTTAACTGACGGATATGGGTCATGTGTAGTAAATATGTAAATTATTATTCCTAAGACTTTGAATCAACAAAATATCTTGAAGTGACGACGTTAACATTTTATTGCTACGTTTTATACGCTGTCGTAAAATAAACCGCATATTTTGGAAAAACAAAAAAAATGGCAAAAACTATGGTTAACCTATTTCAGTTAGAGCTGGGTTAGATGCCCTTTTTACATTTGCCACTTCAACGAGGAAGAGACATTAGGTAGACCATTGCTTCTTATTCTCTTCCTGAAACATATTTCCATATTTCAATAATGCTGTTTCCCAATCTTGTTCATGACTTCGAGTGCGCATAAAATGGAAAATATATGGTTCGAATTCAATCAGCTATTAAATTGGTATCTTTTTCCTTACGAAAAATTTTTTCCTTTCAATTGAAAAAAAGAAATATGGCGAATCAACGATTATTCTTTTTTCTTTTCATATTTTGATGAATTTTTTTAATAATTCCTTTTAAACATCCGTATGGTGAGTTTCGTATTGAATACAAACTGAGGTCATACATTTATATTGATAATTTCTAAATTTACATATAATTTGCGTAGTGTGCGTCCGTCCGTCTCCCCATTTATTTCAGAAAAGGTTTGATTTAGAGATATGCAACAAATTGTACTGCATTTTTACAAGGTAGTAAACCCTAGTAAAACTATTCACATCACCAAGAAAGCACGGATTCAGACTCCAAAAATCCCATTTTCCTCATAGGGTTACCTTTCGCGGATATTTGAAAAATTTTTGAGGCACTTAACGGTAAAATAGAGAACTAAAATTCACGAGACGAGAAGAAGACAGTCTTTTATAGCAATAATCAAAGAACCCACAAAATGATCGCTTGTTTGACGCCAAGAGGGTGTGAAATTCTTTCCTTTAAAATACGTTGCGGCTACATTATATATTTTATTGAAAATTATATATTTATAAAATCATATATTTATTGAAACCCTTCCGAAAACATGAATATGTATAACCCGGCAGGTGAACAGAAGTCATGAATATATTTTATATAGGCAATCTATCGTTTCTCTAATGATCCATGGTTCGATGCCAGAGCGCGATTTTGCATTCTAACATACATTTTAATACCGAAGCATATCCGACATATTGTCTAAGCCGCAAATCATCATGGATGTGTTTATAGCCGTGATAAATTGCGATGAAACATCATTGTAAGATTCAAAACTAAGGCGATCTGATTTACATCAATCAGGATTGTAACTGCCACGGTAGTCTTGACTGCGGATTACAATATGGTTCGTTAGAGTTAAAGATAATTGGTATAATAGTTAAGGAAGATGGGTATGTATATTAAACGAACAATGTAAAACCAGGTTTCAGTATGTAGCTTGAATTGCTTTTCTCATTTCTAGCGACTGGTCATAAACCGGTAAATTGCCTTACAGTAAAGCAGCAGTGAATCTTACTCGCCCCATCCCTAATTCAAAAAGTAAACATATTTAAATTTCTTTATTTACATTATTATTATATAGAATTAAATGTAGCATAACAATAATAAGTATTTATGACAATCTATTACGCCCCGTATCTATGATAAATTGCTAATTCTCCGGATATACCTATATCTATCTATTATATATAGCTAACTCTCCGGAAATACCTATATATATATACGAGTAAAATTTGCTTGCATACTGCAAGCTAATTGGTACCAATTTAACAATAAGTTCCCCTTACGGGTATCATCTTCGAAGCTTATCCAGCAAAATTCTTAAAAATTGCCGCAATACATTTCTTACGTGAGAAATTTTCATCCATCTGACATCGAACTCACGGTCAAAGGTAACCTTTCTTCCACTGGTTCTATAGAAAACTACATCAAACGCAAACGCTGTGATTTTGAATAGTCTCCTGCATAGAGATAGGCCTCAAAACAATTTTTAAAAATTTGCGTAAATGACCGCCTGGCGTCGAACACAGGACCCATTTGTGAGAGACAATGGCATACAAATAATATATAAGCGCAACTCTGAGGTGTTTCAAAGTTTCAATTCAGTATCTTATCGGGAAGGTCCTAAAATAAGATTCCGTTTTCCCCGTATGAAATGCATGGTGGAATCGGAATGACCCTCTTGCATCGAACCAAGGACCACTAGACGAACTGTGAAATTCATGAAAGAATGTTTTCAAACGCCTCCGTAGCCACACGGAGTTTGATCTTTCCAGGTTATCGGGAAGGCATTGAAAAAAATGACAAAAATTGCAGCAATGCATTTCTTATGGAAGAATTTCGGACCCACCTGGCGTCGAATACACGGACTTTTGGTAACATTTCTTCCTTTGGTACGATGTAAGACCATCTCATTTGCAAACACCGAGATTTTGATTGCTCTATCAAATCGAGAACGGCATCAAAACAGATTGCAAAAATTCGCGCAAAAGACCGCCTAGCGTCTAACTCAGGACCCTTCCGTGAGAAAAGACCGTAAGATATTGGAACCAAAATCTCGGAGGTTGTAGTTGAGGTAGTCTTCTATATTACGAATGGAAGAAATGTTAAAAAATGACCGTGAGTTCGACGCCAGGTGGATGCAAAATTCTTCCATAAGAATTGCATTGCTGAAAAATTTGACGATTTTTTTAAATGCCTTCCCGATAAGCTGGAAAGATAAAACCCGGAATGGTGAAAGAGGCCTTTGAAAACATTCTATCATCAGGTTTACCGTTTCTCTAGTGGTCCTTGGTTCGATGCAAGAGCGTAATTCCGATTTCACCATGCATTTCAAACGGGGATAACGGAATCTTATTTTGGGACCTTCCCGATAAGATATTGAATCGAAACTTTGGAACAAGTAAGGATGGCACTCATCTAATATTATTTTTCTATCTTCTCTCACGGAAGGGTCCTGAGTTCGACGCTAGGCGGTCATTAGCGCGAATTTTTGCAATCTGTTTTGAGGCAGTTCTCGATGCAGTAGAGCAATCAAAATCTCGATGTTTGCAGATGAGATGGTCTTCCATAGTATGTACCTATCAAGAAATATTACCAAATGACCGTGTGTTCGACGCCAGGAGGGTCCGAAATGCTTCCGTAAGAAATGCATTGCTGATATCATGGACGATTTTTTTAAATGCCTTCCCGATAAGCTGGAAGGATAAAACCCGGGATGGTGACAGAGTCGCTTGAGAAGATTCTTTCAAATTTTCGAAATTTGTTTTGAGTCCTTACTCGGAGCGATAGAACAGTGAAAAATACAACAGAGTTTGTAGATGCCGTGGTTATCTATTGTACTAACTGAAGAAATGTCACCAAACGACCTAGAGTTCGAAGCCAAGAGGGTGCAAAATTCTCCGGTATAAAATACATGGAGGTCAATTTGACAATTCTTTTGAATGCATATCCGATAATTGGGAATGATATAAAATGGTATGTACATAGAGGTAATTCATATGTTTCATATACGCTGTTCGCCGTTCCTCTGACAGTTCTTCCTCCTCCTCAAATCGCAATTTTGCCATAAGAATGCATTGCGCGGATTTTTGAAAATTATTTTGAGGCACTTATCGGTAAGATAGTGGAACCAAAATCTCGGAGGTTGAAGTTGAGGTAGTCTTCTATATTACGAATGGAAGAAATGTTACAAAAAGACCGTGAGTTCGACGCCAGGTGGATGCAAAATTCTTCCATAAGAAATGCATTGCTGAAATCTTTGACGATTTTTTTAAATGCCTTCCCGATAAGCTGGAAAGATAAAACCCGATTTTTGCAATCTAATTTGAGGCCGTTCTCGATGAGATAGAGCAATCAAAATCACGTTGTTTGCAGATGAGATGGTCTTCCATAGTACTTTAGGAAGAAATGTTACCAATGGCCGTATGTTCGACGCCAGGTGGGTCCGAAATGATTCCGTCAGAAATGCATTGGTGAAATTTTGGACGATTTTTTTAAATGCCTTTCCGATAAGCTTCAAAGATAAAACCCGGAATGGTGACAGAGGCGTTTGAGAAGATTCTTTCATGACGTCCACTGCTTCTCTAGTGGTCCTTGGTTCGATGCTAGAGCGTCATTCCAATTCAACAATGCATTTCAAGCGGGAAGAACGGAATCTCATTTTAGGACCTTCCCGATAAGATACTGAATTTCAACTTTGAAACACGTGAGAGTGGCACCTATCTAACATTTCCATGCCATTGTCTCTCACGAACGAGTCCTGTGTTCGACGCCAGGCGGTCATTGACACTTTTTTTTTAAATTGTTTTGAGGCTTGTCTCTTTGCAGGGGACTATTCAAAATCACAGCGTTTGCGTTTGAAGTACTTTTCTATAGAACCAGTGGAAGAAAGGTTACCTTTGACTGTGAGTTCTATGCCAGATGGATGAAAATTTCTCACGTAAGAAATGTATTTTTAAAAATTTTTAAGAATTTTGCTGGATAAGCTTTGATAATGATACCCAATAGGCGGAACTTATAGTAAATTTTTACCAATTAGCTTGCAGTATGCAAGCAACTTTTACTCGTACGATATATATATACGAGTAAAAGTTGCTTGCATACTGCAAGCTTATCGGTGAAAATTAACCATAAGTATCCGATTATTCTTCGATACGTATACATGACACCTGTTCACATTCCCGATTGCATCTTTCGATCTTATCGCAAAATCATTCCAAAGCATTCTCAAAAATCTCAAAAATACATTTAAAAGGGAGAATTAAACATCCACATGGTGTCTAAACAACACTCATTTGGTAATATTCCCTCCACTGCTGCTATAGAAGACCACTTCATCTGCTAATTCCGTGATTTTGAATACTCTATCGTACCGAGAAAGGCCCCAATACAGTTTGCAAAAATTCGCCCAAAAGACCGCCTAGTGTCGATCTCAGGACCCGTTCGTGAGAGACAATTGCATATATTGGTCCTGGTTATGTAATGCCTGTTCACATTAGCTTTTTAATTTGCATGAATATTTAGAAAAATATATTTATCAGCAGTAAGTATTATAAAATAATTCACTCCAACGTCTTTATAATAGCCTCAAAGAATTCAATAGCGGCTCCCTGTTGCGAATTAATTTCACATCCGTCTCTGTGAAATTTTTTCGAACATCGTCGCACTAAAATACCCAGCCCAGTCGATTGATTTGAAGAATAAACAGTTTAAAATTGCGATATTAGGATATCAGTAGATTTGGAAGAATTTATGGAAAAAATTGAGGCTTCCGGTGAGAATATGTATAACATGTCAGAATTCTTTTAGAAAAAATTCCACATCATTAGCACTTTCTTATGTAAAAGTAATTAAATATCAATAGGAATGTTTATGACATTTTTTCATGACGTTCTGCAGGATGAACGAACTTTTAGTAAAATGCTTATAGAATACGCTTAGTGATAGAATGACAGTTTAAATGAAAATCCAGGCGATACTGATGACTGCGTAGCATACGTACATGTGATGCGAAAAACTGGACAGCCCCAATTACTCTTACTCATTTATATGAAATTCGGAAGGGGTTAAAACTTGTTTATCTAGGTGAACTTTCAGTAGTATTCCCAAAAACAAAATAAATTACGAATTTTTAAGCTATTAGTGTAATGTAAGCAAGGGTTCGTAGATTAGGTGGCGCCACTTTTACGACACTCTAGGGTTTTTACATTTACATTTTAATCCTGCGAACCGCCACTGGTGCATGGCAGGGGGTGTATAACATATCCTCAACGTCCTAATAGAAACAGTTCAAAAATGGGAAGACTCTCTAATTACCTGTGATGACCGAAAAAAAGACAAAATTGTTGAAATTTATAAACTGTAAGTGCGATGTGGCAAGTCTCCGCTATTCGATTCCTATAAACTTTTACACAATTTATCTTATAACCAAATATAACCATTTTAAGGCGCGTTCAGAAAGAAATTCTCATTTTTCTTTAATTTCCCTATGAAAAAGGACCACTCTAATATCATATATAATATGATTCTTCTCCCCTTCTATGGACTACACCTTGACGTGGTGAAGGGGCTTGCGTGTTGCTGACCAAGAGAGCTATACTGGCTGGAACTTAGTTCCTGGTAGGGGCACTCATGTCAGAAAGATCAATAGGTAGGGGCCAGACGAAAGGTAGTCCACGCAGCGTCTGTACCCCAGTGGGGCGGCCTATATGAGTGATGGTGTCACGTTAAAAACACTGTTGAGGAAGGCAAGGGGAGACCACCTCGACCACCTATCTATCCCATGAATAAGATCTGCCACAATAATAGTATTGACCCTGGCAAAAACGGGACTCAGCCCTCTAGGGAGAGTGTCGTGCCCGGCAGGGATGGTGGTAAGGCCATCCCGGTCGTCATTCCACGAAATCCTTACCCAACGACACAAGAAAAGAAGAAGGTGAACAAGGAAACCAGGGTAGGGACCTGGAATGTGAGAACAATGCTTAGGAAAGGGAAGTTAGAAAACGTAAAGTTAGAAATGAAGAGGTCCAACATTAACATTCTGGGGCTATGCGAAGTTAGGTGGAAGGATGGGGGAGATTTCTGGAGCGATGATGTGAGAGTGGGGGAAATGATAGCGAGAGAGAGGTTGCTGAAGTGCTAGGTAAGAGAGCGGGAAAAACCATGATAGCCACTGAGCTAATATGCGGCCGGGTGGTGTCAGTAGAGATTAAAGCTGATATAGTAAACACTATTGTAGTTCAAGTGTACCTCCCTACTAGCGATTACAGTGAGAATGAAATAAATTTAGTTTATGAACAAATAGGAGGTGTTATTGGAAGGGTGAAAGGCAATAAAAACCTTATTGTAATAGGGGATTGGAATGCTGTGGTAGGGCAGGGAAAAGATGGGGACGAAGTGGGAGAATTCGGACTAGGATAAAGAAACGACAGAGGACAAAAACTAGTAGATTTTTGCAAATTGATTCCATTTTCGTAAGGAAGAGCAGGGCTAAGAAATAAATAAGGAAGAGCTATGAAATAGTGTTAAAAACTCGCGAAGCTATCCTGGTTAGTGATGCGCAGAAAGTGAGCGAGTCAGTTCAAATGAGCGACTCGGCAAACTGAGCTGTGAGGCACGTGAGTCGTATTTGGCGAGTCGCGACTCCTTCCCCTCACGCGACTGTCTAGGCGCACACGACTCCTTCACCGCTCACAGCTCGCTCTTCGCACACGACTCTTTTCCCGCTCATGACTCTTTCTTCTTATAAGACTCTGCTTCCGTTCTCATTTCATCTTTCTTAATTTTGCTTATTCGCACTTTGAAAGTGATTCTTAACAAGAAAAAATATCTAAGGTATACCTATAAAAAGTTAAATTTGTATATGCCGGCGTTAAATATACATAAACTGAAGAATACACGAATAGAAAAAACAACATCTTTGCCTCATAGTGGCCTAACATTAATAGTCCTCTTGGCATCAGAGTATATATTTCTGACGCGGGTTCGACTTACATTCTCCGTGGGTTTTTCTCCACTCACGGTAACAAGTTAGCATGGTGAATAAAAGTAAAATGAAAGAGTTGATCTATAATTCTTTCACTCTATATAAAGACGTTATTATTATAATTAGATTAGGCGTATGTCAAAGGGACTCATACATTGCTTCTGGTATCTTGAGCTAAATTTATATACGAGTTTTCACTTGGATTAGAAAACGGTATTTTTTTTGAAACTTCTAGAAAAGTCAATCACTCTTCTTGAAGATATTATTAATTCTCCTCTGCCGCTAAGTATGCTATACCGAGGCAAAGATGATCATAATCTTCGTTCAGCTTTTTTAATAGGAATCATTTTATGAAAGTCTCAGTCGAGCGACTTTATGATACATTATTATTATATGACTTGCCGGAATCCATTTATACCTTACTTGATAGACGTGGTTCGCAGTAAGTAAGAAAGTTTGTGATTTGATTCTTTTGAGTTTAACTTTTGTGAATTTAATTATCTCGTAATAAATCGCGATTTTTCGATGCTGCATCAATTGAACTACAATTAATGAACCTTCCTTCAAAAGAATGACAGTATTTGTAGGATCTCACGCACGTATCTACCCCCCCCCCCCCCGAAAACGACTCCCAGAGAGTCGACTCATCAAAGTGAGCTATGATCTGTGAGGCGACTCACTCAGAAGAGTCGTATTTGCCATCACTAATCCTGGTGCTTATGTAGACTCGGATCATAACTTAGTAATGACGAGAAGCGAGCTTAGATTTAAAAATATCTATCGTAAAAAACGGCACCCAAATGGAACGTAGAAGCCCTCAGGGGTAGGAAAGCTAGAGAGTTTCAAGACTCAGTTAACAGGGCTCTACATGGTAAAGAAAGAGAACTCATCGTTGACGAGTGATAGAAAAGGATTAAAAACAACATCAAGGATTGTGCCCATAGAACCATTGGGAAGGTCAAGCAAAACAAAATTAGGAAACCATGGGTGACAGTTGCAATGATAAATAAAATGGAGGAAAGAAGGAAATGGAAAAGTGTTAACACAGAACACGGGCGTAGAATGAACAGGGCACTGAACAATGAACTGAGAAGGGAAACAAACAGAGCAAGAGAATTGTGATGGAAGGAACAGTGTAACGAAATAGAGAAGATGGCTGAAAATGGGGGGGTCGACCTATTATATAGAAAAGTGAAACAATTGACGGGGAATTAAGTTAGTAATAAAATGGCCAATGTTATGGATAACAGGGGAAATTGGATGGTGAACTTGATAGGACACTGCGGGATTTGAAATGGAACAAAGCCATGGATGTGGATGAGAATCCAGTAGAATTTCTTAAGAACCTGGGGGGAAAGGGTAAAAAACACTTCTACGATTTATGTAGAAAAATTTTGGTCGAAGAAAAGTGGCCAGAGGATTTTACTAAGTTTATCCTGATTCCGCTAGAAAAAAAGAAATGCCTTGGTATGCCGGGATTATCGAAAAATTTGTTTAATATCTCACGCGAAAAAAGTAATTGTGTCTTGAATAGAAGAATCGAAGGAAAAACTAAGGAACAAATAGGAAATGACCAATTCGGTTTTCAGAGAGGGAACGGAACGTAGGATGCAATTGGGGGAATGAGGGTACTAATAGAACGAAGCTTAGAATTTAAAATGGACGTTTGTGTTCGTTTTCTTGCCTCTGAAAAGGCCTTTCAAGCAGTGACTAAAGTCATATGTTGGTTATATGTGGTCATATATTATGAATACGGTTCGAAGCACTTGGCTCCCAGCGATGGGTATTACCGATGAGACGCCTGAAAAAACAGCCTTCTGTATTATTTCCTGCTTAAAGTATAAAAGATAAGTACCGTCAATGAGGGTTCGGAAGAACTATGGAAAGCTGAGGGGATCATAGGTTAGTTTCTCCAAATTTGATTTTTGCAAATATTTCCTATTGATTCTTTAAAAGGTTTAATATTTGAATAGTTTTTTTATTTAAGTTCACATTATTGCTCTTCTGCTGTCCTTTCTTGTAAAATGGCAAAATATTTGTTCCAGATTTCCATGGCATTCCTTAGACCACGTGTCATTTCAAGCTGTACAATTTCTAGTATTTTTATTGTATAGCGATATTTCAAGTTTCGTCTTGATATTGTTCTGAAAGTAAGTAGCGGCCACCAAGTATTATTACAATACTTTCCAATATGAGTGTATGTACTGAATGTTGAAAATCGACCTGAAGCAAAGTTTTTATCACATTTCACGTGTGTCAACGGAGAGACTTCCAACAACTGTGTTGAGAATCTTCCGTCTATAGCTGATAAAGACAGCAGTCGTATTAGTAAAAAAACTGGATGTGCTAAGACTGTCAGTGTTTACGTTGGCAGCGTCGATAATCTGAAGACTGTGAAAAGTGCTAGTGAAGTGATTGACCGACATCTTCTTTAGGTAGAATTAGGACAAAACGAGGTTGAAAAAACTTGGGCGATTCCTTTATTAATATAAATGAGAAATAGGAGGAAAATATTAAGAGTTTTGAAGAGCTTGGAAAGAAACTGAAGCAATGTTATAAGGCATATTTTATTTTCTGGTGTGTCGTCTTTCATCTGTAGTACTGAATGTTTACAGCCATAAGTTGTTGATTAACAATTTTTGCCACATTACTATTTATTGTGCTGTGGTCAAGGTTGGCAAGCATTGAGCATCCTTATATGGTGGTTAGAAGGAACTATAGTACTAAATTCAATTTTAGAAATAAAATTTGCTACGTGTTTTACAAAATTAGCTCCACTAACTGGCTACGCCAAAGATTTTTCATGTCTTTATCAGAGTCTTGTTTGTCAAAAAAATGGTTAAAAAAGAAATAAATTTTTATACAGTGTGCGAATATTTTATTATTATTGCGTTTACGGAACGAAAATCTGGTTAACCCTTATTGAATGAGATTGAAAACAAATTTGGCGCAAGCGGTGCTGCTCTCTTTTGAAATTAAATCGTAACTTTTTCTGGGATGATTCGCCTTAGCTCCATTTCATAATTCCGAATGAGTATTTAAGAATATTCCACAGAATAGGTCCTAACCGCTGTTATGATGTTTTTTTAGTTTAATCGTTTTAAGGATCATTTCTTGTCTGTTCTCAAATCTTGTCTCCAATTCATCGTCAATATTTTGTGGTTTATTTTTGGGTTCTGCGTGACTCTCAGGTACTTATAATATTAATCATTATTAAAAGTATCTAATTGTTCTTCTGTTTTTAGATTGGAACTATCTTGCATGACCAATGCTCTTTTTTAATTTTACTATATTGTAGTAATATATTCCGAATTTATTAATTATTTATTTCGTTAAATCTTTCATTAATTTTAGTTATTCAATTAACTGACTTTTTGTGGATACGTAAATCTCAGCATTCACGTAAAAGATATGGATAATGTGATATTTAGTCTGTTTTGTTATTTTTAATCCATTCTTTTTTTTATTTCTGTGATAAATTTGATTGCGGATTAAGCGCCAGGCACAACCAGAGAGGGCCTAACGAATCTCCTTGATATACTCCTCGATTTATATTGAATTTAATCACTTGTCTTTATGTTTTTGTTTACTTTTTGGTAGCAGAGTTTTGTTTTCTAGTTTTCTGTAGCGGTCTCGAGAAGTGTGTTTATTTGTGGATATACTTTGTATGATTTTAGAAAATCTTTGGGCCAAGATTTGGATACCGACTCAAATGCCTTTTGGTTGTCAATATGAGAGATTTACCGGATAATTTTCTCTGTAATTGACTGTTGTAGGACAAAAGTGTCAATGATCAATTGCTCTTTGCACCACAGTGATCGCTGGATAAAAATCTTTTATGTTCTTCTTATATGAGATTTACATGGATTAATATAATGAGAAATTATAGTTACTCGACAAATATATTTTTAAAATTCGTTGAAACGAAAAGTACGAACAGAACATACTCAGGAAATTGTATTTTAAATTTGTAAGTTGATTTTCGTTTCGTTAAATTAAGTTTTTAACTTCAATCGGTGATTATTTAGTATGATTAATTTCTGTTGGATGTTAAGTTTTTAAAATAGCTACATTAACGTAATTAATACAAAAGATTTCTTCAAACTTTTCATATCCTTTTTCCTGCAAAAAATTTTTCGAATATAGAAGAAATGATAACTGCAGAAAGGTCTTTCCTCACATCCACAAGATTAAAATTTGGCTTCCTGATAGGGTGTTGTCCTCAAGAAGTTCGAAGGCATCTTCGCATTCGACGAATCCTTCAGTCTTTTCGATTGTGATTATTGCTCGAAAGCCACTGTCAAATTCACTGCTTTCTGAGCAACAATCAAAAACATAAAGGTGAAGGTTAATTGAAATTTCTTCAGCTGCATGTTCTTCGCTTGATTCATCAGGTATTTTGCGACGGGAAATCGCAATACAGCACCATCTAATGAAAGAAAATTAAATGAATAATTTTTGAGAAGCATACTCAAACCTTGAAAATAATATGGAGTATTAGATATATATCTATGAAGAAAAGCAGCTGAAACAATATATGGCGATGAGTTTTCTTCTTCTGATGTTTATCCCAGAAGTTACCGATGCTGCAACGTTCGGGTGTTCGCCAGAATAAATGGTTTGTGAAATCCTCCCTAATACATCTCCTACGCTATTTCCTACATATGAGCATTAAAACACAGATGAACATTATTGAAAATGCTGAAAATTTGAAATTCTGAAAATATTACAAAGGAATACCTATTACCTATTTCAAACGAAATTCGACACTTAAGTAACTTAAGATTCGTAAAGATATATATTTTCTAAAGTAAGAGACAACAATTAAACTGATGAGTATGACGAAGGCTAATATTATTATCGAACAACTAGCGGGAAATAATTACTTGTGTATTCATATTCAACTGTACATTGTATTTAATTAGCTATTGATACATCAAGGTGCATAAAAATTATAAATCATATACTTCTTTCATCAACTGAAGCTTTTCGCATAGATTTCAAGGAAGCGGAAGAGTGAACGAAAATCACCTAATATTCATTATATACCTAAAATCTTATATCGGAAATGTTTTATATTTGTTTCGCACGAACGCTATGCGCTAAGAGGGGCAATCTTTTTTGTCAACTTTAACCAAATATTATACGGTATTAATGGAATTATCGATAATGATTTGAATTCCAAGCCGAATTATGTACGTTAAAAGGATTTTTAGAAGCTTAAAACAATCGTGCGACAGAAAGAATATTTTTGGTACAACCTTTGCTACAAATCTATACCTGACTTAATGTCACGAAAGAGGTGTGTGGAATGTGAATGGCTCCAAGCACTCTTCTTGCTCTCGTTTCTTCTGAATTCTCTCGGAAGGATATTGAGAAAGTAAGAGGGTTTTATAGTCCTTCATTTGACATTTCCGAATCGGCTTTCATATAGTACAACAGTGGATGTCAGAATACGACTGAAAAGCTTTTGGGTTCTGATAATATCCATTCCTGCGTGAGCATTAAGGGGTTCCGCTTGTGGAAGTTCAACGAGTGCAAAGATTTATTTTCGTAGAGATCGTTTGCGGTGAATATGTTAGGGAGAGTTGCGTAAATGAGAACATTTAATTCTCTGTGAAGAAATGGTGAAGTTTCGCACGAGGCGCTTAGAACAGGCACTACTGGGAAATTTGATTTGAATCTCCTCTCCAATCAATTTTTCTTTGAAATAGACGTGTCAGGCGTATTACAAGGAAATTATTACCCAACAGCATTGAATGTGCTAAATTCGTGGTCTGTAAATGTTTTGCTACAATAAAAGAATATTCGGTGGGAGGAAAGACGACCTATTTAATAAAAATCAACTTAAGCTTGTAATTCCACAGAGTATTCGATAAAGCCGTTTTCCATGGTCTACTAGTCCCGGGCTCGAATTCCAGTGGAAGCCCGTATGAGCGAAATGAGCTCAGATGTCGAGGCACTTTTGACAATCACCAATATGTTCTTTACCTTTCAGCCGGCGAAGTTTTCTGATGAAATAGATCAAATGTGACTAAATTCTCTTTCGTAGATCCAATGCATGACCAATAGGTCGGATCATAATTGAATAATTCAGTAGAATACAAAATCATTTGAAGAAAACTCATCATATCCCGTTGTATACGAGAAAAATATCAACAAAGAAAGTTTCTTCCCATCCAGGCTTTCGAAAGCTGGACATTAGCAATAGTAACTTATCATAGAAATTTTTTTATGATATGAACTTATAGAAAAGAATTTATTAAAAGTAAATCATTTCAACACTTTTCAATAGCGGCTTCAATTTTTATTCGATCATATGTTGGCATATCAAAATTGTTAAAACATAGGAGAGTATGAACATTAATATTCTTAGGATATCAATTTTACATTATTGTAAAAGATGAAAGAGAGTCTCATTCACGTGATTTTTTAATTTATTATTAATTTTTTTATGTAATTTTTCAAGGAAAACAAGAGTTGCAGAATATTACTTTTCAGGATTAGATTTAACCAAAGATTTCTTAAGGAAAACCTTTCACATTCAATTGAAAATCAAAATGGTGCAATGTGCAAGGCATTACAAAAGATACGGTCATCGTACTTACAGAAGTCGTAGTTATAGGTGGCATTTTCTGAGTAATTGGTTGAATATACATCTAATCCTTAGCTAGTAATAGATAGCTTATAAACTTAAATTTAAACTAATAAATTTAAAATTTACGTATCACCATGCTTTTAATTCAACTCTATTCAGTTTTCAAGGAGCAAAAATAAACTAGGTTTGAAAGCGTACTAAATTTTTATGTTCTTTCTGGAAGATATTCAATTGCTTCCCTTGTAAATGCGGAATTATTCTCAAAAAATATTTTCGTTCGTCTTCCTTTCGCTCTGAGCAAACCTAAGATGTGCAGTATCTTAGTACACATCTTAAATAATAATATATAATGATTAGTATCTTAAAATTTCCATTTTTAGTACTCGGGTATTTAAGATACATTTACCTAATCCGTTAGTCGGGATTTCTTCTACAATAAACTTCACAGATTCAGGCGAGGTGTTGTGGTAATCCATAATCGAATCCTCCTCCAATTGTCCCATCTTCTCCCCAAAGATAAATTTAAGGCTTCCTTCAAAACTCCTCTCAACTTAGCCAACATTTTCTGCAATGGAAAAGATAATCACAACCCCCAAGAGAAAGCAGGTATTTACCTTTTAAAATGCAGGGATTGCAATTCTGCGTACGTCGGCCAGACCTCCCGCAGCTTTTCCATCAGAACCAAAGAGCATTTCAGGTGCTTTCGAAATAACTCTTTTGTGTCTCATTTCTCGAAACACCTCTTAGAAAACAACCATTCCTCAGATTTTATCCCAGAAATCCTTCATATCGAAACCAAAGGCCGCCGACTCAATTTCTTGGAGCAACTTGAAATTCGCAGACTTACCCATTCTTCCAAATATTCCCTAGTAAACGAGCACCTTTTCCCCTCTCACTCCCCGCTGATAAATTCTGTCCTTTCATACCCTTTACCTTCTCTGTCTCTAACTCCCACCCCCTCCCTCCTTCCCCCCATCCCTTCTTCACCTCCCCCTTCCGTTTCCTCTACTAGCTAGTATTTAAGTGTTTGTTTGTAGAGTTTCTTCACCAGAAGATGAAGATTAATCTTCGAAACCGGTCGTGTAGTGGTTGTTTGTGTTAAAATAATTTTTTGTGGTAAAAGTACAAATCTTTAATAGTTCCTTTCCTTTCTTCTACAATTTTAACGGAGTGCTAAAGTTAGCGATTTTCCTGGAGATGTTCGTGAATTTGCCAAGTAAATACTTCAAATATGACAAAATAACCACGGTACGCAGTATTCAAAACTACGGGGAAAATAATAAGTAACCCCCCGTCGACTGAACCTCCTGGAGGAAGTGGAGATCAGAAACTTCCCAAAGATGGAATGCTGGTTAATGAACAATTGTTTATGAACCCTTCTCCCCTTCTCTCTTTACCAAGCCAGATTTTCCCATGATGTCCTTTCCCCTCCCCTACCTTCCCCTCAACCTCTTATAGTATATATACTGCTGCAAAAGTTTTCATTATTGCCTGAAGATGTAAGAACTTCTTACGAAACCGGTTGCCGATATTAAAAATCCGTGGAAAATTACAAAGTTGTATAATTTATTATCGCTTTCCACAAAGTTACGCCAGAACATATTGATTTCATTAATAAGTAACCGGTAATCGATTCGGATACTTTAAAGCTAAGGGTCAATAACGGTCATTCTCAACGTAAAGCAACAGGCCACGGTGGAGTTTTTAGATATAAAATATGTTGAAAAATAAAAGATTAATGTAACTTCCGTACATATCGTCTAAACATCTGTAATAACCTACTTTCAGAACAAAAATTATCGATTTGTTATCGATTCGGATATCTTTCTCAGTTTCTTGCTTTTGGGAAATTTTCTTCAAAAGGGAACTTTTGAAGAAATCGATTCGATATTTCGGCGAGCTTTTCATAAAATCTCTGTCAGTCCAGCGTTATCTCTTAAAATAAACGGCGGATGGCGTGACTTCTGTCTAATCCGGACTCCTTGGAAATGGAGAGAATACTCTTAATGCTAATTTTTTCCTTGTGGATCGGCTGTCAAAAAGTATCTGGAAATGCACGCTGGAGGCCAAATAGATTTTACACAATTTCGGTCCAGCATTTTTATCTAAAAATCATGGAAGCTTGACAGGTTCTTTAGTTCCGTTTCATTTTCTATAAAATTTTAAACGCATAGTATTCGCGGATTTGATACTTGTAGTATATGTCTTTTCACTGCTGAAAATGAAAGATATCAAATATTAAGTTTCATGAAAAATTTGAATTCTCTATGAATATATACATAAACACAAGAAATATTTGAATGATAAAGAAAATATTAAGTATAAAAAAATAAAGAAAGCTCGATAATATAAACATGAACATTTCAAGTAATCGAACTATACGATTAAATTTCAATAGATGGTAAAATTTTCCGTTGTTAAATTTTAAAATTATTTTTAGTTTAAGCAAATATTAATCTGCCAAACATGGCTAAAAATATCATATCATTGGGAAAGATGTTAAAAAGTGTTTAGTTTAAAAAAAACTTCATTGAAAGTCAAATCCTATGGCGTTCAATTTTCTGGCATAAATATGATCATGGATTTCAGATGTTGATAACAATTAAACAACGGATAAAATCATTTCCAGATTAGAATTACGTAGGGCAAAAAATTACAAAATAATAGTTTAACTTCATCACAATTTCAATCTCTTATCAATTTTTAGATTAGTAAAATAATTTTAGATGCTACACAAAAGATCGTATTGTTTTTGTAAATTTCGAAAAATTTTCTAATTATTATATTTTTGCGCTGTGAATCGATTATTATTTTCCACAACCCCAACTGACTGAATCGAATAAGAAAATATCAAAGGTATGTAGTAAATATATAGCCTTATATTTTACGGCTAGAATAAATTGACTGAAATATTTAAATCCCATTTTTATAAATACAACCACAGCTGTTAAAAATCAGTGGGAAGTGCATTATTTAATGTTTCCTCAAAAAGCTTCATAATTTGTATTAAGGAAACATTTCACCTGCATCTGTTCTATCGTCGCACCTCAATACAATTACTTTTTTCCTAAAAATATTGTTTTAGATATCCGTAAAGAAAGTAAATTGTGCATAAAAAGAATCCGATGTAACGATTCATGGAACTTGAATAACGATATTTGTAAAAGCGAAATGGAATTTCGACTATGAGGAAGCAACTATTTAAAGAAATTCCCCAACCACTGAACAAACATCAGGAATCCTTAGGCTAGTTAGAGAAGGTTAGGTTAGTGAAAATTCTTCTCTAGGGATAGAATAGATTGGTCAGAATTGATTCCGTCGTATAAATACAAATTGATATGTCACCCGTACAAGTTTAAGGGGAGAATCTGACAATACTTAGAAGAGATGTAAATTTAATCGAAAACAGTTCTGCATGACATCTTCGTTCTTTGATATCAGTGTGCTGACATAGAGATGAGGTAAAAAAATAAATTAGGTAAAAACCACACGAACAACGGCTTTATGTTGGTTCTTTATATCTTTAAGGGCGAGAAAAAAAGTGATGGAATAACCAATGAAGTTATTGGAAACTTGGATTTCAGTATTCCGTGACATTAAATGGAGGAAGATTTCGAAAAATGATAATTGAACTGTATTTGACATGAATATTTTTAATATCTCACGTTTCCCTAAAGAAGCTAGGAAGTCGATTAGAACGGCTGCAAACCAAAACGGTTCACTTTTTATCATAAAAGTCACAAATTTTTATTTCTTCGTACGAAATTTATTCATTAATACCTAATACTGCTGCTATTGCGCTCCGATAATCCCAGATATAACGGCCGGTTCCAAATAGATCACTATCTCTCCACCGCGGGAGGGATAGATTCTTCTCATCAGTTATGGAATGACTTCGGAGCAAGGGGAAGTTGGAGATAAGGAATAGTGATGGGCAAAAAGTGAGCGAGTCAGTTCAAATGAGCGACTCGGCAAACTGAGCTGTGAGGCACGTGAGTCGTATTTGGCGAGTCGCGACTCCTTCCCCTCACGCGACTGTCTAGGCGCACACGACTCCTTCACCGCTCACAGCTCGCTCTTCGCACACGACTCTTTTCCCGCTCATGACTCTTTCTTCTTATAAGACTCTGCTTCCGTTCTCATTTCATCTTTCTTAATTTTGCTTATTCGCACTTTGAAAGTGATTCTTAACAAGAAAAAATATCTAAGGTATACCTATAAAAAGTTAAATTTGTATATGCCGGCGTTAAATATACATAAACTGAAGAATACACGAATAGAAAAAACAACATCTTTGCCTCATAGTGGCCTAACATTAATAGTCCTCTTGGCATCAGAGTATATATTTCTGACGCGGGTTCGACTTACATTCTCCGTGGGTTTTTCTCCACTCACGGTAACAAGTTAGCATGGTGAATAAAAGTAAAATGAAAGAGTTGATCTATAATTCTTTCACTCTATATAAAGACGTTATTATTATAATTAGATTAGGCGTATGTCAAAGGGACTCATACATTGCTTCTGGTATCTTGAGCTAAATTTATATACGAGTTTTCACTTGGATTAGAAAACGGTATTTTTTTTGAAACTTCTAGAAAAGTCAATCACTCTTCTTGAAGATATTATTAATTCTCCTCTGCCGCTAAGTATGCTATACCGAGGCAAAGATGATCATAATCTTCGTTCAGCTTTTTTAATAGGAATCATTTTATGAAAGTCTCAGTCGAGCGACTTTATGATACATTATTATTATATGACTTGCCGGAATCCATTTATACCTTACTTGATAGACGTGGTTCGCAGTAAGTAAGAAAGTTTGTGATTTGATTCTTTTGAGTTTAACTTTTGTGAATTTAATTATCTCGTAATAAATCGCGATTTTTCGATGCTGCATCAATTGAACTACAATTAATGAACCTTCCTTCAAAAGAATGACAGTATTTGTAGGATCTCACGCACGTATCTACCCCCCCCCCCCCCCCCGAAAACGACTCCCAGAGAGTCGACTCATCAAAGTGAGCTATGATCTGTGAGGCGACTCACTCAGAAGAGTCGTATTTGCCATCACTAGTTCTTACTGCCGCTGGTAACGCCACTGACAGATGTATTCGCGCCTTCAAAAAGCTCTGAACACACTCCGCATTTTTCAAGATTTCTCGTAATTTATGAATATGCCGTGTCTGAGTAGTATCTGTATTCAAAGATAAATGATACGGCTAGAACGCAGAGTTAAGGCCTGAACCCACCGGCGCGGCGCGGCGGCCGCAAGCGTTTTTATGATGGTACATACCTGGTCCTTCCTCTGCGTTCGTCACGTACTCAAATTCAATGGTTTCTTATGGGGCCGACCCCACCGACGCGGAAAGTGCCGTCCGGCGGATTAGTTCAAGGGATTAGTGCAGCGTTTTCGCTCCGGCAAATACGCCGCTCGGCTACGAACTCTGCATGCACAATTTTTCGATTTGCCGCAGCCCGTTTGCAATCAAATATTGTCGTTATTTTGATAAATTTCCTCAAAAGGATGCTTGTACACGATACCTTAACAATATCTGTACACCGTGATAAGTTTTCAGAACAATCAAAGCGATAGTTTTCCGTAGAATCTCGTCCCCGTAAAGTACTGCAAAAATGATACGTACGAAGTGTTTTCGGCATTCAAGTGACTGTTTTCAGCCAAGAGTTCTATAGTTTTGGTAAGTTTTGTCGGAAGACGTTCAAAATTATCAATAAAAATTCTTGCGACAGAATGTTTAATTTATTTATGTCAAGCATATTTACTTCACTTAATTGTATGTTTCTTCAATCTAATATATGCGGCAATTAAAATAAATTAACAGGTGTGTTATATACAGATTACATTTCCTTTGCAAAATTAAATTAGAAATAATAGTCGTTCGAAATCGAAACTAGCACCAAAAGAAATAAAATATGTAAATATGAGCTATTAATAATCTGAAATTTTAACATTTGCAGTTACGAACAATTTGCAGGATCGGTTTTACAGGTGATTGCAGGGAACGACTATTTATTAGTTTCTTAATCAGCTCGACTTTATGTACGCTATTTAAATATAATTTTTTCATTTGTAATATTGATCCCCGTTTCGATCCCAGGCGTGCCAAAGAGTAATCCAACGTAATAAAAGCAAACTGACTGACTTCGCTATCGCATCTTATAACCAAGTAGCAGTCGGATGAAAATGGTCAATTTCAGTGTGTTTACCAATTATTTTTTTCAAATGTGGTTAACGATATGCATGAATGGAAATATCTGTATGCTAGATACATCCTTCATGCGTCGAATGGTGAAAACAGAATTCTTCCATCTATTAGTAGAACGTCGTAATCACCTTAAAGTCTGTCACCAACAGTCTGAAAGCGGCTTTTTCTGTAAGCGCTATAGCAGCCTTAATAAAAATATTGGACAAAGACGTTAATTAAAGACAGAGCAACGTCATCGAGATGTAGCGATATTATGGAATCGGAGCGGGAAATTTCACGATTCTTTTCGGAAAAGTTACTGTAGGTTTATCTCTTTCCCCTTGTCTTAAGAATCTTGAATTCCGCCACTAAAACGAGAGTAAACATTAAATTGGTTACATTCGCATAGAGAGTTTCAACCTTACCTCTAAAAGTACAGCATGAAGATCTCTCATCTATTTGTCATGCTTTCCTTGCTACTCAGATTCCAGTAGCTTGGGTCGAATTGAGGATCACTTCAAATGTCTGTACAACAAGTGTTGCATATTCTGAAAAAATTGTCGAATTTAGATTGAAAAACATAATTGGATAACGGAGAGAAGATTTGGAGTCCAAATCGATTTTGCGATCACTACCAGGAAGAGTTGCGCCTCCAAAACTTCTCAACTAAATATTAGTACCGCGCACGATATTCTTCGAAAATTCGTCTATTCGCGCCACCGCCAAAATATAGTAAAACTTTTTATAACGCTCCCGCTAATGACTTATCCCGGTTTTCTCTCGATCTCAGTCTCTTTTACACGTAACCCATGGCAAAAATTAAGTGGATAATTTAAGATTATAGCGCGAATTTATCTCGTCCCCAGATGCAGTGCAACCGCTTCATTTGATAAATCGAAAATTGTTTTCGTTACCTGCATCGCCTCCAAATTTACTTCACTTCGTTTCCAATTGGCGCTTCCTGTTATAAATTTGGTTCGAGTCCAAACAAATGTAATTAATTAAGCTAATAGTAAGTGAAGCGTCGTGGATATCCATCAATCAGCTCCTCAATGCTCGAAGGATAATTTAAAGATTACTTCTTTTGACTCGGCCCAAAATGTATGCATCGCAAAAAGAAATTATATGAAATTTTATCCTTGTATGTTAAATTTTAGTACAAGTTTCTAAATTAAAGCATGTGTGCATGCTAATGAGACAAAGAGAGCACAAACAGAGTTATGAGCCTGACTACTAATTTTCACATGCATAAAAATTTGTCAATTACTATCATGAATGCGTCTTCACATACTATACGTTGCTTGAAGAAAATTTTCAAAAGTCTTATCCTTTTGCTCCGTTTAAGAAAATACCCTGGATACGCTCTAGGATTGTAATTCGTGTAGAGCAACTTCATAGTAGTGAATGAGTAGGTAATATTCAGAAAAGTAGTCACAACTTAATCAGTAAAATATAAATCAGAAAGCAAAGAAGACACACTATCAAAAAAACTTTTTCACCCGTCCCTTCACCTAATCCTTCTGCATACTGGCGGAAACTCCACTTAATCGCCTTGGTCACACTTTAGCCAATCTACTTCCCAAAAATCAGACTCGGCTTTTACAATCCAATACATTTAAAAGATCTGCTCTCTAACAGTAAATACAGAATTGATCCCCTTAAAACCTATCTGAACTTCGCAGAAAACTATCAAAAAATAATCGAACAATCTCGTTCATACATTCAATAATTATAGACTGCAAATTTTATGTAAATTATTTTTCAATGAAATTTCTGAATATAAACGAGAGAGAGACAGTAACAAGAGATAAACTCTTCAGCGACCAGGGTACAACATAGAATATCTGAAGTGAGCAATATTGAATTTTCCATCATAAATTTCCACCATTAGCTTTTCGTCTTCTATTTTTTCGTCACATATTTAAATATATTCATCAGAAAAATTCATTCCTGCTCGATTTCATTACTATTTTGATGGTGGAAAACGTTTGAACGAACACGAGCATCCTTGCATTACGTATGTAATGAGGTACTGACGCCAATTGGTTTCAACCCATAATTAGCAATAGTGATTAATTATTATTATTATTAATTATTAAAATATTGGCGAAAGTGAAAATGATTGCGACTGAAATAGACCATTTAATCTTTTCACTTATTTCTTTACCGTTTTTTTTATATCGGAGAAAATTTTAAAGGAAACAGAGCGAATCAATGAAAGCAATGCTTCGGGTTATTTCCAGGCTGGATGATGTAGAAAACATCGCTCAAAAATTGGAAGTAATTTAGTTCGGGCCTTTCAATAACGCATAATAATGACTAAGTTGAATTTTCGTAGTTTTCATATTTGACGCGCAGTTGTAATCTTTTGCTATTTCGTTGCATTTCGAAGAGGCGAATGACTGATCGACTAATCAGGCGAGAAAACATTTTGAGATGGAAATGAATAAGATAAGCGAAACATGAAATGTACTAAAATATCTCATGTTATGTTGTACATCCCGATAAAAATCTCATTTAACAAAAATTACTAATCTTGGAAGCGATAACGTTCCAAATAAGCACTTTAGATCGATTCAGAAAAGCGATTTCGTTAACCGAAAATCATCAACTGAAATTAAATTGCCTTTTCAAATATTTTAGACCTGGAACAGTGGATCCGAAGGCTTATTTAAGTTGCTGAGTCATGGGTTAGAAAAAGTCAATTGTGACGCCGCATATCGAAATGTCACGCAATGAAAATTAGCCACCTTTTAAAAATATTCGCCATTTAAACCGTAGAGTTATTTACCTAGTTTGTTCTATAATTACGGAAAAAACAACAAGCATCAACCGTTCACCCAATCTCTAAACTATCAACAGATTCTCAGTGACTAACATCACCCGAAGTAAAATGCAATAAGGGCTCTTTTATTGGAAAGCATACGATAGCTCTAATGTCTTTCGGATTCGAAAGCCGTTACCAAGATTATTTCTTTTATAATTGCAGCGGATCGCGAGCACAAGCGAAGCGGAAGGCGATCTCTGAAGAAGGTAAGTGGCGGAGCGTGACGGAGGGCACGAGAGCCGAGGACGTAATCTACAACGGCTTCCAAATCTATAGGTACGGCGATGCAAAGAATCCTTTCTTCTTTACGTTGACTTTGAAGAGGATTCGCTTCCACAAACGATTTCCCCGAATAAAGTGCTCGCCACGAAAACAGCGTTCAATTTCCGATAGGTGTGAGAGTGAGAAGAGCAGAAGAGAGGCATCGATTTCAATTGAATCGCTTCAGCAATATTAGCATGAGTGTCTTGTTCTATGTATTTTAGTTAATTTTTCAAGAGGGAGTTAGAGGTTTAGAGGATGCTTAATTATACCTGTCATATGCCGAAATGTGGCATGCTGGGTACATATGTAGATGTAGACTAATGTTTTTGAAGAAGGTATTGTTGAATGATACTGGAATGAAAAAAATACTCTGAGTAACTGTACCACTTTTGGATTTATAAAACGGTAATCGTTTCATTATTTTAAGGTATATGAATAGATGAACACTGAGTAATATTATTGGCTGACTGGATCTTCTGTAGCTCTACCAAACGCATCTATCACGATTGAAGGCATGTTGAATGTTTATGCGTCTGAAAGTATTATTCCCATTATTGAAAAATGCTGAAACTTTTTTCGGGTGATCTAATTAATACCTTGTGATAAATAATAATCATAATGATTTAAGGGTATGATAAAACGCAAAATCCGGAAGATGGCCGTAAATGGTCATCACCGATTCGAATGCCGGTAATTAAGTCTTTTCTAGTCAGTTTTTTTTACAATAATTCCAAGATTTTCTTTCAGAAATATTTGGTAGAAAGCTTAAAATATTCAGAGCAATAATTACTCCTTAACAGCTTTCTCAGTATCACTAATGATGGAAATATAGCCATAGGTACCTCACCATTGAGGTGATACTCATTTTCGAATAGTATGCTCATGTAACTCGAAACTCCTAATCAAAAGTTTTGAAAGGAGAAAAGTCTCCTATTTTCTTTGGTGCAAGTTAAGGAGTTTTTTATGAAGAGATACTCGTGATTTTTTTAATCTTAAAATTTTCCATGAAGACAAAATACTTGCTAAGACTGAACCGTGGGCAATCAAATCATAATTGGCGAAACACTTGTAGAGGTAGATTCTCGCGAATGATATACTGATTTTTGACATACTATACTATGCAGGAATGCAAAGAAAAATATTTAAATCATCGTTTTTATTAAAATGGTTTTTCTCTGCTTCCCTCAACCTTACAATGTGTGTGAAATCAGCTCATATAATCATAGGAAACCTAGAGATTTGTTCATCATTGCGAGGAAATACTTTTCTTATTTCTAAAAGGATTCAATACAATGTATCTTATTTATAATACCATATCCTCTTATATGAATAGAAGACAGGTTAATATGAGAGATCTGTGTATCTTGGAATTGTAGCAAGAGTAAAGGAATACAACGTGAAATTTCTCATTCAGGAGTTTTACGAATTCTCGGTTTTATCTCTTCGCCAATTAGCTCGTTATAAATCATATATTATATGTCTTCATATTTGTAAATTTTAATAATGTGTGAAAAATATTTTATCTCGCTGAAATGGCTCCGACGAAGAATAAATGAGCGAAAATGCCCACGATATTGGAAATGAATGAAACCAGCAATTATGGATTTTATCTTTTGGCGTTTACTCTCGAGCAAAGCATAGAAGAAGGCAGTTTGAGGCAGCGAATGCACTTCATTACATTAGCTTTCCTCTCATGCGCGCACAAAAAAGATGAGCAGCAATCATCCAAATTCAAGAGTTACATTTGACCAGAGGCGGATTCTTGCTTTTGAGGGTATTTGCCAAGGGGAAGCGATACAAGGAAATTTTCTTATAAAGTCGAATTGATTTTAAATTTCCATTTTGTCGTGATAGATGTAGTATATGTACAGAGATCGTGGAAAAACTTGGTAATCTAATTTTAATTTAACCTCCCAGGCAAACTGATAGCGCTACAAAGTCATCATGACAAGGTCACAAAAAGTGTAGGATTGGAGACCCTTAAAAGGAAATACATGATCGTAAAATATTATTGTACTTTAAATTAAGACAGTGTAGATGCTTTCTTTTCTATCCTGAAATAGATCTCTCCGTAAAAATATTTGAAATCCCCATTAACAAAGGTAGATTCCGGCAATCAACAATTTAGTAGTCTTCAAAAAATCTTAGGCGAAATATCGCATATACGAGGTATATACCTTGTATATATACCTACCTCGTAGGTAGTATATAAAACAACCTATCGGTCTAGGTTGTGGTGTTCCAGAATAGATTTCAGTATTCAAGTACTTCATCAATTTTACTTTCAGTTGGCCAAAACTTCACCACCTTAAGCTTAAGATATGATAAAAATTATTTACTGAGGATGTATCTATAGATGTATCTATCTACAGATGTTTATCTCCTTTGAATGGTCATATTTATCTAAGGATCATAAATTTATTTGAAAAGAGCGCTGCGTCCTGCCATAAACTCCAATAATTTTCTTAAAATAAAGTGCGGGAACCCAAACACCACACAGAAACTTTCAGAATAATACAGCAAACACTAACAAAACTGTTGCTATTATAATAGCAATGTGAAATCGTTTGTTCCATTATTTAGCTGAAAAAGTTAGCTGACGGATATTACCTTCGGTGTCATGCGAGAAGAAAATAATAAGTTATTTACATCTGGGGATCTTTTTGATTGTGGTTGCCTGACGATTTACGGGACATTGGTAGTTTTCTGGCGTTGATATACTGGATAAAGATTTTAAAACTAAAATTACAGATTGAAATGAGTTTGTTTTCCTTTTATGGAATAAATAAAAGTTTGGTGAGAGAAAAATCCTCATTAAACGCTATTGCAAATTCCGTGGTAGATTAAATATTATCACTCGAAAAGACTTTTTATGTCCTAAGAACAGTGCAAATGAGGTGCTTAGCAATGAGGGGAAATTAATCTAACAACGCAATAAAATTATCTATTATTATCACCGTGAGGATACTTATTTCTACATTATCGAAAATTCTGTGATATTTCGTTTACACTCAGTATGATGACACTAAATGGAGTCTATGTGCAAAATGTCTTCTCATTTATGCAAGAAAATCAATTATTAGACGCGTGCAACTCGCTACATGATAATTAGCAGTCGAATAAAAGAATGCTGATTTTATTCATTTATTTATACGAGTAAAATTCAGAAAACGATTATTTACGAATAATCACTCCAACTCTACATAAAATCTCGAATATTTTAAATAATTGGATGGTTCGGAAATTACGAATCATGATAAAAACTATTCAACCAGTATGGTAAATCAAGGCTTCAAGTGGCTCCTCAATATCTCTAGTGCGGTTGTACCACGAACTGACAATTTCTAAATAGATTCTTCACCGATTATTTGAGAAAGAAACTCGGAGCTTAATATTTATTTGATTGTAGAGGTTGTACATTTTTAAGTTGTTTATTGTATTGTAAAAGTCTGCGTATAAATATCAAGGTAAGAACTCATTTTTTAACTTAAAGATTTAAGGTATTTGCTGTGGCTCTGGAATCCAAAAGATTCTTACGGTATCAAGTACAACGTTCTCTACAAAATGATTTTCCATATCTCCAAATACAGAGGTAATAATAGGTTAAAAGCCTGCGAATTAATTTGATAAAAGATAGCGAAAAAGGAGAACCCCGAATGGGTATTTAACGACCGACGAAATACAGTAAATATACATTCAATAGTGAGGCATCCTGATGAAAAATATCAAATCTGCAAATTTTCAGTCTTTCGTGACAAAAAGCAAAATGGGACCTACATAATCAGCTGATGAGACGTAAAATTAATGATAATAATAATAGGTTATGATTTACTCACTATGAGGGAATCGCCTATATATACGCATTTTGTGAAAATCTGTGGATTCTATATTCACTCACTTGCTACCAAAGGCATGCAGTAAAAAACCACACTGTAGCACAAAACGCCAGAATCAGATTATTTCGTAATAACGTTAGCGAAAATTTTTCACTTTTCTCACGAGGGATTTCTTTTCGAATTATTTTTGATGGCAACCTAAAATATGTATGAAACTGCTTCTCGACGAATTGCGAACGAAAGGCTAAGGCGTTCCAGTTCATGCTTTGCGAATTAGCTGGCAGCGTATCGTAAGAATTTTCTGGGAGATTCGAAAAACAAAAAAATCAAGAAATTTTCTTCTTGCAATTATTTAGATATCTTATGGCGAATAAAATATGATTTTCCAAATACTAAAGAAACTTAAAGAAGTTATCACACACACAAGAAGCTTATCACACATCGGTAGATGCATGATAAGATAATTTACTAATTTAATTGAAACTGGACTTCCTGAGATCTTACTTCTATTTTTATCTTACAAAATTATGATTATAAGAAACTACACTTATCATTTAAGAATTAAGATTAAGATAAATCGTTATCGTGAATGCTGTAAGAAGTTATACATATCACGTATATAATCTTAACTTCTTAATATAAATTTTTAGATACAATACAAAACACTTACCGATGTTATTAATATTCATTAAGCTCAATTTGAAAGCAATTGCGATTATTCTTCTAAATATTTACTCTCAGTAATGATAATAAACTAAATGGAGTCCTTGATGCTTGGTGAAAGACTTAGCTTTTTTATTTGAATTATTTAGAGATGCTTTTTATAAGATAAATTTATGAATCTGAATACGATATCAGAAAAGGCATCATTGAATTCTTATTTGGCTAATTTTCCATTCGACCATTTTCAATTCGGCATTGTCAACACACCTCGCTATTGACCATTATTTTCCGAGGAAGCGGACCGAATTTATATCTTTATTTAGAGTGCCAATGTTAGTGATAGCAAGCACATCCTATACCCCACATTTTCGAAATAATAATGCAATTCTTCTCGGAGAACTTCGAAGACGAAGTATAGCTGTGGAATTGGGGCAAATAGAGCATTAAGAATCGAGGTTACACACAAATCTCCATTTAGTTAACAACTTAAATTCTCAGGTTTTTCCCTAGATAAGGTACTCGCTTAAGTACACCCTATATGAGATTTTCCTTTCGATGATCGGAAGATTGGGATTACGTCGAAATTAGGAGAATCTCTTCTACGGGCTAAAGGATATCCGTCGTTGGCTCGAGTATCAAATTTCCATCAATCCTCAATAACGTTTCCCGCTTCTTGATCATTTCGTTAGCGTACTTATAAAATCGATTGCGTCGCGTAATACGATTAAAAGAATTACACCTAAGGATAGTGAAAAAATACCGGGTTTCAGCCAAGAAGAAATTCCCAAGATTACATATACGGAATAGCAAATCTTAAATGCTGGAAAGAATCATAAGGCAAAATAATAGTGAGATAGTTCACCGAGTACGCATTTATCTTACAGAAACATCGTAGTCTCATTGCGGTGAAATGGGAGCGATCTAGTCCAAGTAAGATCGTTTTTCGGTCATGACCCATTTAGTGCAAGCGAGGATGACATTTTTAAATACGTTTCAAGCGATGAAAATCAAACTTACGCGGGTATAACTCGTATAATGCGTCTCTTGGACGCTCGCGACTCCAGCATACGTGCGCTATGTACCGAAGATGGACAAGTGCCGCGAATATGTTTCCTACCTCATTGTACGCCGGCAAACAAATGTTATCTGTCGGGAGGTCCTCGAAATAGCTTTGGGTGGGAGTAAAAGCGAGAGATCGCTATCTCCATTATCGCGTTTTCTGGCGTAGTGAGAGAGCCTACCTTATCGAATTCAGTCGACGTCTGCGGAGGGAATGATCCAGGTATTTCAGGTGCCCTCCTCTCGACGCCCCAACACTTAGTGGCCGTTCCAGACAAGGCAACCGCTGCCACAGGTAAACCACGTGATCACCGCCTCGAGGGACTCCGAAACAGCTGAAGAACGGAAGGCAACTCACACCTGTCCTCTCTCGTCTAAGACACTTCCTCTTTTTTGCCCAAATATATTTGCTCGTCATTTCGGAAATCTTCCGGTGCTATCGAGTTAATCTAGGGATGGTGGAATTTTGGGAATGCGCGATTCGTTAAGATCTAATTCTCGTTGCTGTATCGCGTACATGAAATAATCGCGTCTTAGAAAGTCTTCACTTGTGTAAAATTCCGTGTTGCTTCGGCAGAAGGCACGGGAAATCTGCGAAGTGGGCCCCGTACTTTGGAGAACCCCATCGTTTTCAGTACGTGATGTTGTTTAATCTGCAATTCAGAGAATTTAATCGACCTATAGTGGTTTTGTAATTTTGGTCAGAATACCGCTAGCTAAATTTTAGAGAAAGTTTCCTTGAATTTCGATTCCAATCGGTTTTTGACAATTTTTACCTTCTTTGGAGGGGACTCGTGGTAGAAGACCCAATTGTTTTCGAAGAGTCCCTCCGTAATTTTTAGTCGTATTTAATCGTTTGACACACTCAAAAATGAAAAGACGAAGAATATTCTGTCGGACTGTAAATGAGTAGAACGAGGTGCTTCGGTGGTGATTTAGAGATTTTTATTTCTCGTATAGCCTACCTTAAGATTGGATCGTAACGCGCGGAAATTTTAAATCAGTTACCGAAGCGTAATTAGGCGGAGTAAATTGAATCCTGGAGAGCGTATGGTATTATAATGGCGTTGTGCGCCGAAACCTGTCAATCTGTGTCCTGTTATATTTTTGTGGATTTTTTCATTTCTTTGCGTTATCGCCGAAGCAATTTTATTCTCCCCTTTTCACTTCTGCTGCACGGCGATGGTTTACTTTTATTTCGGACTCACTCCTTTGACATTTCTTTACCCTCGTTTATTAAATGTATGCTGGTTTTATTCAATAGAATTCATGTCAGGTTTCAAATTTATATGAAATATTCCACACTGATAGTGCTTGCGGGGTTAAAATTACAGATAGATACAAAGGAATCATGAACGCAACCGTACGCATTATCTTATCTCGGATGGGAGTGTCCATGTATACATGCCACATGCTGTGAGACCGACTGATTCAGTTTGAGATTCATCAGTCGCAAGCTGAAATCTTTCTGATGACCAGATCAGAAAAATATCGGAATGGGTTAAGAGAAATAGTTGTATGTATGGATATTAGAATTTTATAAGTTATAATCAAAGATATTGCAATAGGGAACGCATAATAAGCTCTAAGTATTCGAAGTTGGCAATTTACTACTTAATGCTAACGCGAATTTCCAACGTCAACATTTCTTTGGTGATCACTTTAAACTTTAATTTAGTGAAATATTTCACTGTTCTATTCTATAAGGTCATCGTTATTGGGAAAATTATAATAGCGAGAGAAATGAATGGAGATGGTATAATTTCGAACTCTTAATATACCCAAAAAATATATGAAAGTATAAACTCCACTGACTTAAAGGTAATACGGGATAGTCTATTCCCGTCGTATAGTTAACTATATATCTCCTTGGCTTACGCGAAATACTGTTTGGAGGCTGCTTTAATTATTATTAAAAATAGGACATAGAGAAAGACCCAAAGAGAAGTTCGATCTTATCATATTTCTATCACTAAGACAAGTCATGAATACTGTCTTTGATGCATATAACTCTTCAATGGAAGGAAAGCTAAACCCATTTTGAAAGCTTTCAAAAACATCAATTTCATCCTCACTGAAATTTTCTTTACTTTGCTTTATCTATAATCGCAGTTCCAGTTTTATTTAACAGATCTCAAATGCAATGGTCGTATTTAATTGGAGATAAAGGAAAAAAAGACTCACACAACCTCGTAGATTTAAACTAACCGAAATATTAATCTTGGTATTCGTTCCTTGTCTCTTTTGTGATTTTCACACACAGTTTAGGCTTTTTAATGATAAGAAGTCCGAGATAATTAGAATTATATTATATATAGCTAACTCTCCGGATGCCTCCTCACACTGCCACAGTTCATTGCCTCAACGGGGCGGAGGGGTGTTAACGGAGCTTGGAGGCGATGTGTAGCCCAGGTTCAACCATGCTAAGAAGGCTTCAACAATATATCCGGCCAAATTGTGAAAGTGGCATTCATCAACCGGCAGTAGGACAGCCTGGTGAATTATTGTCCTTCATCACCCAAATGCAAATACAATTTTCATTATGAGTTTCTGTAACGGAAATTTATCCGGACGTAAAAGCACCACCCATTCGAATGTCCGGGAGGTGGTGGCATTACAGAGGTCCATCATGAGGAAAAGATCCACCACCCTCCACTTCGCGACTTACAATTGCCGCAGCTTGAAGAGTAAAGACAGACTACTGGAACTACTGAATGAAGCAGGGAAGATAAATTGGGACGTCATCGGTCTCAGCGAAGTTAGAAGAAAATCAGGAGACTTGATTACACTCAAGGAAGGTAATTTATTTTATTACAGGGGTACTAAGGATGGAAGACTAGGAGGTGTCGGGTTCCTCATCAAAAAGAGATGGAAAAACAATGTACAGAAGATGAAAGTATATCTGACAGAATTTGCAAGCTCATACTCAAGATAAATGAGCGTTACTCTGTTCAGATCATACAAGTCTACGCACCAACAGCAGCAAGCAGCGAAGAAGAAATTGAAAAATTTTACCAGACTCTGGGCACTGAGCATGATAAGGAAGCCCACTATTATAAAATAATTATGGGCGATTTTAACGCTCGTGTAGGCCAACAGGAAGCCGATGACACCGTCGCAGGACAATACGGACTGGGCCAGAGAAACAAAGTGGTCACCGCCTGTAGAGTTTGCTGAATGCACCAATATGTACATAACAAATACATATTTCAAGAAGAACCCAAAAAGGAAGTGGACTTGGAGAGGACCCAACGGAGTAAAAAATGAAATAGATTACATATTGGTTAATAAACTCTACACAGTAACAGACAGTGAGGTCTTGAATAACTTTAGCACTGGAAGTGACCACAGGATCGTAAGATGCAGATTGAAGATAAATCTCCAAATGGAACGCGAGAAGTTGATTTCATCAAAGAAACATGAAATAAGCATCAAAAAACTAGAAGAAATCAAGAATAAATATCAGCTTGAGCTAAAAAATAGATTCTCAGCACTTCAAGAAGAAGAATTATAAACCAAAGTTATGCAAGCTGTTAAGGAAGCAGCAGAAGAAGTGGCAAGCTCATCAAGAAGAGCTAAAGATAGAAAGCTAAGTGACAGCACCCGACAAATGATGAAACGACGTAAGGAACTGAAGAATTCAGATACACAAAAGGATAACATCGAATACGTCGAGCTTAGTAAGGCTATTAGAAGGGCAATTAAGGAAGACGTGAGAAAATTCAACGAGAGAATTGTGCAAGAGGCTATAGAAAACAGCAAAAGTATGAAGAAGACCAGACAACGCCTAGCAATTGGAAGAAAACAGATTTTAGCCATACAGAAGGAAGATGGCACAAGAACTTGCAACAGACAAGGAATACTAAGGACAGTAGCAGAATACTTTGGCAACCTATACAAAAAGGAAGAAAATGCTGAAGAGGAAAACCAAGAAGAAAGCCAAAACCAACGAGATCCCCTCTCTATTCTCCCAGAAGAAGTAATTGCAGCAATAAAACAGACGAAGAACGGAAAAGCAGAAGGCATAGATGGAGTGTTAGCAGAATATTTAAAACTTGGCGGAACAGAAGTCGCACACGTTTTAGCGCAGTTATTCAATAATTGCCTGAAACAAGGAAGAATCCCCCAGGACTGGAATCATGTAAGAATAGTCCTTTTGCACAAGTAAGGAAGCATGGAAGAGCTGAAGAATTACCGCCCCATCAGTCTACTTCCTGTTGTTTACAAAACATTCATGAGGATAATAGCTGAACGGATAAAGATTACTCTATCATCTGCCCAGCCTAAAGAGCAAGCAGGATTCCGGAAGGGCTTCAGTACTATGGACCACATCCACACACTACAAGAAATAATCAGCAGGACGAATGAATATGAGATGCAACTAGTACTATGCTTTGTGGATTATGCTCAGGCCTTCGACTCGGTAAGTACCTCCTCTACACTAGAAGCTCTGGAAGAACGAGGAGTAGATGCAGAGTACATCCGTCTCCTACGCAGCATTTATAAAAATGCCACAGCCTCAGTAATACTACACGAAGTTACTGAAGAATTCATGATTGAGAAGGGAGTTAGACAAGGAGATTGCCTTTCCCCAATTCTTTTCACGGCTGTTCTGGAGAAAGTTTTTAAAACCTTGGACTGGGAGCAGAAAGGTCTGCGGATTAAAGGGGAACACATCTGTCATCTGCGCTTTGCAGATGATATAGTACTCTTCGCAACCAACGGAGAAGATCTAACTTCAAGACTTCATGAACTGAACACAGCAGGACAGAAGATAGGACTCAGGATAAATTTAACAAATACAAAGGTAATGTATAACTCTTTTGTAGCACAAGAAACAATCAAATTTGAAGGGACGCCTCTGGAGGTTTGCTCAGAATACACATACCTAGGAAAACTAGTAACCACAGGAGAGAACAACAGGGTTAACGAAGTAAACAGAAGAATTAAACTCGGCTGGAGTGCCTTCGGAAGAAATGCACATATTCTAAAGTCGCAAATGCCTATGGTCTTGAAGAGGAAGGCCTTCAACCAATGGATTCTACCAGTGTTGACATATGGAAGTGAAACCTGGGTGTTAAACGCAGCAATAACCCAGCGACTTCAGACAACGCAAAGAAGTATGGAAAGATGTATGCTTGGGATCACAAGAAGAGACAGGAAACGCAACACCTAGGTGAAGATGAAGACAGGAGTAGCAGACATCATACATAAAGTAAGCTCACTGAAATGGATGTGAGCAGGCCATGTGGCGAGAACAAACGACAACCGTTGGACAAGAGCGGTTCTGAACTGGACACCAAGAGATGTGAGGAGACCAAGAAGAAGACCAAAGGACCGATGGAACAGAGACATCATTAAGTACTTAGGTGTGACATGGCAAAGAGAAGCTCAGAATAGAAAGAATTAGAAAGCGCTTGGGGAGGCCTACATCCGACATCGGATTGAAAATGGCTGATGATGATATATCTATTATATATAGCTAACTCTCCGGATATACCTATATAGATATAGGGGATACGAATTCTGACCATGTTCCACGAGCGCCGTCGACGTCAGATTTTTAGATAGAGGAAACAAAATCTCGAAGGTTGAAGTTGAGGTAGCCTTCTATATTGCGAATGGAAGAAATGTTACAAAATGACCGTGAGTTCGACGCCAGGTGGGTGCAAAATTATTCCATAAGAAATGCTTTGCTGAAATCTTTGAAAATTAAAAAGAAATGCTTTCCCGATAATCTGGAAAGATAAAACCCGGAATGGTTGCAGAAGCGTTTGAAAAAATTCTTTCATGAGGCTCACCGTTTCTCTAGTGATCCTTGGTTCTATGCAAGGGCGTCATTCCGATTCTACCATGCATTTAAAAGGGGAAAACGGAATCATTTTAGGACCTTCCCGATAAGCTATTAAATCAAAACTTTGGAACAAGTGAGAATGGCACTTATCTAATTATTAATTTGCTATTTTCTCTCACGGAAGGGTCCTGAGTTCGACGCTATCTTTTGCGCGATTTTTTGCAATCTGTTTTGAGACCGTTCTCGATGCGATAGAGCAATCAAAATCACCGTGTTTGCAGATGAGATGGTCTTCCATAGTACCAATGAAAGAAATGTTACCAATGACCGTGTGTTCGACGCCAGGTGGGTTCGAAATACTTTCGTAAGAAATGCATTGCTGATGTCTTGGACGAATTTTTTTACATGCCTTGCCGATTATCTGGAACGATAAAACCCGGAATGGTGACAGAGGCGTTTGGGAACATTCTTTCATGAGGTTCACTGTTTATCCAGTGGTCCTAGGTTCGATCCAAGAGCGTCATTCCCATTCTATGATGCATTTCATTCGGGGAAAACCCAGCGGGAAAGTTTCTGAGGAAATACTGAAATTATTTTCTGAGCAAATCAAATTCCTCTATGTTTATTGATAACGTCAAAAAACGAATTTATATTTCGATGGTAACGCGAAACTCGGCTTGTCGAGCGGCTACGCTGCCGATCCTTCTGTTTTTCAGAAGGCTTGTGATGCTCTCATCGATTCGATCAACAAAGACAATTCTTACGATTGCAGGTCATCAAATTGTCCGAAGATAGGGAATTTCGAATTCTCACACCTAATACTCACATATAATCCATTTATACTAAACATGGGTAAAAGCTGGACATTCCACATCAAAATCTTGGAAAGATATTAACATTAAATCCTTAAGTATGCTCATTAACTTATGTTACCGCTGAAATTCATGCATGAAAGTGTGAAAAAGAATGGCGATTTTAAGTAATCTTTTTGAAGGCTTTCCCGATTAATTGGAAACGTGGGACCAGGCATGTGAACAAAAGTTGTATATGCCTTCGATATACGCGGTTCAGCGTTTCCATAATGATCCTTGCTTCGGTGCCAGAGCTACAGTTTGCATTCTTTTCATACGTTTTAATGCCTATAGACATCTGCCATATTATTTTAATTTTTTATGGAGGAATAATGTAAAGTACATCGCATCGTGAACTCCGTTTCTCCCGTTGAGGTATCAACGAATGCAAACTCACACATACGAAGGGAGTAAGTGAGCATTATTTCGTTGGATTGTGCGTGTTTTTCGTTTCATAGTCGATATTCTACACATATTGTCGAAGTTTAAGGAAAACCAGTGATTTCGTTGCTCGGTTGCTATTTGCAAATTAGAGAGAGTATTTCAGTGGATCCTGCTGTGTGGTTCCTCATGCCTCCTTCCCTGAGCTATTAATAACTGCATATATTAATAATTGTGGCTATATTTGTGTTGTTAATTGATTTTCGCTGAGTTCTGGGTAATTAATCATTCATTAAATACTTTTGAACTCCGTTTTCTCTTGCGGAAGAATCATCGAATACATCGAATCATGATGATGAATTATTATTATCAGTTTACTTAGCGCATGGATCTGATGATCATTTTAGTGTTAGAATGTAAAATTTCGGATAATGAGTTTACCTTTAATTTAATTAATTATAGCTTTTCATTACACCTCAATTTTCCGTTACACGTTTGATCACTGAATTCTTTTTGGTTACATCTCTTTATGCCGTCAAGATGTAATACTGCAAGGTAATATAATTATATGCCATTGTTTCTGTCTGAAGAAAACCTTTATAAAAGTTATAGAAGTTATAAAAGTTATAGAAGCAGTTATTTATTACTCAAATAGCCAACGAAAAGATTGGAAATGTCCTTTCGAACCAGGTGTTAACTTGTAAATTTGTAATAAGCTAGCGTAGAACATCTGGAAATGTATGCAAGATGCAAATCAGTCTAAGTTTTTAAATTGCCATTCTGAACAGTTGGTTTGTTAAACATCTTAAATTGGATTTCTTGCAAAAAATCCTGAAAGGTCTTTTACCTCAAAAATCGAGAGTTGAATATCTTCATTCCTATAGGGAAAACCAACGGCGTACGTTACAAATCGCGGAATTTCACATCTTACTTTAGATCGGTCGCTGCCACCATACCCTAACATTAGATACCTGCTCAGCAGGGGTGCGGTCGGGAATCCTCATTAGCGCTTTCAAGCATTCGCTACTCCTGAAACGTGCGACCATCCACAATATGCCGAAAAGGGGTTTTTTATTCTTAGAGCAGAGTTCACCTACACCCAACGGCAATTCTATGGCAACCTTTGAGAAGATAGACAATACCTTTCGATGGACGAAACAAAAGGAAAAGAAATAACGAAAGGAATGAATAGGGGATACTCCTAGGGCAAGGGTGAAGGGGAAAGTCCTCCCTTCCCTCTGGAAGAATCAGTAAAACCTCCGACACGAATTTGTCAGAAATAGTGCCAAATCTCATATTAGAATCATTACGATTCATCTGAACCGTCATCGCGAATGCCTGGTGGAAGTAAGAACAGAATTGCATGTTGATACATATCCAGGAATTCTCTGTATGGCAGACTAATTCAATTGTGAAGAAATCCAGCCAAAGGTTTCACTTCGGGACAAGAGAGAAATTTAGCATCAGATAAAGATCGGAACAACATAATTTTGTAAGGAACATGAACTTGATTTAATTAATGGGATTTTTTTCTGAGACTGACAATCAACAATATTTTCACAAAAGTATTACGAGAGTGTTGGCGTTATTTTCGTCGTAAATTAATTATTAATTCCATAAGCTTAAAATATTTTGTAGCCCTCGGCATTTAAATTAAGGGTACTCTAATGCGGAATGGCTCAACTCGCCGCCGCCAGCTCGCCGCCGCCGACTCGCCGCCGCCAACTCGCCGCGGGCCCAACTCGCCGCGCGCCCAACTCGCCGCGGGGCCAACTCGCCGCGAGACCAACTCGCCGCGGGCCCAACTCGCCGCGGGCCCAACTCGCCGCGGGCCCAACTCGCCGCGGGCATTTTTTAAATACGTTTAGAACTATGAAATTACCCGTTCTTCGCAAGGGTTTTAATTATCTAATATCATAGAAAGAAGAAACTAAGAGATATGCTAAATTTTACGGTAAGACCATAGCACCACTTCATAGAAGCAATTAATCCTTGTTAACCCTTGATTGGTTTCGTGGGGTCGATATGACCCCAGGCGATATACTTCCTTTGATAAAACATAAGCTATTTAAGATATTTATATGCCAATTTTTTACTTGTATAAATAATTTTGACTACATTTACGATCTGATAATCTCGTTAATTTTGAGAAACGAAATGTATGCAATTAATACGGTGTTAACAAATTACAATAATTAATTTAAGTAATTATATAATAAGCATATTATTTATTTTTAGCGGTGATCTACAAAGTAATTCAGCAGTAAATGTCAGGTTCAAAATGAAAAATAATATTTGGGAGTTAAGATATCACCAGAATTTTGCTATACAATGCTATGACGAATCAAGTTTGTTGATTTAACCGATAAAATGCATTACATTTTAGTAGTGTTACCATATCTACGAAATAAATGTAATTAATTATATAATTAACAGATCATGGTTTAAGTGCCCTTATATTAAGTAATTCATTTGTAAGTACCATGTAAAGAACAAAATCGGATCATGCATACCAACTGATAATTACATACAAATCAACTTTTCATAAAAAGATTTCACAGAAAGATATTCCTTCCTAACTGATCTTTACGTAATACAGTAAACGCAATTAACCCTTAATTAGTCTCGTGGGGCGAATGTAACCCCAGGTTGTGTAATTCCCACGGTAAAACAAAAACTTATTAAGATATTTTAACCAAATTTTGTTTTGAAAAGATTTTTACCTTCTTAACCCTTAAGATAATCTGAGAATTTACTTAATTTTAAGCAATCAAAAGTAAGCAAATTTGGCAGTTTCATCAGATTTCTAAAAATAAATTTGAATAATTTTAATTTTAATTTAATATATATTTTAATTTAATAAATTTGAATAATAACAGTATATCAATACTTTTTAAGCGCCTATACATAACATAACTCATTGATAAGTACCTGAAAAATAATGAACACCATATCTTGCATATACAAGTATTTTGCATTATAGGTTCCGAAGCCCCGGCGATTCGAGGCCCGAAGCGGAATACGCTCTTTGATATAAAAGTCAAAAACTAAAGTTCTGTTCAAGATATCGCATCAAAAAAACTGCAAATGAAAATTACAACATTTATCTCGATTTCTCTCGAGACACGTTCTTCCTCACGTGAGAAACCAAAAACTTTTAGGCGACGTATAAATTGGACTGCACGACGAATTTTTCTTGAGTTACGCTCTAACTAAATAATTTTTTACTAAGATGTGGTTACTCTGAAATTAATCTTATGTAATGTTTATGCATTCAGATGATACAGTGAGCAATTGAAGAAAAAATCAGCATTTTATGTTGGATTGTAAGAGAGTGATGGCAGTTTCAAAAATGTTCACGGGTGATCGGCAATTCATTCAATTTTTGCTTTTAACTTTGTTTTTTTCCTATAAAAGCATAAAATTTTCACTGTTGAGTTGAAAAAGTTATTCTTATTCAAATTTCATCGGAATTTAAGTTTGAATTGATAAATGTAAACTACGAATCTTAATTATACCCGTACGAATCCGTAGCTCCACGTAAAGGCGAACCTGCGCGAGGCTAACTTCTTCAATTACGGCAAATTACATTGAGTTATTCCCCTGTAAGTTCTCCATACTGACTGGAATTTTGAAACATTTCTATGAGACAATTAAAGCGGAAAATAATCAAATCCCGAATGTAATAAAGAAGTAAAATTTACCATAATCTTACTCGTCAATAATGAAATATAAATGTTTTATTTTAATTATAATGTGAAATATATGATAAGAATCGATTTCTCGTATTAGAAAAATGTTTTTTTCGTAAAGTAAAAAATTGGCATATAAATATCTTAAATAGCTTATGTTTTATCAAATGAAGTATATCGCCTGGGGTTATATCGACCCCACGAAACCAATCAAGGGTTAACAAGGATTAATTGCTTCTATGAAGTGGTGCTATGGTCTTACCGTAAAATTTAGCATATCTCTTAGTTTCTTCTTTCTATGATATTAGATAATTAAAACCCTTGCGAAGAACGGGTAATTTCATAGTTCTAAACGTATTTAAAAAATGCCCGCGGCGAGTTGGGCCCGCGGCGAGTTGGGCCCGCGGCGAGTTGGGGCCGCGGCGAGTTGGCCCCGCGGCGAGTTGGCCCCGCGGCGAGTTGGGCCCGCGGCGAGTTGGCGGCGGCGAGTCGGCGGCGGCGAGCTGGCGGCGGCGAGTTGTCCTAGACCCACTCTAATGTGTATGTTATTTTCTCAAAAAATTAAATTATCAATTTGAATTTCAAACAGTCACAGTATTAGCATGATCGCAAACCAATTAATATTTATTCGATGATTATTAATTTGTTCGATGTAAGGTTAGGCTATTTGCAGATGATACTGTTATTTATAGAGATATTGCAAGCGCAGGTGACATTGTTTGCTTACAGAACGATCTGAATCTTATTTCTGGTTGGTGCAGGGATTGGCAGTTAGATTTGAATGTTAAGAAGTGCGTAGCCATGAATTTTACACGTTCCACTAATGTTTCTCGCATACCGTATAATATTTCAGGATATCCGTTGCAGTTCGTGAAGCATCATAAATATGCGTATTACGCTCAGTAGTAATTTTTCCTTTAAAGAGCATATTCAAAACGTAGTAGGTAAAGCGAATAGGATTCAAAGTTTAGCTAGTAGAATCCTTAGGGGTTGCTCATGGAGAGTAAAAGAAATAGCGTACTTCTCCCTGATTCGACCTCTCCTTGAGTACTGCTGCGCGATCTGGGATCCGCACGAAGTGGGATTAACTTCCAGCCTTGAGATGGTTCAACGTAGGGCAGCTAGATTTGTTAAGGGAGATTTCAGATTTGACAGCAGTGTTTCACCTATGATAGAATCCCTCGGTTGGGTTTCGCTTAGTGATAGAAGACTTGATTACCGTACGAAGCTTTTTCATAAATTTATCACTACGGATCTCAGGGAGGAGGTAGTTGATATTGTCATACCAGTTAGTAGCATACGTGATCTTCGAGACAAAACGACGAAGCGTTACAGGGAAATAGTTGCCAGGACAGATAGTTATTTTTGGTCATTTTTTCCGCGAAATATTAGAGAAGCAGACAGCAGTCAAAGGTAGATAGGGTTTTCGGTGTTTCACACCCCCTGCCATGCGCCAGTGGCGGTTAGCAGGGTCCTTATGTAAATGTAAATATTGTACTTTGGACCACTTGATTTGGTGGTATTTAAAATGTTTATAATATTTAATGTAACTATCTCATGTAGTATGTGTTGTAATATTGTTTTTTTCAGAGTTCTATTCTGGTTAACTTAGAACGATTCTTTTTCAGTATATTCGTCCAGATAACGTCTCTTATCATCTTAGCTTTCCTTAGTTTCGCCGTTTTTTCACGCTCCCCTTTTCTATAACATTTTTCTGCAACATTAATAAGTTGAAATACAATTGATTTTGCTTTAATTCCTCATTATTATTTAAATCCTTCATATGTTGCAGAGTAATCGTTTCTGTTTTTCTGTTTAAGTCGTAGTAGTGAGTTTTCTCTAAATAAATTTAAAAGTTCATCCTATGGACATCAAGAGAGTAAAAAAATGTAATAACATAATTCTTTTCAATCTTGCTTGAAATACATTTTTCATTAGATATCCTCTAATTGAAGCTTAATAAAGTAAGTTTACCCGATACGTCCAGAAAAGAGTGAATTACGCTTAAATTTCAGGCCGAAATAAGGACATCCGAATTTCATTCTTTTTTAATACTATTCTGCTAACATAGAAAAAAGCAACACTAAATTTTAACTAGATTTAGTGTCGTTCTTCTTATTCGCAATTCTTGCATTAGAAAGGCTCGACTGTGTCACTCGAATGTTTTTGACGAGTCGAGCAATTTTCGTGTTTAGGCTTAAAACTTTTCAGACCTTGTAATAATAGCGGGTTACTTTTCACTTCACCCTGCTTTATACACTGACGTAGGCTACAAAGGAGTCGTGTGTGAGAAATACATAATAAATTATATTATTTAAATCTCATTTTCTTGCAATTAATTTTCCTTTCATAGGGGATTTATCGCAGTAAATAACTTTGAGTATAATCATGCTTTGCTGAAATAGTGTTAATATTGGTGAATTTTTTTTTTAGATTTCCATATCTCCGTTTAATGAACATCTTCAATGAGCATTCACAGTGAAAGAAATAAATTATAAATAATTGATTTAGTTGATCTTCTTTGTACGTAGTAGAATTGAATTCGTCGTTATCATTGGTAGGAGATTAAAATATATAATTACACAAACTATTACAGCTTTCATGGATAAATGTGGATTTAATTCTAGAAGGATTTAATTCTAATTTTATTCTAATCTAACGGACAATTTGCTAGATTTTTGAGTAGCTATGATCAATAGAAAATCTTCCGAATCTCCAGAAATCAGAAACTATAGACGATGGAATGATGTTGCAATTAAATGATTATTTTTTACTACTCTGCCTAAAAATCCCCTCCGTAACTACATAACTTTGAAAGTATCCCAAGTGAGATATTGGATTCCCGAATGAGTGCATTTTATGTTATATAACAGTCTGACGTTTCCTTACGTTTCTCAAATTTCCACAAAATCTATTTTTCTCTAAATAGAAATCGTGGTCAAAAGATTCACAACTGCATAGTGGATCTACGCCGAACCACGTTTATGGATATCGTATTTTAAGCCGCATAATAAACTTTCTAGTTTTTCTAAGATTTCTCTCTTCAAACACTGGCTTAAGTACCCGGGAGAGCCAGAATACTGGAAAACGAGTGTCGTAGATGAGACATAGAAAATTGTAATGACGCAATACATATCCCACCGACCGTATCCAGCGCAAACTTATCATCTGCTATGCCGATAAGAAGAAGTATTAAAAGGGTATTTTATCGATATCGGAGACGTCAGTCTGTCAGTTTTTATCTTTCACGCTCTTCTAAGCAGACCTCTAGTGGTATATTTCCTAGGATTCTACGGAGAAGTATCGGTGGAGCGCAATAACTCGAAGTAACTGATAAGAGGTGAGCTATTGACTAATTTTCAATGCGAATGCGAGAAAAATCGCTTTCTTTCGGACAGAATTTTTAGGTTTTGAGTTTGCCGGAGGTTTCTAGTGGAAGTCTGTTATCCGATTTTAGATTCCGATAATGAAGACGAGCCTGATGATTGCGATCCGTATGAATTACGATCGTTGACCCGTTTCAAGAGTGCATTTTCAAAGCCACTACCCACGATCCTATCATATCAAACTCATTAATCAGTAATGATTCGAAATGCAAAGTTGTTTGAAGCGACAATTTGGAGGAACTTGTACGGTAATATCCATTCCACTCCTCGTAATTTTTCTTAACCCTACTGGAAGAACGTTGTGTCTGACATATATAGTATTTATACTCCCCAAATCGGGAAGAAGTTGGAACTCTTTCGCACTGGTGGAGAGGTGATGACAGGTTTTAGCCAACACAGATTTATTTGTTATGTTACAATTTATTTTTTAACTGGTACTTCTTCCAGTACCTTGCTCTCAAATGGTTCTTGGGTAAATTTACAGAAATGCTACAGCTCTTTTCTGTGTATTCTTTTTATTGCAAGATTCGCTATTTTGCATGAAAAATAAGATCTCTACATTATTATTAATCTATTATCAGCTACCATGCTTAGGCTGAGCAAAAACACAGGATGCGTGTCTAGGTTGAAATAAACGTTTTTGGAGATCACCCCTGGCTTATCGAGTGACTGGTTTTCATTTCTTTTCTCTCTTCGTTCTCTGTCTAGACTGCTGCCAATTGTTTCCTTAATCGCCGTTCATGATTTTTTTATCGACTCTCCTTTAATTTTTCCACATCTACTATATTGCTTCTGTTTTCTATTGCTGATTCTTTATAACGAAGGCTTATTTGGTATCAATTGCTTGTTATGATAGTCATTCCGTGAGTCTATACAAGCCGTTAAGTAAAAATGATCGCGAAAAATCGAAATTCAATTATTTTGCAACAATTCGAAGATATGACAGATCGAAAAAGCCTGTTATTACGTCAAGGTTTATCCCTTAATAATATTTAAACCATTTATTTCCACGTAAAAGTATTCATAACATAAAGTTGTACGCAAAGCCAACAGGAAGGCGATTCTTGATGAGATTAACGCGTAACAGAAAGTGGGTTTTATTTGTGCAACAAAAAAAGAAACGTCACTTTAATCATAATAATTTCGAAGAGGAAAGATTTTTATGAAAAAGGTTAAGGATGAACTGGGAAATATTAATGGCAATGCGCCCTTACTTGGTTTGCCTCTCCGGTTTTGATGTACGATGTACAATCGTACATCGTATGTACAATGTATGTACAATCACAAGCATTTTAAATTGCTAGGATATGCAGAAATCGATTTTTTCGTTTCGTCACACGTTAGATGATACTTCAAGTTATTCTTTTCCATTCCGAACTTACACTTAGATCATTCTGACTTAGTTGTTTGGACGATTTCTTTCGATCATATCTCGTAATATTTAAACGGGTGAGTATCATAAACTGCGAGAAGGGTCTCCTAAATACAAAGCATTTTATCATCAAGATTTTACATAAGGTGTTTTTGCTCCTACAGGTTTTCTCCAGAGCACAATAAATAACGTATTGTTATTATTAGCTTGGAAATACCTGAATTCGTGGGCAGGTATGAGTCTTTTCGTTGATCCTAAAAACGGAAAGTTTACTTTAATAATACAGGGTAGTTCAACCCGCAATCCATAGCGTAAATAATTCCTTAATCACTCCTTGGTCATCGACTGCCGAGGAAAAGCATGATTCGTTTGATTAGCTTAAGGAAGGAAAAATACCGAACAAATGATTCAGATAAGGAAATCAGAAATCATTTCTGAAGTAAGAATACGCTCGGCTTTCTTTTTCTCGACCTTCAGATAACCGATTTGCTCAATTTTTCAATAATTACAGGAAGCGTAAGGAGTCTTTTGTCATAGCAAAGTTCGTTTCTCTATGTCTATCGTTCGTTTAGAAGTGTACGCATTTGAAAACGTTTGAAGCGGTTTAGATGAGTTAAATGATAGAAAGCGGGAATTGTGTGATGAAATGAGAAAGGCGAGGCATTGGCTGAAGCAGAACTTGTGGCCTTCCTTAAAAGCCATTTCTCGACTGTGACGGAAGTAACCACACGGTGGGGGAGGAGTTGAGAAGTCGGAATTCGATGGAAGGAAAGTAAATTGTTGGGCAGATGTGAAACTCTACGGAGGATGAAACTCCCAAGTGTGAAATGGGAAAAAGTGGAAATCGAAGCGGAGCTAAGTAAATCGCGTGAGATGACTGGCTCAAGGATTCACCTTTGTCAAGCCATCGCTAGTAGTTTACAGACTATAAACTGTGGACTTCTGCGCAATTTGTGTAATAAAACGGACGATGAATTTTATGGCCGCGTTTTGAGATCGAGTAAAGGAAATGATCGGAAAAAGCATAAAACAACGCCGTGAAAACGATGCGAGTGAAAAACTTACATCAGAAAAAAAGTTTCGCGGGCGCTCGTTAGGAGAGGACATTTATAAAACCAGATTTAGTGCGATAGAATTCCACAAAATACTTCCGCTTCGGCGAGGAGAAATGCTGTCGTAACGTTGGTTTCTAAGTGAATAAGAGTTAAGAATTGTCCCGTAGTTGTATACTGAGTTGACTAAGTAAGAAGTAAGCTAAGCGAGAGAAGTAACTGCTGGAGTGTAATTAGAGAGAGTTGCGTGTTATTTTATCTTATAAAAATGAGATTGCGTAGCACACGATCGAGAATGGAAAAGTAAGTTTGATAATCACACGAATCGCATCCTCGCCCCAGTTACTCTGATGATAACCGGTTAGAATAGATTTAATTAGATAGATAGAGAAATATGTAATCTGGCTATATATCTTTTTTTCGCTAATTAATATAATCATTAAAGTTTTTCTTATTGCACAAGGAATAATTGAAATATGTGGGACGGATATTCAAGAAATCATTCTCATTCACTGTATTTTCTAAAATTTCGTCCATCATTCTCAATATCAGATAAGGTCTAATATATGAGTTTCCAGGTTCTGGGTTGTACCCAAGCAAGGAAATCAAAATGTGTTTTCTACTCTCACGGAAAGAAGAACGTAATTCACTCATGCCTTTGAATGTTTCCTTGAATAATTGTAATCCGACATTTATTTTTGAATGCCTTATGTGTTCGAATCACAAAGGAAATGTAAAAAATACACTAATTACCTGGGCTATGCTCGTGAATCGTCCAGAAAGTGACAGTTCTCTGATTTTGTATCAATGACGATCGCGCTCCGCGGTATGACGCCTCACCCTTGGAATTGACCGACGGAAATACGTTGCGTATGTGATTAATTTCAAAATAATCTCAAGAGGTAAATTAACGCCTGATTAGAGTAGTTCAACGCGAAAGGCAACATCTCAATTTGTGACCGACTAAAAGGTGCGAAAGCAAACTTTACAGAATTCATCGTAAATTTGTTGCATTCATCATCAAACGACAGAGAGGTTTGTCAGCGCTTTTCTACCCGCATTCTCGCGTATGAAAGTAAAATATTTTTTTCTCTTATAATAGGAACGTTCTCTTTGTTCCGACAATTCATAGCGATAGAGAGGCATGCGATGTCTTTTGCAGAAGAGCTGACGCGATTCCGTTTATGATCTGCAATTGCCGTTGAAAGGTGCGTACCTAACACCTTTTACTTTCTATTCCATCTTTCTATTACCTTTGCGTAATTTTCCCAGTAAAAGTCTTTCATTCGTGCACGTACAGCTATTTGCTATCCCGTATTTATTATGCTATCCAGAATCATAATCATTTATAAAATGTTATTGTCTCCTCGCACATACAACTTTAACTTGTTACAAATATATAATTTTGCTAAATTATATTGCAAAATAGAGTTATCATAGGTCAACTTCGAATTTAATTAGCTTGCGATATTAATACTCAAGCTTGGAAGCTGAATCTACCGAGTGATTTACATGAGGGGGAGTTTGGTCGTAATTGAAATTAACGAGGAACTATTTCATTTATCGGTTCACATTTTGCGAAACCTCGCGGAGAATTCAGTAAAGAAATTAATTACGTACTCAAATCTGTATCTTTTATAAGAAAAAAATGATTGTTTCCAGCAGTAAGAATGAAGCACTGTTTATCATTATTTGAAGAAATCAACCTTCGAAAATTACCTTCCGGCTTAATTAACCGATTAGTTTCCTCAGGCTCATTTGCTATAGGAGTATTATCATTTTTAAAAGTGCTTCATCAGCTAAGGTCTTTTCGCAAATATAGATCCCGCTTTCGCCACGTGGCTATCCGTGTGCTAAATGCGCGTATCAGGAGACGAATCGATTAATGAGCAATGCACGCTGAAGAACATAGATAGATACATAATTATTTCATTGAGTCCTTGAATTCGCAATACTTTGAGGGATATTGTGGTGGGATACAAAAATCTTAGAAATAGAAAAAATTAAAAATCTACGGAGTTTGTAACCGCGCTATGCAGTCTAGTACGTTTTGTCGTACTTTCTATATTAAAATATTTTTAAGAAACTAAAATGATATAAAGATTTCACTATCTAAATCACAATAATATAAATTTCTGACCTGACAGCTTGTATTACTTTTTCGACATCGTTATGTCTTATCGGAAAGATTTAGGAACCGGTTCGGCTTACTCGGGTACTTATAGATTCCTTTATAATGGAAACGTTCACTTTGTCCCGAACATTCAGAGCGACTTGCAGCAAAACTGATTCAATAGCGATTCCGTTTATGAGGACCATTGCCGTTAAGAGGTTCGTATCTAACACCTACTTTCATTTGTTTATTACCTCTACGTAGTTTTTTTCCTTGCATTCGTTCCAGGTCAGCTATTTTCTATCCCATACTCATTTTGCTACCCAGAATCATCATCCTTTATGATAGGTTATACTCCACTCGTATATGGAACGACTTTAACTTGCTATGAATGTATCATATTGCTAAATTCATTCAAATACGAATTAGCATTCTAGTACATCGAGTATAATTATCCTGCAATAATCATACACAAGCTGAATTTACGGATCGAGTTGTTTGAGAACGAGTTTGGTCGTAAATGAAAATTACGAGGAGTGTTTAGATTGTACGGTAAAAAATTTGCGAAACCACGCGGAGAATTCAGCGAAGAAATGAATTATTTATTCAATCATTTTTTAGCTTATATAAGGTAAACAAGCATTACTTCTAGCAGCAAAAATGAAGTACAGCTTATCATTGTTTATGGATATTAGTCATCGGAAATTCTTTTTCTGCTTATTGGGGTTGTTTTTGTCCTTTGGCTATTTTTTGTTAGACATATCTTGGCATGCTTTAGAGATTCAATGATAGACGAATTCATATAAGATACGGTTATGAATATAGAGTCATAGAAGTGTTTTATGAAGTCCTTGGTTTGGAACATCTTCGAGAGATTCCAAGACAACGGTGGGATTCGAAAATCTTAGGAGCGGATTCAAAAATTTACGGAGTATGCAACCACGCAAGTTGTAGTCTTAAGTACGTTCTCCCCTAATCTCTATCTTAGACAGATTGATTAAACTTAAAAAAAGAATCAAGAATTTTATTACCTGATATGGAACTTACATTCTCGCTATTTCGAGGTAATCTTTATACCTTTACATATATAGTTGTTTATCGTATCAGATAGATTTAGGAACCAGTTCGGCAAAATCGAGAAATTCTATGAACAGTTTCCCAACCGGTGCGAACTGGCTGAATTGGTATGGTGTATCCAGGCTGCATTTACAGTGGATGACACGTAGTCAGCATCGACTTTGGCTTTTCCGGACCAGTTATTTATTAATTCAATGCCCAAATGCGATGTTTCACATAATGGCTCTCACCGAAACAGCATCAGCGATACCTACTTGGCTATCGAATAGAAATATTTGACATTCACAATAAAAATGATGAAAGACTGTTGACGTAAAAATGATATTGAGTCGATTCAATCTTGGAGTCAGTTATTGGTTTATTTGTATTATTGTAGTATTTATTTGTAGTATTAGAGATCTGGTTTATTTCTGACTCATTTGCGGATGGATGACAATCTGATCCGCGAAATACTACGCAATATGAAATGCACCTCAAAGACTAATTAAAATTACCCAAAAATCAGCGGATTTAGATTTCTTAGGGAAATAATGACAACGTAGTGTCGTTTCCGAAAAAAAGGTTTCGTAAGGGTGCGGAATATTACTAACTGTTTAATGTTGATTATGGCTCGCCATAAAATCAAACCTTCGAAAATCGATCGAATTAATGTTGCCTTCTTTCATTTTCAGGGACATTAGCAAAAGTAAAAAATCTTCGGTGTTCCGCCAGACTTCTAGGGATCTATGAGAGTTGGAATAGTAAGTGCAAAGATTTTCTTTATACTTTATTAATGTTACGACTAATGTTCTCGTTCAGTCCTAATTTCCTGCTAATCTCATCGATAATGACCCAAATGTCGGTAGTGCCACATATTCCATCACCTCTAATAACCGCTTAATATGAATGAATGTGGGTTAACATCTGTTACTGTTTGGTTTCGACGAGATCTCATCTGCTTTTCAGGCATACATACACATGCACATACATATGCACACACGCGCACACCATATATATCGTGCTTTGTTATATAACGCATTTCCCATACACGACATGTTTCGCTAACATAATCCGTTTACATTTTATAGACTATATGCTGTCTTGGATTCGGCACTTTTTTTCTCAATTTTAAAAGCAAAAACGTATTGTACACTTGCATTGGACCCGTTTGTATCTCTTTTCGTGGAAAACACTTTTTTTACATTTTACGAAAAAAGAAACAATTTAACTTTTGAATGTTTCGCCCTTATTTTGTGTTTACTCCTTCACACTTTGACAAATTTTTAATATCTAGTTATAGTTTATATTCTTGTTGACTCCCATCCACGGTGTTTTTTAGGGTTACTCTGATTATTTGACCCCCAATTGTTCCCTCCCTTTTGAATAATGTAGTGAAGGTTATAATAAAACATTCTGACACCAACTTGCAAACTAGCTTTCGTTTACGACTCGAGGAGTTTGTTTTCACTTATTGATAACAGCCATGTTTTCATATACCATCTGTGTAGGATTAGTCTAAGCGTCTTCAAAAATTTACTAGCCATATTATTCTTGCTATACGTCGCGGTGCGTTTCGTTTTCCATACACTTCATGGAAATTTTCGCTCGCGTGATCTATATTTTCCTGTTCGTAAGGATAGAGGAAAATGTACCTTTCATTTGGCTTAATTACGTTCTTGCTAATGGAAGTTACTGTTGTCTAAGTTATGTTGAGGAGGGGATAGCCAAGAGGGCAGCGGATTCGACTTATACTATAAACTATACTTATATAACAGTACTACGACTGGCACTACATCCATTCCTTATCTTCTTAATAATGTTATGAGTGGAAAACGCCCACGTAGGAGTAAGACAATTACACTTCGAGTTATATTTTCGTAGTATTCAGTAAAGAGTGGATGAATGCAATGACAATGAGCAAAATTATGCAGCAATAACTTTCTTTTGAAAGAGTTAAATTAATGTAAATGCAATACACATTCCTCCGCTTCCGCCAATGTTCACAGACAAGGGTGGTTGCTGCCCTATCTTCATAACTAAGGTTCTGCATATCCGTTTCTCTCTTTATTACAATTGTATGTGTACTTTATTTGACAGAAAGGGGAATCAATCTCAAATATTGTAGGTAAAATTACAATGTCTGTCGTTATATCCACATAATACTTGCAATTCCTTGTGAAAGCTGAAGCTGAATTGGGGTTAGTTAGTTAGTATCGCTTCTATCAGAAAAATCGACTCTCGGACTTCCAACAGACACCCACATGGCCTCTGCTGCTAACATTTTTGAAGATTTCGTAATAGAGAGAGTGACTGTTTGTACCGTGTGCTGCAAAAGGATTTCTTCAACCTTACTGCGATAATGGTCTTCGCGTGGCAGTGCCGGGGTGAGTAATAAAGGCCACTTATTATTATTCCTTTTCAATGATCAACTTTTAACAACTTTTAGCGAACTTGCACGTAACGCTGAAGGAAAAGTGCACGAGTGTTTATTAATTTTTACTATAACGCCTTATCTTGATATAACTTTGATGGTTTCTGCCTACTATATGACAAGAAAATAATTATTGTCAACTATTCGTCTTTTTCATGCCTTTTTTCCTCTTTACGCCTGAACTTTGGTCACTTTAAGTATGTACAATTAGTTTAGCAAAACCTGTATTTAGCGGAATCCATTAAGCCCGCTATTTTAACATAGATATGTTTGTTTGTAACTATGGGTGACTGATAATTTTATACTTTAGTAAGGGTTGTAAATCGGACTGTGTTGACTGAATATGTTTAAATATCTGATTTTATATTTTCTGTATATTTTTTATGAGTTGCCACCGGACAGTTGTCCACTTGTAACTTGACATTGTAGATAAATAAATAAATTTATTTATTTATTCCGGATAAAACAGTTTTCTACTAAATTCAGGGTCGGCCATTAATGTTGAAATTCATTCGTCCGTTTGATCCAAACAGGTCTGTGAAAAATTTCGCTGACATTTCTTATACGGAAGTGCCTCGGAAAAAAAATTACGCGTTATTGACACGAAAATTGCTTTATTTAAATCCGTATAATGACAATTTATTTACAGAATATGAACATATTCCGTCATTTTTAAATATTTCACTTTATTTTCCTGTATTATGCAATTCCATACTTTCCCAGTTGCCTCATTCAAATTATGAAGTAAATCTATATTACCTTAACGTGTTCTTTATAATTTAAAAATATGATACTTTAATTTTAATCGCGTTGTTTGAAAATGGTATGTAACTCAGTTTAACCTGATTTTATCGATCTCAATACTTTATTTAATTAGAATTCTAAACATAAAGTTGGTGAAGTCTTAGCAGAAATTGCGGAATTATGTTAACAAAACGGAACCGTTCGAAGTTGGAAAACTAAACTGCGATTATCTAATATTCATAAGTGATATTTCAGTGAGCCTTCCAAAAGAATACGATTTTAAGGTGTCTTAAAATGTTTTTAACACTACTAGTGCTATTACTAATTATTATCATCAAATTTTTGGACAGTCGAGGATGACCGGCATTATTGTTACAGAATAGGAAAATATGGATTAAGGATTGCCTTCGCTGAAATGAGAAATTTTAGGCGAATGCACAAACAAAGCTGAGCATATATTAATGGAAAAATTCTGCACGAAAACGGATTTGGGAGGCCGAATATTTAAAAAGGGTCTCAGAATTTCAGAAAACAAAACTTCACACGTTATGTATCAGGAGGAAAGCGATTCCTTTTCCGCCTGTGACAGTTTGACAAGGAGTTAAAAGGTGTGGAAAACTACTCCTTAATATGCTACTTAAAACCGATAACGTTCGCTGGGGCCGAAGTTTTGTCTGCATAAGTCAGGTTCCCGCCTAATACAGGTTCCGCTTAAGACAGGTTTCATAGTAACTTAAAAGATATAGCTTTAAAAATATTAGAAAAATATTATTCAGAAAATATTGAATATAATGAAGATACCAGTTTAACATGACAACGTAAATGTCTCCTCAAGGATCGTAAGTACAGGGATGGGACTCTTCAAGTGGAAAGTAATTTTGAGGACGGAAAGCGATTATGCCCAGTTTTAACGGAAAATATGCAAAAACAAAATAGATACTGCGCGAGACATCTTTTCACGTTCTATATATTACCATGAAATGCAACCGAGCCAAAGGAAACCCCTTCTTCCCCCAGGAAACCATTTTGTTATTTTTGCAGAAAGTTTACAAATATTCCAATTTCGTAATTCATAGATTCGGTAATTTAAGTCATGATGTTATTTTAATATTTTATTTTCACTTTTAATCCTATAATGCTGAAAAGAACATTAGCAAAAGCAAAAATTTGCTTTTAATTCAAATAAAGATGCCGAAGTATTCGTGGACAATACGAGGGTGGTCTGAAAAGTTTCCGACCCCAGATTTTTCATAAATCTTCAGAAAATTTTCAGAAATTTTCAGAAAACATGTCGAGAAATGGCGAAATGTCGTAAACTTTTCAGACCACCCATGTATATGCAGCAGCCTATGGAATGGAGCATTGAGTCACTCGTAGACTGTATTACATCGCCCACGAGTGTGAGAACGTGGTCGTTTCGTAACATGTGCACCCATATGAAAGGTGCGATTAATTTTACAAAGTTGCTTGAAGATTACTCAAAAGAATGCTTGAAAACTAATACAATATATGAGAGCCTAAAATATCTGAGTTGGAACTCGACTTCTTGAAATGAGCTGTATTAGCCCAGCGTTGTTGAATTAAAAGTGAAGTTAAGGGAGTTTTACGATACTTTTCCTCCTCCATATGAAGAAGTCTAGTATTTTATCGAAACATAAATAACTTCAACCGATGCGGTCCTGATGATGTAGAAGTCTATTTAAAGAATGATAATCTAAAAAGAAAATAATAATCCTAAGGTATCTCTTCTACAGGAAAGAAGCCTTTCTTAATGATAACTCAATTCCTGAATGATGATGCATCACCATGAATTAAATGAGAGAATGAATAAAATTCCTCTATAATATGATTTTCCCGAATGATGATCTACTTCTACAGGAAGGAAGTCTTTCATGTAGGAGAAGTACGTTAACTTTATTATTTTGTTATTGAGGCATAAGTAACCGATATTCAAGTTAATAAATATAGGTTGGTAAGTCGATCTCTCACCAGGTCAAGTCCCTCCTTGATTCGCATTGCCTCGCAATCGCTTCAGCAAACATACACTATAATAAGCAGTTCTAAGAGCAATGAACAGTCAACTTCAGCGGCGAAAAGTGAAAAAAAAGCACAGAAATCTCTCCTTTAATTCTAATTTCCACGTTATAACCTGCTACTTCCACTACTTCATTTTCCGAATTAAATGTTCGATTTAGTTTACACGAGTTTTCAGTAATTCAAATAATGAGAAATAACGCTGATTCATAAACGGAGAAAATCAAGAATACATTTCATGATGTACGATATATACCAGTAATATTTAAGCACATAATCGATCCTAGAAAAATCGCTATCAGAGAAAATTTCCGAGTTCTATGAACTTGAGGTTGTAAAAAGTAGTTGTCAGAAGAATATGCGCGAATTGTTGCCCTCAATCTTTTCAATTTCGGAGGAAACGACAAGAACGATTTAACGCATATATACTCAACGATAAATTTCTGCAGTATTTAACTCATTTATTGAAAAATGGTACTATAAGTATGAGATGATTATTTAAATTCCGTCCTTTTTTGTTTGTATTTCAGTATATGATTCGTAATATCAATTTCCATAAACGTTCATGAGATACTAATACTACTCTCTTTCGATGACCTCTTTTGTTTCTTTCGCATATCGGATGAGTGAAGAATCCGTACCTATCACAGCCTCTTATGATCTCGCGTGATTTGAAAAGAAACAATTGTTCCTTCTGTTATATCCTGAAAAATGGAATGTTATTCATTTAATACAGAATAGAGGAAAGTTCAGTTACTTTTCTCTCGGTATTGTTCGTGGCTGTGGTAATACGAAAGCCACTGAGGTATCATCAATGCGGTCAATGGTATTCATCTATTTATTGAATGCTGCTCTGCTCTGAGTTCTGCGCAGATGAGTGTTTGAAGAGAATATTTGCGAGGCTTTAGGGGTTGTTTTTTAAACGACCATATTTTACGGAAGTGGCAGTACATTTTAAACAATATCATTCACCGTCCTCGTTCATCTACATCTACATCCGTACCCCGAAAGCGTGTGGCAAGGAGTTCAAGCACCATGACTCTACTTTCCTAGTCGATTATTTTCGCGCATCGTTCTCGGAAACAATTAATTCTTGTATCGACTGGTTCTAGCATCTATTTATCTGATCTTTCTCGCGGTATCAGAACGGCCTATAAAGCAAAGGCTATAAAGCAATAATAAGGTAATAAATAGTATTGTGGGGGATTTTCCGGTGTTTAGCATAACTTCTAAAGACATATTAAAAGAAATTTCCAAAGTGAAAAATAATAAATCGCAGGGACCGGACAGAATACGCAGCGAAGCCATTAAATTAGGTGGGCATGAATTAGTACCTTATTTAAGAAGAATATTTAACGTAAGTATAAACAACGGTCAAATTCCAGAGGACTGGAAGACGGCAATAATAGTTCCGATACATAAAAAGGGCAACAAACGATTGATTAAGAATTACCGATCAATTAGTTTGACAAGCGTGGTTTGTAAAATGTTTGAGAGAATGGTGGCAGTCTACCTAAAAGATTACTGGGAGAAAGAGAGATGGCTTAACGAATACCAGCATGGTTTTAGAAAGGGGTACTCGTGTGAATCACAGATGCTAGGCTTACAGCATGACTTAGTAAAGGCTCAGATTATTGGAGAATAGGTTGATGCAGTGGTGATAGATTTAGCGGAAGCATTTGACGTTGTTGACCATGACATTTTGCTCCAAAAGTAAACAGGATGGGTTTAGATCCAAGAATACTAACAAGGAGAGACTCTCACTTTTACATTACAATATAGCTACATGTTTCTTCTACACATACTATTTTTCAACATAGTCTCCATCAACTTGTACGGTCTTACGCCAGCATGAAACGAGTGCCTGTATTCCCTGCCGGTACCAACACTGGTCCTGTGCACGAAGCCATGTTTTCACTGCTTGAATTACCCTCTCATTGTCATCGAAGTGTCTTCCACGCAAACTGTCTTTAAGAGGTTAAAAACCTCTACAGCCTCTCTTTCAAGCCTCTCCAACAAATCAGACGACATGGTTGTTCTTTGCATCTTGTGTTCTGCTGTGAGACTTCTTGGGACCCATTTTGCGCAAACTTTTGAATACCCGAGAGTCTCGATCATTGCACACACACATCCACTGCTGACTGACAGCTGTGAGGTCAGTTGTTGCGCTGTGACGCGGCGGTCTGCACGAATAATGACATCCACGCACCTCACCATGTCTGGAGTGGTGGCACTGGTACGACGCCCGGAACGTGGCAGATCTTGGAGTTGAGTTGTTGGACTTTCTGACGCCTTAATTCTCTTTGCCCACCTTTCGACAGTGCTCCTATCGACAGCACAATCTCCATACACAGCACACAAACGTTTATGGATATTTCCCACAGTTTCTTTCTCTGCAATCAAGAGCTTAATCACTGCTCGCAATTTGTAACGTGGATCTAACAGACGCCACTTTACAAAGTCACTACAACTCTGCCATCTGTTGGAATGATTTGAAACTTCGTCCACCTAGAGCAGAAACACTGAACTTGAAGTACCTAGAAGTACAACTTTCAGTCTTTGCTCATTGTGGAGAAAAAAATATAGGGCATTAGTTATTGAACGACCCTCGTAATAAGGGCCCCGATACATTTCCTTGAGCAACGCCTGACGGTACTGCAATTTCCGCGGATAACTTATCCCCAATCTTTATTCTTTGCTTCCTACCTTTAATGAAAGACTCCAACCATCTTACAAGGAGAGACTCTCACTTTTGTCCGGGGATTTTGAAAAAACTTTTTTCAGTGGTGCAGGAAGTAGAGTAATGAAAAAGTGTAACGGCGTTTCTCTGAATGGACCTTAGTTTCGCTGCAATAAATAATTGAAAATTGATAATCGGAGTATAGGCAACCCCGCAATACACGCCCATGCTAGCCGAGTATGCATGAAAGAATGCGAGGTTCTGTGGTATATTTGTCATTTAATTCTTTTTCGTTCGTTAAATTCTTTCCTTGATACTTATTATTTGACTTATTAATAATAATAAATAGTATGCTCAATTAGTAATCCCGTTAAGTAACCTTCGTAAGCGATATTTTTCCATTTAAGGTAGTTAACGACTATCCTAAGAACGTAAAAGGAGCTTGCATTCAAGTAATTTAGGATTCCACATTCATAAATAGCGATTGCTTTCTAAAATTTCATTTAATAAACACCATTGTCTATATATTAATTGATTTATTTATCCGATTTCAACATTTCTCGAAAGAACTTTTCCATAATAAATATGAAAGAAACAATCTGTCTTCGTCCACAAATTTTATTTAAAAAACACGACCGGTATATCATATATATATATATATATATATATATATATATATATATATATATGTGCCAAGCACCGTCTGGCGTCTAACGAAGGACCCGATCGTGCGCACAATTGCATATTAATATTAGATAAGTGCCATTCTGACTAACTTCTGGCGTCGAACTCACGATCTTTTTGTAACATTTCTTCCATTCGTAATATAGAAGACTACCTCAACTTCAACCTTCGAGATTTTGGTTCCTCTATCTTACCGATAAGTGCCTCAAAATAATTTTCAAAAATCCGCGCAATGCATTCTTATGGGAAAATTGCGATTTTTGGGACATTCTGGTATCGAACCAATGACAGCTAGCGTCAAAGTCTGAATTATTCCGGCATCTACACGGTGGGACCAGTACGTCGTAAAAATCTGAGGTCGACGGCGCTTGTGGAACATGGTCAGAATTCGTATCCCCTATATATAGGTATATCCGGAGAGTTAGCTATATATAATAGATATAGAATATTATATATATATATATATATATATATATATATATATATATATATATATATATATATCTATTATATATAGCTAACTCTCCGGATATACCTATATATATATATAGATATATATATATTTATAGGGGATACGAATTCTGACCATGTTCCACGAGCGCCATCAACGTCAGATTTTTTCGACGCACTGGCCCTACACTCTAGATGCCAGAATAATGCAGACATCAACGCTAGGTGTCATGGGTTCGATACTAGAATGTCCCAAAAATCGCAATTTTCCCATAAGAATGCATTGCGCGGATTTTTGAAAATTATTTTGAGGCACTTATCGTTAAGATAGAGTAACCAAAATTTCGGAGGTTGAAGTTGAGGTAGTCTTCTATGCTTCTCATGGAAAAAATGTAGCCAAATGACAGTGAGTTCGACGCCAGGTGGATGCAAAATTCTTCCATAAGAAATGCATTGCGGAAATCTTTTTAAATGGCTCCCCGATAAGCTGGAAAGATAAAACCCGGAATGGTGACAGAGGCGTGGGACCTTCCCGATAAGATATTGAATCGAAACTTTGGAAAAAGTAAGGATGGCACTTATCTAATATTATTTTGCTGTCTTCTCTCACGATCGGGTTCTTAGTTCGTCGCCAGGCGGTCTTTGGCGCGAAGTTTTAAATTTGAACTGAGGCAGTACTTGGTATGATACTGTATTCAACGGATAGCTTGCAGTATGCAAGCAACTTTTACTCGTATATATATATAGCTAACCCTCCGGATATACCTACAAGAAATCGGTTACTATACCTTATTGTAAGCCAGTAGACGTAAAACAGACGTGATTCTTCTCTTTTACTCGGGGGAATTGTTCCTCCAAAACGCTCAATGTTTTCTATCTAGCTTTGAATTACCCTTACAACGTTCTCGGTTTGTTTATTATTGGTATTGCCCCGGTTAATTTTTACATTGTGACTTGATTTCAAAGTATCAAGAGAATTAAATGTTCAGAATTCCGAGAATCAAAAGAATTTTAATTTCAACGCTAAAGTAATAAATTTGAGCTGCTAAACTCACAGATAGTAGCTATCTTATGAAAATGAAAAATAGCTGAAACATATGTGAATCTTTATGAACAGACATTACAATAAATTAATGATGCATACATGACAAGAAATTGCAACATCTACATCTACATATGTACCCTGCAAGCTGCCTTTCGGCGTGTGGCAGGGGGTGCAAGCACCATGACTCTATTTGCCCAGTCGATTATTTTCGCGTATCGTTCTCGGAAAAAAAGAATTCTTGAATCGACTGGTTTTAGCGTCTATTTCTCTGATCTTTCTCGCTGTATCAGAACGGCCTATATAGCAAGGAGGGCGCATAATATCGGCTACATCTTCTATGAACGTGCTCTGTCTGAATTTATCAAGTAATTTAAATCTCTGATTGAGCCTTCTTTCTTCTAAAGATTCCCATCCTGCCTCCTGAAGCATCTGAGTAACACTTACCGATTTATCATAGCAATTTTTTACAAAGCGTATTGCCTTTCGTTGTATCTTTTCTATATCGCGAATACAACACTTTTCAGCAAGGTCCCATACACTGCATGCATACTCGAGATGAGGCCTAACTAGCGCAAAGTAACATCGCTCGCAGACTTTTTCTTCGCTTTTGCCGACAACAACAATTATGAATATTGAAATATTGAATTGCATTACGCATGTTTATGTTAACCCTAGGCTCAGAGATTGGCATTTCAGAAAATTGAACTTTGAAAGCATTATTATTCGAAGTTATCACGTGAAATCCAAGTCAATGAAGATCGAAAGTCGGTTTTCCTGTCCGCTGCACTTGAAATGTGTTTTTCGTGGCCGGTTTCTACAATGGTGGTTAAATTTTATCTTAAGGGTAAACTGTCTTCCCGGCAGAATCGACTTTCCAGAAAGCCTGCTTAGTTTCTTGCGAATTGACGACAGAAAAATGTACTCCTGCCTTGGACTGCAAATTAAACCGATTACCCTTAAGTTTAAATGCAAAAATGGGTCCTTGCGGAAAAACTGAAAACATTAACTCGTAATTTTATGTCATCTCTCTTCGGTGATTTTTCATCTCGATGCCATGTTTTCTATCAAATTATATACAAAAGTAATTATGCTGGAATGTTTTAAGAAATCACTATCGTCATTTTAAGTGAAGAGGTTTTTAACATCATGTAACGAGCGGTACAACCGGAGGTGTTTCGAGAAGGCGATAAAAATATTAATTTCCGTTATAATCCGTACCTTTATGTAACTATTATGTTTCTATAATAAATAAGACGGTAGTTGCTGCTATTATATCTCTTAATTCCTGCCGAAGTTCGTTTGAAATTTACTTCGGGAAGCAATTTACATGGAGATGCCGTAAGAGCCGGTCAACAATATTCACTCTTGGTGGAAAGGAAATGGAATTATTTGTCCATTAAAGTTTGTAAGGAATGGGCCACCATAAAAATTAATGAAAATAACATCGTATTTAAGTTAAATAACTGTTTTGAAAGCTGGATGACTTCGTCGTAGAGTTTAAGAGGAAAACACAGCTGCGTTTTGGACTCACGGTCTCTTATAACCAACAACTTTTTCTAAAATTCCTTCAATGTACAGACACGGCCCCCTTTACAAATTTATCATTTACTATATATAGATAACAATCGTGTTTATTTATATATTTAAAAGTCGGAAATTCCATGTCAAATACGAAAGAAGAAATCCTCTGAATGATATTCAACGGTAAGCGCAAAGTCATTCACCAGGACGTTCGCCAGAGAGGAAGTTGCCCTGATAGATCCTCGCTTTAAGACAAACACAAAGACAAAAAATTCTGGAACTGTATTTAACCCTTAGGTATCTTTCCCTCCTAAGAATCACTCAAGCTCTTTTCTCACTCTAACTATTTTCTGCAATACTTTCTTCAACCAAAGAATCAATAAATGCCTACAAATGACTATCCTTCGCGCATGTGGAGCAATCGAATGATGAGGAAAAGGTAAAGCATAGTTTGTACTGCTTTTCTCATTCGCCGATAGATGTCTCTGGAGTGCATTCATGAGAGAGCAGTTTATTGCAGGGTAGCTCACTTCCTACGTAACTGTTTCTGTGTATGTACATGCTCTTTAAATCCATTCCTGATAAGGAAATCAAAGTCAATTTTCGCCTCAAATTATTGCAATCTAAACGATCGATAAACATTCTAAGACAAGAATTTTATGTCGTAATAGAGTATAAATGTAAGTATGTACATTCGCAATATTTTGAGGGGCCAAAAAGTGAGACAATTACTACCTTTTCCTTGTTTTTTTAGTTTTTGTGGTCCATTACCTATTTTAATTTATTTAAGAGATGCCGAATAACTAAAGTCGAGTTAACTAAAATATAAATAATGAGAAAGTGGTTAGAGTCGGATATGAAAGAGGATTAAGCTGGTTATGCGAAACTGATGGTGACTTCCTAAAAGTCTGAGGACACAAGAATTAAAGTTAGAATCGCCGAAATAACATTCGCGAATCTCGAATAGTATTTCTCTGAATACGTAAATTCGCTTTTCTCTTTTTTCCTAACGCAGTGTAGCTTCTCGAAAGAATTTCAACATTGCTTTCCTTGATGGTTTGATTTCCTATAATATAAAAGTGATTTCTTTTTCGATAATTATTCATTCTTCACTTATAAATATTTGCGTTTTGAGTTTTATAAGTAGGCTGATTCATATGGTGATGTAGTTAGTAGAACAAAACTATTGCTCACTCGTTCTTGAGAATATGCAATGTAGGTACAATGGGAGGGGTTCCTGCATGGGTTCCTCAATCTTAGCACAAGGATTTTCAGAATTGGTTTACGTTACTGAGAAGGTCATTTGTTTCTCGAGAACGTCACGTAATAAATTCATCGAGCCTAAAAGGAGGACACTGGAAAATAGACGAAGATGTGATGCATAATAAGGGATCAGCGGTCATGAATGTGGTTTCGCTTAAATCAATATACTCTTCGCTTCTATTGAATTAACCCTAACTTTCCTTTCTTTCTTGCTAGACCTTTCCAGGTTTAATTTAATTTTCAATCATAAATTTGCGTTTGCGTCTCAGTAAATTATTTTTCGGGCTCGTCTTTTATTTTTCGTTAAGTAACGACAGACATAGAAATTGCAATTAATTAATTTCAGAGGGAAGAGGTAATTTATGGACCTTTAGAATTTCAAAAAGTCTCTCTCACTAATATTACAATGAGCGAAAACTTCAGCAAGTCTCGAACTTGATTGACGCATTACGAGTACTATGTCGTCTCGTTTTTTTATCTACTAGTGATTTTATTCTAAAGTAAAAGAGAGAAATAAGCGTCTCTTTGTGGAAGATGAATGCTAGTGAATGTCGGGATTACATTACTATCATTTCATAGCTCTTGCATCAGAAGTTACTCTAAGTGTTCTGAATAGAATAAATGATTGGGGGAGTGAAACTGTACGGGTGTGAAACGTGAACCATGAGAATGGAGGAAATCAAAAGACAGGAGGACTTCGAACCATGCATGTTGCGTAGAATGGTAAAGTAAGATGGGTTGATTCAAAAACATTCACGGAACTCTTGAAGATGATCGGATGAGAATGGTGGGTTTTATTGAAATAATCAAGCGACGGAGAGGAAATGGGTGGGTCTAATATTGAGAAATTTTTAAATAGCTACTGAAGATAGATTATCATGGAAAAGACGAAGGGAAATGAAATGCAGAAGATGTTATTAATGTATCAAATGGTTTTAACAGAGTCTGTGTGAGACAGGAACGAACGGGGACTCCGCCCGGGGCGCCGAGATTTAGGGGGCGCTTGGTATTCGTCGATTTGATGATGAAAGTTTTTGTGAATTTATTAGGAAAATAAATTTGATGACACAAATAAGAATATCTGTCAAATATTCTTGCTAACAAAGCTTGCTTCTTCTTCTTGAAATCCTCCCAATTTCATGAGACCATATTTTCTATTTTAATTAAATATCACTCAATTCCGGATATTCAAAAACAATTTCCGCATACGGAGTCGTATATTTAAGTGAGAATTACCTGTTCTTGCTGCCCACTATTGCGATATTATAAAGTTCACTTAACGTGAAAGTTAATTAATATACAATTCGAATTTTGCGCTTGTATGCTTTTTGAGCCGAAATTATGATTTCAATCTATCGGGAAAAACAAAAGAAATATACTTGCAAAATCACTTAGGAGAAACCCACCTAACATCCGCTGAGCTACCTATGGGATTTCTCAAATACCAAGCCCTCGTTGGCGCACTTGTCGTAAATGCTATAAGAAGTATAATGCACCGTGTTTTTTTTTAAAGGCATTGCCCATCGCTTAAAGTTAAGTGCATTGAGCCTTACTCTCGTGCGGCCTCTGCCAATGCTCTAAAATAACTGAAAATTCAATGCGGACATTGCAAAAACTGCAGTTTTCGAAATTAAGTCTCGGATATCTAGTATCTTACCGCCCGTACTAAAATGGAAAGACACTCATTAGTCGAGAATAAATCGCGTCAGAACAATCCGTCTACTCCACTGTCACTACCACTGTCGACTAACCTGTCTCAACTACTTTTCATTTATCTAAAATGAAGACATATCTATTTTTCTTTAATTATATATTTTAAATTTCTATACATATCTTCTTTTTATTCGAATAATTTTTTTTGCCTCTAATAACGTAATCACAACTGCATATAAAAGTTCTATTAGCGAATTCCTTGGAAATTAAAGTTAACTGACCAAAGATAAGTTTGAGGAGGGGTAATTAAATTTTAATGATTGCAACCGCGTTATGATATTTAGCAATTTAGAGCAAATATACTGGTTATCCAAAACAAGAGATTCTTAAATGCGAATTTCTCACATCTCGATTTTCTAACTGTACTTCAAGCTAAGATTCCGTACTTGAAAGATTCTGACGTTTAAGTATCTCTTGTGCTAAGCAGATTATAAAAGTTTATTTAAAGATTATCAATTAAATGCATAAATCTCTATTTGCTATTCCATATTAAATAGATCATACACTATTGCTGTCTTTATTTTATTTAACACTCCTCTTATTCGTTCATTTGCTTATTATTCTTTTAGTTTGTTCAGACCAACATTTTTTGATTTGCGTTAATCATTTATATATTTAGTATTTTCTGGAAATTTCGATTGAACATCAATGCCTAGATTCCATACTTGAAAAATGTGGCGCAAATGTGATGTTAAAACTAATTCGCAACAATAGTTCTTCCATTGATCGACATTCTACTGGCTGCATGAGCCCAATTTGTGATGCCACTCTTTAAACGTTCTTAAAGTAACGTAGCGTAATTAAAATTAGCATGCTTTTGTAAAAATAAGGAAAATTACGTATTGCTAAATTTTTATTTGCCAAATTAACCCCTTTACGACGCACAGTGATCTAGGATCGAAAAGAAGGTGGCCAAACTTTTAGCTACGTAATGCTCTTGGTCCGATGTAAATATTCCACATGTTTACGAAGTTACAGCTTATTTTGGCTGACGATGCACTACAGCACTTTAAATGGGTCTTTGTTAACTTCTCTATTTTGTTAAAATCATTTAATTTGAATCTATGCAAGGTTTTCAGGTTTAGTAGAATTTATCGTATACATAATTAAAGATCTATTGATTAATTGATTTTTTCATCTTTGATGCTCGATTAACGCAGAGGGCGGTTTTCGTCGTCAATGAAGAACACTTGGGACTCTCTCCCATAGCAAAGATAAGGTGAATGATACTCAAAACATCTGGAAAAGAGAAAATATCACTTTTCAATGGGAAAGAGATAATTCGCTCATCCCATGAAGAAAAATGACGAATGCAAGCTACAAGCACGAAGATATAATAAACCTTAGCTATGCGTAAGGCAGTTGAGAAGTATTTCTATTACATTGTACTGTTAAATACAGACCGAGAAAAAGAAGTAAAACTATAAAAAGGCAGAACGTGGAAAATTAAATGGCAAGTGTTAGGACTTCAGCGCAAAAGTTAAAAGCAAGGTCATCAACATTGTTGATTTATCACACAGCTTTAGAATATTGAATGCATTGCTAACTTCTCTACAAGGAGTGAATAAATTGTCTGTAATTTTGTGAAAAAGAAGTTCTTAGAGTCGAGCGCACGTGGTCTGGGATTTTAACTGATTACTCTTTGGTATGACTGTAAGATGAAAGGAAATAATAGTTGTCTTTTAATGACGTGTTGCATGAAGTGAATATTTCACCAACATAGTGGTGGTGCATTACTGAAAAATTTACATTTGTATTACGGATATAGTGTGGTAACATTTTATTCATCTTATCATCTCTTCGTATTTAGTTACTAAAATATTTCTTTTAGGCTATTAATCCCCGAAACAAGCATTTAGAAGCGCATTCGCCCGTAAATTCTTTCAAAAATAAGGTCACCATGGAAGATGGCCATCCACCATCAGGATAAGGCTCTGCATCCCCAACGAAAAGTTGGTTTATTTATCGGCGTCGCAAATTGTCACAGATCTTTATTTTAATTACTGTTGGTAGAGCTTAGATGAATATAATGTCATAAGTTAGCCCGTGTACATCGTGGTTGGTCACTACTATTTTCCTCGCTTGTGAAAATGTGAAAATTGACTGTAAAACAAAGGTTGAACATTCTGTTGAATAAATAAATCAAATATTCAACTGTGATCACTTGAGTAAATCATAATGAAGCTTAAAGACTGATTTATAACATTGCATTGATTTTTAACCCGATGATTGTGCTCATTTGGGTTCAGTATTGGCTTATAGCTGAATTTTTCGAAATATCAAAAACCGGCATTTTTTGTGAATTTTGGTCAATTTTGACCCCCTGTAGAATTCTAATGCGTAGACATTAGCGCAAATAATTTGGTTGTAAAGGCAGGATTTATTCAATAATGGCCAGTAATGAAGTCTGAAAAAAAGGATTTTTTGACCAGGTTTTTTCGATTCTAGCCCACTGTGCTGCCTAGTATTCAAGATAGCTCTACATTTTGTTCATAGCTATGATAAAAATATAGTAATTACTCTGAGATATTCGAGTTATTCATCTGTTTTCTGCCGTATACGAACGAAATTTTACGCGCCGCGCCGGTTACGCCGCGCCGCCGCCGCCGATTAAACATTCGGCGTTCACGCCATTACGCCGCACAGTGGGCTAGAATCGAAAAAAGCTGGCCAAAAATACGAAAACGCTTTTTTTGAGTGAGGACTACGAAACTTCGCATGATTGATTTAGAATACATTCTGCATAGAACTATGGAGGTCATTTAAGTAGGATCCTCCCCATTAAAATTATACAGGGGGTCAAAGTTGACCAATTTTTGCGAAAATTTCCAGTTTTCGATTTTTCACGAAATTCTTCAACTTCAAGTCAATTATGAACACAAACTAGGAAAATCATCGAGTAAAATATGATGCCATTTTATAAATATGTTCTTTGTCCTTCATAAGGCTTGGTTTCAATGAGCTCTGGTGAATATTTATGTACTTTACATGACAAAATGGCGGACCCTGATTTTGGAACAAATTTTTACCTAAAGCGAGAAAAAAAGTTGATTGAGACACCGTGTGACACGGAGTTATTTACACCACGATAAACTACAAACCTTCGTTAATGGGAATCTGAAATAAAATCTTGCCCCAATTTGCCCCAATAATATATAAGTCGACTTTTCGACAACGCTGCAAGGGCCAAATCCGCGCAGCGGATTTGGCCCTTGCAGCAAGTAACGAGCAAATACGATTCTAATTCGTTCTTTTTGTATATTTTGAGCATTATTATACTTCGTACATATTTTAGATAACTATGTTTGTGATTTTGATACTGAATGCTTCTTCACTCTCACTCTCAACTATACTGAAAATTCTCTTACAAAATCGATACAAAAAGTCACCACTTTGTGTAATTTCATAACAGTAATGAAATATAATTGTGTTATTATGAAAATGGTGGCATATAGCGTAGAATTTTCTTCAAATACAAAAATTGGCCACATCTGGAGTTGTTTTGGTGACCGTCGCAGTGCTCTGGAAAAGTTCGGCAAAGGGGTCGTTTTATGACAGGCAGCTGCGCTTTTTCCGGATTAAAAGTACCCTAAGAATTGCATGTCCGTGATTTTTCCTTACAAGCTTAGGAATAGTTCAGTTCTATTTGAACATTGGATAAGAAGGTGTTGTGTTTTGTAGTTACGACAGTTCTGTGAAACAAGAAGTCTTCGACAATCTCCTGGTAGCATTCCTCGAGTGAGGTTTTAGATATTTCATAGGAATTATATGTGGTGAGGTATGTTTTTTCATTATATATTCTCTTTTATTTAATGTATCAGAATACGGTGGTAAATATGATGTATTTTCTGATCGTTTTAAAATGTGCTCACATTATTTGAGTGTTCTCTACTCCCTTTGTCCTGCATGTATTATAAAATGCTACATTTGCGGTGAGAAATTTTCGAATGTGAACAATCTATCGGCGATTAGTAATCGAAAAGTGGACGCAGAAAATTTGTACTATAGCATTTCTACGCTGCATGGTTGAATTAGAATTTTTTGAGTGTTTATTACATATCTTTCCTACATACCTTTAAGCAACTGTAGGTGAGAGTACCATATTGATGAGTATGATGTTATGTCATAAGACGTACCCATGGAACTTATCTTAATATTCTTAAGTAGGCTCGTGGTAATCACAAATTACTGTTTGAGGAGAGAAAATATCATATTCAGAAAGAGTTTAGAAAAAAGATGGGACTGATTGTAGATGTACCTAAACCAGGATATGGCTCCACAAATTATGGAAATACATCAAAGCGTTTCTTTAAAAGTCCGCTAGTTAAATCTAGCAGCTGAAATAACAGGTGCGGGGTTGAATTTATTTTTATTAATGCGTAATCTTTTATTAAATGTAAAAAACAGGACACTGAAAAAGATAAAGAAGAAATTTTCACTCACAAAGATAAGAGTTCTGTATATGGTTTGTTTTATATTATTAATTTTTTTCCTAAACTACCGTCTCCCAAATTTAATTATACATTTCCTAAAAACAATTGACTAAGATCTCATAAAAAGATTCGCCAATATCTTGAAGGTAATTTCAAGTGGTTTTCCACTAAATGAAAAAGCGTTCAAAGATTATTGCTGTGCTACAGCATAGATGTATGTCCGATTATATCCGTGGTACTATATGCCACCAACAGTACATAAAGTACTTATACACGGGGCTGAAATAGCAAAACAGGCAATCCTTCCGTTAGGGCAACTAACAGAAGAGGCAATGGAGGCCCGGAATAAAGACGCATAGAAATACCGGGAGAGATACACAAGGAAACACTCCAGAGTGGCCACGAACGAAGATTTGTTCCGAAGATTACTTCTAACTTCTGATCCGCTAATTTCAATATCGGCACCAGTTAGAACAACGAAAAGATCGAGGAATATGAGCAAAGAGATTAAGGGGCTCCTAGCCATGAACAATGAGGAGGAATTGGCTTATGGGGATGAAGATTCTTCAGACGAGGAATGCATTTAATAGAAAAGGTAATTTATAAAAACACCGTATACTTCATTATAAACTCACTTAAAACTTTGACTGCATGATTTAGTAGAAATTTAGCATTATCGCACAAAAGTAAACTAATATATGATATTAATATCGCTTATGTGGTCCATACTTTAAAGAATAACCCATTTCATTTTTTACAATCATCACCCTACAAGAAATGGTGACTTTGTAATAAATATTGATGTCTAAGATATGTACAAAGTATAATAATTCTCAAAATATACAAAAAGAACGAATCAGAAACGTATTGGTTCGTTGTTCCTCCCAAAACACGAGAGCGTAGCGGAGGACGGTGCTCCGCCGCGCGGATTTGGCCCTTGCAGCGTTGTCGAAAAGTCGACTTATATATTATTGGGGCAAATTGGGGCAAGATTTTATTTCAGATTCCCATTAACGAAGGTTTGTAGTTTATCGTGGTGTAAATAACTCCGTGTCACACGGTGTCTCAATCAACTTTTTTTCTCGCTTTAGGTAAAAATTTGTTCCAAAATCAGGGTCCGCCATTTTGTCATGTAAAGTACATAAATATTCACCAGAGCTCATTGAAACCAAGCCTTATGAAGGACAAAGAACATATTTATAAAATGGCATCATATTTTACTCGATGATTTTCCTAGTTTGTGTTCACAATTGACTTGAAGTTGAAGAATTTCGTGAAAAATCGAAAACTGGAAATTTTCGCAAAAATTGGTCAACTTTGACCCCCTGTATAATTTTAATGGGGAGGATCCTACTTAAATGACCTCCATAGTTCTATGCAGAATGTATTCTAAATCAATCATGCGAAGTTTCGTAGTCCTCACTCAAAAAAAGCGTTTTCGTATTTTTGGCCAGCTTTTTTCGATTCTAGCCCACAGCCGCCGTAACAGTGGGCTAGAATCGAAAAAACAAATTTTTACATAAAGCGAGGAAAATAGTAGATTGAGACACAGTGTGACACGGTGTTATTTACATCACGATAAGCTACAAACCTTCCTTAATGGGAATCTGAAATAAAATCTTGCCCCAATTTGCCCCAATAATATATAAGTCGACTTTTCGACAACGCTGCAAGGGTCAAATCCGCGCGGCGGAGCACCGCGGATTCAGGAGGGACGTAAACATTACCAGTGAACGACAACCTTCCCTTAGCAAGGGAAAACACTCGGTACGCGAAACTTTGAAGCGGAACTTTGAAGAAGACCAAATAGAATTTTTCACCCATCAGGACAAAAGGAGCGCTCCTTCGAATTCTATATCGTATTGAATTCAATGAAATATTGGAGTATGGTTCTAATTTTCCAAGTTTATAGAAAGAGTAATAGAAAAAATTGTTTGCTTTTTCCGGAACCATCCTCACAGATTATATGGTAGGGGAAGGTGTGCAAGTTTTCTTGGTCCCTTAATTCATTATTATATCATTTCTAATGGTTTTCGTATCTACTCATATCCATTAGGCAAATTTTAAGAGAATTTTTTCCCTGAAAATATAGGGAAAAATTCTCCTAAGTGAGCCAAGTTATATATCTGTTCTAATTCTAAACAAGGGATACTATCAGGCGTAAAAAGAAAGTTTCTTAATTATTACATAAAAGTTTGATCGACATTCTGAAAGTTAATTTTGATTGACAGTGAAAAGAAGATTTTCTCATTTTGCAATCAGTTAAGCTGTCATGAAGAAGTCGAAGCAGAGCCACTCAAAATTTTTCCCCATTACACGGACTATTTTAGAGCACTGTGTTTTGATTTCGGAAGCAAACATGAACGCAGACAACATTAAATTTTAAGAAATACTTTCTTTTCCGCCCACTTATCGGTGGCTCACGACCTTCCATCGGGTCAACCGTCAAATTAATCGGTCGCTCCATATTTTCACCATTCTTAGATTCTTGGCGATCTTCGCAAAGAATGCGGTAGTGGAGGTTCGTTTTGCCATTTATGAATTGGGACCTCGCCATAAAATTGGTTTGGGCTAATGAATCCGATGGAGAGGGAAAATTGAGCGCCTGCGCGATCGGCGGTAGGCGGGCTCCCCTCTACCACGCCCTCTCTCCAATTCGCACTTTTATGGACTGAGGAACTAAACGGAAGATGGTGGAAGTTTACTTATTGGTCGGGACTGTTTCGTTTTCCGAGACGATTTCTCGAGATCGCTCACTCCTTCCCTGGAGACCCTCGAGGGCCGATTTTTTCTCAAAAAAAAAGGCCATCGAGAACGTATCATGGACTAAGATTCGCCCTTTATTTTCGGTTAATCCGGGAATGCGAGTAGAAGCCATTCGTCCTGCTCTAGTGTGCGATCGAATAGCTGGGATCCGAACAGTGTGGGACGTCAGATCCATTGGAAGAGAAATTTAATGCTTATATCGATGAAGGGAAGTACTTTCACTAGAAGTTGTTCATCGACTAAAATCCATACAAATACGCAACCATGCCTCTCGTGCTTCGCATTCCACTCTATCTTCATTATTACCTTAATAATTGTATTCATGGTATCTTAAAAGTTTTGCAGAAACGGTGCGGATCCTATCATTTAGGAGCGGAAGAAATTTCATTATGAAATGGTTTACGTAAATTAATTCAATTAATAGGTAACACTGATTTAATGATAAAAGACGATATAAAAGGCTGATTTGGAATTGTTTCTTTCCCTGTTGACCCGTTATCTAAATCATTAAATACCGAAAAAAAATTCGTAATCCTAGACTATTTCTTATAACGTAATTTGGGAACACACATTCATAATTATATGTGGGCGAGCTCTTAAGAAACTCGGCTTCGTCAAAAGAATTGTCGGTAAAATGATGAAAAAGTCCGCGAGCGATGTTACTTTGCGCTCGCCCTTTCGAGACGGCCACATTCTCTTAAAATCGTCTCCTGTACACGGAAGCATTTTGCGACTCAGATGTTGGCAGGTATAGAATTGAATCCTTCTGAGTCCTATGCGGGGTTCCTTCCTCGGCAACCGCAATCGAGGGAAAACCGTCACCTTCCCTTCCACAGCATGGGGCCGCGGCTAACTAAATGTTATTGCTGACGTTTTGCAAAACAGTTATTTTAGTGGTAATTGTCAATATTAATTTGGAAACTAAAATCGTGTACCTTGCCGACTATGTACCACTTTCAAATGATCATATACTAAATATCTTAATATTAACGGTAGAATTTCGTTTAAAAGTTGTACATAGTCAGCAAAGACCAACATTTCAATATCCAAATTAATATTGACAATTACTACTAAAATAACTCATTCGTAACACTGTTGTAATAACATTTCCTTAGCCGCGGCACCATGCAGTAAAAGGGTTATAAACGACCCTGGGGGCTGAGTTTCCTCTGTGTGGTGCAGAAGGAAAGATCAGAAATCCCCAGAAAAGGGGTCAGAATGGTAAGTTTATAATACCCTAATCCTCAGAAACTGCATCCACCCGCGATTTATACCTGCGTCGTATATACACGACAGCCGTGCTTTTGCGTAGGGAAATCTCCGTCGTCTATAGCCGACAACAGTCTCGAAAGGGCTAGTTAGGCCTCACCTCGAGTATGCATGCAGTGTATGGGACCTTGCTGAAAAGTGTTGTATTCGCGATATAGAAAAGATACAACGAAAGGCAATACGCTTTGTAAAAAATTGCTATGATAAATCGGTAAGTGTTACTCAGATGCTTCAGGAGGCAGGATGGGAATCTTTAGAAGAAAGAAGGCTCAATCAGAGATTTAAATTACTTGATAAATTCAGACAGAGCACGTTCATAGAAGATGTAGCCGATATTATGCGCCCTCCTTGCTATATAGGCCGTTCTGATACAGCGAGAAAGATCAGAGAAATAGACGCTAAAACCAGTCGATTCAAGAATTCTTTTTTTCCGAGAACGATACGCGAAAATAATCGACTGGGCAAATAGAGTCATGGTGCTTGCACCCCCTGCCACACGCCGAAAGGCGGCTTGCAGGTGGAGTGCTGATTTCATCAGAATTGACATTCTTAAATTGGAGGCTTTCTTCATATAACACTTAAAATGGACTTGAAAAACCTCGACTCTGGAATAGGCAAGGTCCATAAGAAAACGCTTCAGCTTTTTAATATCTCCATACATAATTTTATATAAAAACGTGTATAGGTCGACCTCAAAATCTTCACTGGCATTTTCCGTTTTTCAAGTTAATTTTTCACTCTCCAAATATTACGAAATCTATCAAGTTTTAAATAATCATTATTTATTTCATCCTCATTATTTCTCAATATTATAATTGTGTCAGTATATTTTTTCTTATAATCTAAAATAGATATCTTGTATTTGAAATAATGCTTGCACATACCTTAAATCCTTCCTTTATTTAATTGACTAAAAATAGCTTTTTCGTGTGTGAGGGGAATTTACGTTTTGTCGCCGAAATTTTGAAATTATATTTCGACTTAAACTAGTTTATACTGAGATTAAAAGATTTTAAGGGTTAAAGTATAAGTATAAGTTAAACCTGAAGAAAACATTGGGATCGTCTATTCTGAGCAACATTTCTATCTTGGAATTTGATTTCCACAGGGAATGCATTTTCTCATTTTCGCCATGGTTCACCTATTACCCTTTATTTTTCTTTCCCGTTAATTACTTTGTTCATACATATCCCTCTCTTTTTCCGGCCTATCTGACATTTCCTCACCTCTGTCAAAGAATATCACGTAAACATTGGCGCGATGCTTCCTTCCATCATTTCATTGTTCATTCAATCGAAGAAGTAAAATAAGCGAAAAACACTATCTCAAATATTTTCTCAACGTGGGAGATTTAGATGCTCTCTAAAAGCGGAATCAATCATCGCATCGAGGTAAGGCGCAAGTGTAATGCTTTCGACGACTAATTTAGCTTTCCAAGACAAGGATAAGTTTCATTTTAGTGAATCAAGGACAAATTTTTCCTGAATGTAATTAAATATAGTGCAGTCAAAAATTTACGCATAATAAACCTTCTGAGGATTTTGATATTGAATGCTTGGAGGGGTAAAAAATACCGCTTGGAAGCGGTTCGACTGACAAAACGGGAATATTTTTGTTCTATTGGAGATGGTACGAAACGCGGAATATAAATAACTGCAGTTTCATGTACATCGTTTAAAATACTATTTCCGTTCTCACAAAGGCAGAGAATTTTTAGTTTTTGGGATGAAATACTCATATTTAAGCAATCACAGGATGCATTTTCGCGCCTTCTATTTTTTTTCTGACGGCCCATCGAATGAGATCCCTTTTATTCATCATTCACTCATTGACGGATTCGCGGGTGGCTTTCATTATGGATTTCTAGTATATATCAGCAGTTTCCCTGTCTATCAATAGGCTTGAATTAAAATCAAATTTCGAATTTTTTCCACGATACCTATGTCCCAATTATATTTTTCTATTAATTATTTAATTATATTATGAATACATTCATCACGACTGATCGGCATTCAACAAGTTAATTGGACAACGATGGAAATGTAATTTTTACTTAGCACATGAAGTTGTGCGACTAACCCAAGGTTATACAAGAAGTGAAAAATTGCGACTTGGCCGGGACTCGAACCCGGGTCTCCCACTTTCCGGGCAGGTATTCTATCCATTAAACTACCGAGCCGCGCAAAATAAGCTCCCGTTTACAGAAGTGAATCTGCGCGGCTCGGTAGTTTAATGGATAGAATACCTGCCCGGAAAGTGGGAGACCCGGGTTCGAGTCCCGGCCAAGTCGCAATTTTTCACTTCTTGTATAACCTTAAGTTAATTGGAGTTGAATTCATCAGGAAAACAGTTTAAATAAAGTTTCCTTGGCGAGTTTCTAGATCCGCTCCTGCATTCACAATTAAGGTTTTAATACCTCGATGAAACCTTTTGTATTAGTCATTCAGCCAATATATCCGATGATGAATCGGGGAATCTTTGCTCTCACAATATTTTAATCAATATAATAAACGTAAGTCAAATTCTATAAATTGTTCCATGTGTTTGCCTTTTGCTATTTTTGAGCACAGTTGACAGAGCGGTTTAGGAATTTGTTCGATGTGTCAGGACACTTCTGGCAAAGCTACAGTAGAGGCTGGCGATCGTCCTCTTAGTTGACTTCAACGGTATCATAAGGTTAAGGGATTTTTATCTATTTATTGTAAAAATTTAGTTCAGTCTTGATTGACGTATCTATGAAAGGGTTTCGACTCAGAATTTATGTATTTCTATTGTATATTTCAGGGATCCTTTCATTCGAAAATTTAAAATTACAGTGAATGGTGTTTCCTTCTTAATAGGATCCAGTTTTTGAAATGCTAACACACATAGATTTTCTTCTTTCCTATCAATTGATACATTGCATCTGTTTTGCTAAAACAGAACCAATAAAGACCAACCAGAGAAGAATGATTTTCATTGTAGAAAAATCGCAACCAAAACAGAAAGACCCGATAATATTTATATGCTGACCAAGCATCATCTGCATGTATTATGAGACAATAATTAATAATGCACAATTTTGGATCTATACTCGACATTGGCAGTATTCTATTCGTATTTAAATCATATTTCAGTAGTACGCTACGCTGAATTTGGCGCCCAGAGAGATGTTCTCCTTTATGTTCCTTCGTAATGAATGCTAGAAGTCCTACTGCAAAAAAGGATATCCAATTGTTGCATTATGTTTTAAGTTTATTTCAGTTCAGTTTCACGCTGAAAATTTTAACGGTCAGAAACGATTCGTGTATGTATGTACAAGCGAAAGGAAATGTTTTTGGGTTATTTTTAGTTTTTTTAACTCAATAAAATACAAAAGGTAAAGTCATTTACCTTTTTACTGAATTATCCGGATCATCCTGCTTTTATCGACAAGAAATTAATGGAAAACAAGGCTTAACCGGTTTCCGTTATAACCGGCTTGCCTAATCAAGGGAGATATTGTCAAGCGAGACTTCCTGTATATGTTTAGATATCTCCCTTCCTTAGTTGATTCTTGAATCATTTTGACCAACGCAAATAACGATCTCCTAACATGGACGACCCCAATCGATCTCCCGCCGAGTGCGATTTCACCCATCATTCCCGTTCGAGTACAAACACAAAGCCTCTCTACGTTATAAGCACTCGCAATGTAAAGTGAGGTCACCTTGTGAAGCAAAAAACTGCCTTTAGTCCCCCATCGAGCGGAAGGTAGAAAAGGAATGTATCTCACTCTTGGTGGCAGTTGTTTTCTGTGCGAGACACGTTTTTTAAAAGTGCCAGAGGATGGGTGGTGGGAAGAGTTTGGTGAATAAAAGGCACGGAGTAAAAAGCGGGATGCCACAATAGGGTTTCTCAGGCAAAAGTGATGTAACGAGTCCCGTAGAGGTGTTTCTGATTATGCTCGCTGTATTCTGTAGGAAACTCTCACACTTAATTCCCTACCCTCCCTAAGCCTTCCAAACGACTAAAAAAGTTTTAGGGGTTTCAAAGGAAAGAAAAATATCGCCGAGATCTTTTTCATACAGAGAAGGGAAAATACAGAGAGCGGGAATATTTCAGCATTTGACTCTAATGGATCTGAAGGTGCATCTAAATATAGCTTCGGTTTACCTGCTCGAGTTAAGTTCTGTAGGTTTAACAATAGGTACTCCGCTTTCAAGATCATTTCACGGTTCTAAATACTCAAAATTACAGTCGGCGAGAGAGATTATTAAGAAAAGTTCCCGGAGTAAGCAAGAAAACATCACTGTATCCGTTTAATATATTATTATTGAAATGTATGGATGGATGGATGGAAATGACAAGGATGTATATTTATCTCTGGGAAATGTTAGAGAAATTAAAAAATATCATTCAGTTGATACAAAATTTTGTAATCGAATCCTGCAGTTTCTTCCTCTTGTCCCTTCAGTTTAATTATTTTAGTTGATAGGGATTTCTTTGTTAGAGAAATTAAAAAATATCAGTCAGTTGATGACTTGGTGTAGACTCTGAGAACTTTTCTTAGAACTCTCGTGTCTTTCTAAAAATTGTAACTTCTAGACTATTTGAGAATTAAATTTCCTATTTGGACAATTTTTAAGTATCTGGCTGCTATGATAGCCTCCGGAAAGATTTAATCAAATTATAAATTTAGAAAGAAAGGTCTTTAACACTCGGAAACTTCGCTGAGGAGCTGAAATAGAATAACGAATTGAAAGCAAAGAATTTAGTGAATCAATATTGTATTGTATATATGCGTACACATATCGTTATTTTTGTGAAGTAATGCATTCAATTGAAAATAAAAAGTATGTCCTTAATAAAAAGAATGCAATAATTGGAACTCCATGGTGACTCTAGAGTAACATATTCTATAGCATATTTTCTTCACATTTTTACATCTATTCATTTTAATGAATCTCTACGTTGCACCTCTTCAACAAAAATAAGAAACATACGAGCTTTACCGTAGTCTATAATATATTTTTAACATATATGACAGGATTTACAGTCGATCATCATTGGCTACTTCAGATAGGAACTCCGTTTATTGAATTCTAAGAATAGACACAATAGAGAATATAGAACTCTGCATTTCTGACATTCCTGCAGAATTTCCATAACACTCAACAAAATATTTGACTACACAACTATTACGTCAATTTGAACAGAATCTGAGAGTAGTGCATTTTGAATCATCTCCAATAAAATTTTGAACCGTCCCATTTTCCGGCTACTATCCCGAAAAAATTGTTATCCTTTCGCTAGTCGTAAATGCGCTTTGGGTAGAATGGCTGATTGAAGACGGTTAGTTAGTTGTAATAATCCAGAAGCTTGGTGTTTATCTATGGTATTACGACCTTTCAAAAAGGAGCACTTCCGCAGATTACTATAATTAATAGGTGATCCGGAATATGCTCTTATTATTGGTCCACGCCAAATGGAGAGGATCTCGCGATCCTCTCCATTCACTCCAAAATATAATGGATTATCCGTTTTGTTCTTAAATTGAACTAAACCGGAAGTAACTTTGTGGTATTCCATGACAGGAATGAATTTTGTCAAGGACAATAGTTTCTGTTTTAATGATAACGAAGCAAACAACCATAAGTGCAAGAAAAGACACGGCTAATTTTGACGATCAACCGCAATATTGAAGTTTTTTGCTTAGTTATCATTAAAACAGGATGTAGTTTCCTTGAGAAAAATTGATTCCCGTCTTATTTTTCCTCATATATTCAATCTCGTTATAACTGGTAGTGAGAAAATCTCCATATTTAATGTTTCTTAGCTATGGAAAATTACAAAAATTAAAATCATTCTCGTCCACGAGAGAAAATTTCAGCCTACATTGTCACACACGCGTTGAAGTGCTCCACCACAATCTAAAATAATGCTCTATATTTTAGATTGCGCTTTGTCGCGCCTTCAGAAACCAGAAGCAACCTTCAGCCGTTATCTCGGTCAGCGTTACAATTGTCTTCCCAGTTTTAGCTGATGTAGCATTCCCTCGTCATCTTCCGCGATGCAAGAAAGCTCCCGCTAAATCTGCATAACCAGTTCCATTGTAACCTAAAGAGACAGTCATCGCGAGAAGCAGCTGCTAAGGAAGGCAAAGGGTCGGACGTCCGCGTTTTTTTCGGCAACCGATCAGTCGGGCGCATTTCTGCAGCTGCGCATCACCACTGAATCTTCCATTTGCCGATGGGTTTTTCGGAGATTTCATAGCTGCAGATTCTTTTACCGTTAACTGAATCGTATTAGAAGAACAGGAATTGCGCGCTTTCAGCGTCCCCCTTTTCGAGAAAAAATGATTTCCTATTCCGTATTCATTCGAGGCAGGCTTGTTTTACGGCATACAAAAATTCGAATGTATCTTCAACCGTTTTCGTTATTTTATCGTTTTATTATAATAATATCTAACAGTGGAATAATTCATTAGGAATCTTAACCAGCATATGTTTATTTTCATTTTCGTTAGCAAGAATTGGTATAGAAAATTATGTGAAGCCCTCACAATCTATTGGACAACACGAAATTATTGGAAGGGTCGTATGCTAGTAATACAACTGTTAATTGGACAACCCATTCGGTGGGTAGGCTTCCAACAACATCATAACGGATGGAATGTCACAAATTTCTTTTATTTGAACCCGATATGAATAAGCTCAACTTTGTGAAAGGGAGCTAAATGAAATAATGCACTTCGTAACTTCCTCACAATGTGGAAGTTCTGCGGTATTATTCCATTTAATTTCTTTTATTCCTTGGATACTTCACATCCATTATTCGAATAATTACCGGGAGGAAGTAAACTGTAACAATAAAAGAACACATTTAAGAACGCCCTAATAAGCAAAACCTATGCGCCACATAGGTCGGCGTAACACATATTCCAAATTCCCAGTTAAATAACTGTTGCCGCAGACAGGTATGCTAAATTAGTAAAAAAACATCTTCTATTTTATCGTTCAATGCAAGAATAGGCGAATGCGATATTCGTCTAAAGAAAGATGATTTTAGGGAATACGAATTATACTATTTTTCTACTTTTTTCATACTACGTTTCGAATCGATAGTTTGATCTTTGAAATCGGAAGAAAGGGCCGTTTTGATTGACTTATAAGAGGGACTGAAGATATTACAGAAAGGGTGTTCCGTCAAGATGGGGGTAAAACTGAATGGGAAGGTTTTGGCTTCGCTCCATCATCGCACCTGAACGAAATACTTGATTAGAGCAACCAACTCTGAGCTGCGGTCGATTGGTTTATGACGGCTGCCTTGTTGCTAATATTTCGAGGTTTTACACTGGTGGGGATGAGAAAGAGTTGCTGGGTCATCCGGGATGCATTTATTGCACAAGATGAAATCATGAAAAATACGTAAAAGAGAGGAAGATATTAGAGTCGGACACATATTAACAACGGTCTGTCTTCAATCTCACGACCAAAACCCCTGGAAAGTTTATCTAGAATTTAACCCTTTTCCCGGTCAAATTTTGTTACAATATTTTGTATCCATTTAATATATTATTATTGAAATATATGGATGGATGGATGGAAATGACAAGGATGAATATTTATCTTTGGGAAATGTTAGAGAAATTAAAAAACATCATTCAGTTGATACAAAATTTTGTAATCGAATCCTGCAGTTTCTTCCTCTTGTCCCTTCAGTTTAATTATTTTAGTTGATAGGGATTTCTTTCCAGGATTCCTGGATCCCGGGATCTCGGTAAATTTTTAGCGAAATTAGGTTTTCTCGGAACTCCCGGGATACTTCCTGAACGTAATCTTGCTTTCTTTTAAAGATAACAAGTAGGTGAAACGAAAGTGATTCGCTTGTCACATATGATTTTATCTTCATCTAAAACTTCGTTTTTCCTTGATTACTTGGACAGTAAAAGGTAGGAAGCGGGACGCAATCGTCCCTACTAAAGGATACACCCGAGGAAGTCTGTTCTTCTTTTTAGAACCAACTGCGATTTGCCGTTTTATTACCTGAACCTCTGAATCATCAATAGCCACATTTCGAGAGTTTAAAAAGCAGTAGTTTGATTAAGAATTTGCCAAATTGATTGATAGGCTTTCATGAGCTCGCCAGGCCATATAGAAGTGCGGCATCGAGATTGTGGTGGTGCTACCTAGGAAGCGATAAGAACACCAACAGGTGGCTCGCTGATGTCTTCATCAAAGGAGAGGATAGTCTGGAGATTGAAGTTTGGTCGGTATGAAAGTGCGGAAAACGAGAATCATACTTTTTCCAGTTTTTAAAGGATAGAGGATATGAGGAGGAGGGTGGTCGAGTGGAATGAATGATCGCCGAAACTGAAAGACGGAAGGAACGTAAGCAGGACATCGAACCGGAAAAATCTATATTTTTACCGGGAAGACCGAATCGGAACCAAAAACTTGAAATTTTTGATTCTGAACCGAAACAAAAAACCGTTATTTATGCCGTCCCGATTTTTTGTTCCGAACAATGCATATTTTATTTAAGTGTGATTGGAGGATGGTTTACCGAGCAAGTGTGTCGTAAACTTAAGCCTTACAAACTTACGACTTATAACTAACTATTAACAAGTTTTGTTCTAAAATTTTGCGTAATATTTTGTATGCTAGAAAAGTTAGAAATAATTAAACGAAATTTCAGAAGAAATATTATTATGGTTGTTGCGAAACAAAATCGGTTTTTACAGTTTCGGCTTATAGAGTGAGTTTTCTCTTCGGAAAACGTTACAAATAAATGTGCAATGCATCATTTCTTGAAAGTATTAATGTAACCCAGCAGTTTTATTCATTTCCTTCTATTTATTTCAATTACAAACGTTCATTGAATGACGAAAAGGCGTCATGAATACATACACCTTTTGGGCCATCGCTCCTTACATTGAATTAACCATGAAAGCTTCCGAGCTTAGCGAGCCCGTTGCAGATTTGCAGATATTGCGGCCATTTACCTCTCGTGAAGCTCAACCAGAATTTTTAGTAATGGTAGTGTAACGATTTTTAATACTACAGAGACTCGTTTTCTATCACTCTTTCAGTATTTCTCATGATTATCGCATTAATGCTAACTCATTTTCCATTTTAGTTTTCTTTACGCGCATCTACTACTTCAATGTAAATATCCAAATAATGTCACCCATCATCACCTTTTCTGTTATTATGGCTATTCAGCTGGAGAAAACGCAACAACGTTTTCACATCCATGAAAAATAACAATTTTTTATGTTCCTGTTCTTCATGCCTGTTTTTCACAATCAAAACTTTTACATTTCTTGTATTTTGAGCGCGTCCTCATGCAAGGAAAACCTACTAAGATAAAGATATTACAGCTCATGTCTCTTATGTTACATGATGCTGCACTAAATCAGTTTTAAATCTCATTTGAATGAGATGAAAAATTTGTTTTCAAAATAAATGTGGAAAGAACGGAATATTGTATATAGTATGATTGTTTTCAATGGAGAAATAGTTAGTTTAACGAGATAACTTTCACTCTTAACCCCTCTCTGCGGATTGAGCTTGATATACCTTCTATCATAAGGTGACTTTTTCTACAGAGACTGTAAATCTGGTCCTTTCTGTACCCATAATTACCCAATTTAATAATTAGAAGAACATGCTAAAGTCATCAGACCTTCCAAGCAAAATTTAATAGCTTTCCTTCATAATCATAACCGATACGAGCTAAGAGCTATGTACTTACTTCCTTGAATGACACTCCTCTACAAATACTCATGACATTTTTAAAAGTAAAATGATTCGGAAAATCATGTTAGCTTCTCCGTAACTGCATGATCCTTCACAAGTGGTTTCTTCCTTAACTCAACCTGGACTCATATTTAACGGTTTTATATTTAACTTATGCGAAAGCATTTCAAGAAATGAGGTCGATTGCTTCAATATTATATACTTGTATAGTTTTAAATTTGAAGATTTACATTTGAAGGATAATTTTCATGTTTCAGAATGATGAAAAAGTGTGCTAACTGCATTATAAGATCTTTCATTCAAATCCATATATTTGCTTAATCAAATATGCATTCTATACAAGAAACTATTTCATATTATACGATGTATGGAATTAGTTAAAAATGGCAGCCTCTAGGTGCATGCATAAGTTTCCACATAATTTAGAATTCCTCTCTCTTTTGAGGAGCAGTTGACAAATACGATGCTCCATTGGTACGACATAAACCTTAATAACTCATAATTCACTCACTTTAGCTGCTTTTATTTAGATAAAACGGATTCATTGGAATGTCGCCCGTTAAGAAAACAAAAAATATCGTTTACTCTATTCATGGAATTTCTATTTATTGAAATATTTTGCAGAATTTGAATAAAAAGTCATTTAATCATGTTAACAATAGATTTAATTTATTTAAAATTTCTGATTTATGTGTATTGTTGCTAACAGTGATTATTTTTCAAAATTTGCGCCCTCAAATACTAAATTCATAGCGGTATCCGAATCTACGAAAACTTTCAATTCTATACCTAAAGCAGTGCCTCTATTGCCATTATTATGAACTATTGAGGAGGAAATACAACTGCGAGAGTCTTCAAGATTCAAATAATTATTTTTGCCTGCAACTTAGTCGTTTAGTAAAAATCGAAAAGAAAATTCTTAGTGCTGTCTTGATTCCTGCCTTTCCACTTCTTCCGAGATTTATCGGATATAAATCATACATTAACGAACTATTGGAGGATATCAAGACAACTATTCCTTGCATACTACAGAAATATTTGTAATATAATAATATTTTAATTAAAACAGATATTCCGTAAACATTTAACTAAAATGAGAATTTACTCTTCACATTTAGACGAGAAATTCCTTTTAAAGTGTCGCACTTTCAAAGGATATAAGTTATATTGATATTGATGTTTGCGCAGAAATAAAAATAGTTGTATTTGTTTTATAAAATTTTCTTGGCCTGTATCTCCAAAACAGTAACAAGTAATGCCCAACCCATGTAAATTTTTCCTCTGTCATGATCAAGTAAACTACATGGGTGGTCTGAAAAGTTTCCGACATTTCGCCATTTCTCGACATGTTTTCTGAAAATTTTCTGAAGATTTCTGAAAAACCTGTGGTCGGAAACTTTTCAGACCACCCTCGTATACTTGTGGTATACAAGAACCTCCAAAAAGTTACATAGCCGGCTTCTAATCATAAGTCATAATTCCAAATAAATACGAGTCATGTGCGTGTTAAGTGCGCTTAAGTAAAAAAATGAAACATCGTTTCATTTTTTTACTTAAGCGCAAACTAATGCATCCGAGATGAAAATTATTTAATTTTAATAATGGCTTTCGAATCATGAAAAAATAGAAAACCGAGAAAAAACTACGGAATTAACGACCTAGATTTTAATACGGCTAATTCTTAATAAATTTGACTTAGAACAGGTATTGACATCATTAGTTAGTATTTTAAATTTTGAGCTTGTAATAGGCTACATGATTCTCTACTTCACATTTTTATATAAAATCTCAGATTTTAAATCAAGGGTATTTGTGCTATAACTTTTTACAAATACCGCAATCGATTATTTAGATGTGAAGCAGACAAAAAAAGCAGTAGTTCCCTATAATTTACGGAGAATGTCACAAGAAATACAAACCTCCCTTCTGATAACGTTTGCATCTTATCAAATTAAAAAAAAACTAAATTAAAACGACGTACTTCACTCCTCGCGTGAATATAATACATCAAAAAATAAAGAGGGCTCAATACATCAAAGGATACGGCTTTCACTTGGTGGTATAATGCTATCATAGATATGAAAATAGTGACTTCTACACCTCAGCATATACTTGTCTCGTAAAAATACAATAAGAGGATTCCGGTACATAGTAAGGCGCATCTAACAAAGAAGAACATACTATTATACGTAACATTCAAGTCGTCATCTTTTCTATTTATGTCGAAAAAGAAAATGAAAATTTCACGACACAGTTTTATTACATAATAATTCGCCAATTTCAATTTAATATGTTTTTGTGGGAACATTAATTTACCAAACTTCATTTAGTTATATTTAAACACAAATCGATTGCTACATCGACGTTATCATCCCTATAAAGGGTCAATTGTCGCCGGTATTACACTTTTTCAGAGATTTATTAGGATGCTCAAACTGCAGCAAGCTACTAATGATGTTCATGAGGTAAATAGACTACGTAAGAAAAATGTGGAATTGCTTGTAAATAGGTGGATAGGCTGTATCAGGCAATTTTTATGCAGGATGAATTTTGCTACCGAGATAATTTATTTACAATGTATCTTATACATTAACGTATTTTTTATAATTTAATAATGATTGAAATAAAATACCAAGGCCGAAATTGAACCCAAATTTTCCGGATTAGGAAAAATTCTCAGTATTTAATGACGAAACCTCTTCCTCAATTTAGCATCAGCTTCACGATCTCAGTGTAGCGCGTCCTTAGCGTAGCGATAGAGCGGGAGATCCTGTTCGGGCCCAAGCATTGCTTACCCTAGGAGTATAGAAACGGCCGAGTTCCCCACTCGCCGAAATCGAATTTTCATCCTAGCGATGAATAATTCCGATGAATTCCGGAGATGGAACCTCCACTTCACAGAACAATCCATTCCGTCCGCATTCGGATGGATAATACGCGGAAACACTATTTCGAAGAAGAGAAAGTACGTTATTTTGTGGAATTGAACAATGAGGAGAAATACGAAAAGGGTTATATTTATTCCCGCCGCTGTCGGAAGTAAAAGAAACGTTAAACTAGGGTACTAATGCTTTGCTTCCCCTTTTTTTCCACAGCATCGCGCATGACGTGATAGATTAATCGTCTGCGTCCAACGAAATGACGCTTTTGACGGAAACAAGCGAAAAAGCACCACAAGGTGTACTCACCGTATAGAGCAGCTCCGCGGTACAAATGTCCTGTTGGGCGAAATGGCGATCTAACACTGTGCCGAAAGGGTCCAGGGATGTGTGGAGAGAGGGAAGTGAGAAGGGTTCCAGCGAATCAGGAGCCACGCAGTCTGTCTCCGGGGTATGCTGGCAAAATGGCGGAGGGCGTCGGTGGGAGAGGGAAAGGGAAGACTAGAAATACATGGAATTATAAGTGAAAGGGTGAGGAAGGAATTATATTTTGAAGAGATTCCTTGGCCGAGTATCGTGGAAGATAGGGAAAACGTTCACATTCCACCCATTCTCTTTTGCTCTTATCGAACCGGAAATGTTGACTGTATCCGATGCCGATTTCTTCCGAAGAAACGCGCTAAGAACTGGAAATTAATTCGAACCCCAGCTGTTTGAGGTGACAGGAAATAGCGGCCGACATCGCTTATGTCCCACTGTGAATGGTAGTAAAATTCATCGCGGGATGGCAAAAGAAAGTAAAATCGATTGGCGAGGTTTTTGGTACCGAACCGAAAAAAATGCTTTACTGACAGATATATTATGCACTTATTCGTTTTTCCCTTATGGAAATAAATACGCACGAATATTCTTTGCTTTCCGGTCGAAATTTATAGCGAATAATTCCTAAATGACAATGAATACAAGTTCTCTAGTGATCAGTGAAGGGTTTAGTTATTATTTTTGATTACGCGTACATATTTGGGGATGTACGCGCTAAAAACTGAGGATTACCGTCATCGAATACGAAATAGTTAAGAAATATTGAAAAAGGGCTCGACCGGGCGAAAGAGCGCCGTCAAGCGATCAAGTGACGCTGTGGTGAAGAAGCAGAATAATATTACAAATATTATTCAGACAATAATACAAATATTACTCATTATCTTTCGGTTTTTGGAAAAAGATTTCATTTTAAGTTGCATTTTTAGATAAAAGATATTTAGATTAAAATAAAGCAATCGTTAACTTGAAACTTGAAAGAAGACGCAAATCTGTAGAATTAGAAATCTGTGATCAGAAATGTATATTATTACATCGCTAATATCCACTAATAAATTAAAATCATCCCAAAAATGGAATATATTAGTTTTAGAATTTACCTTTAACGTGGAAATAAATTCATTAAACTATAAAATAGAATGAAATATTAGAAGTTTCACAAAATCTTTTCTCCTTAAAAACTATTTAATAATTTCTAAATATTTTCTAAAGCCTCACTGGAATTAATCTTATTCATTGATACGTCCTACAAGTTCGTAAAGGTGACGATCGTAACATTTAAGTTCTTCATTTTTGGGTGACGGAGATACGATTTACAATGATTTGAATATATTTTAGATAAATTGAATAGATAAATTAAATATGTTATAGATAAACTTTCAGGCCATATGTACGCCAACAAATTTCAATCTTACCCTACTTTTCCTTAATTAATTTTTTGATAAATAACGAATATTATTCTTACCTTTCGCAATTCCAACTCAAAATTATCAAATAGTAATCCTATGTAAAGGATTGCTAAATTTGGCATCGAAAAAATTTTAAATATCGCACTAAAATACCGTCTTGATTAGACTTTGAGGATGTTTGCGGATTACAAAATACTTGAGGGGGTCCTTGAGGGGGAATAGAGTCCATTTGAACTTAAGTTCAAAAGGACTCTATGTGTAAATATTACCACTTAACGTACTTCACTTGCAAATCTTTCTTCAGTTTAGTTATGGGACCATTGATACGAATAGATAATACCAATAAAAGCTCCTAGCATACTACAAGCTATCAGTTGAATGCAGTATCGTACCAAGAAAGGCCTCAAAACTATTTTGAAAACTTCGCGCAAAAAGACCGCGTGGGGTCGAACTAGGGACCCAATCGTGCAAAAAAATTGCATATTAATATTAGATAAGTGAAATTCTGACCTGTTCCAAAGTTTCTATTCAATATCTTATCGGGAAGTTCCTAATATAAGATTACGCTATCCCCCTTTGAAATACATGGTAGAATACAAATGGCGCTCAGGCATCGAACCAAGAACCGTCAGGGGAACGGCGAACAGCGTATATGAAACATATGAATTGCCTCGATGAACATTCCATTTTATATCATTCCCGGTATCGGATAAGCATTAAATATTATTGTCAAAATTGACCGCCAAGCATTTTATACAGGAGAATTTTGCACCCACTTGGCGTCGAACTCACGGTCGTATGGTAACATTTCTTCAGATATTACAATAGATAACAAGCATAGCATTTCTTCCATTCGTAATATAGAAGACTACCTCAACTTCAACCTCTGAGATTTTGGTTCCACTAACTTACCGATAAGTGCCTCAAAAAATTTTCAAATATCCGCGCAATTCTTATGGGAAAATTGCGATTTTAGGGACATTCTAGTATCGAACCCATGACACCTAGTGTCGATGTCTGCATTATTCTGGCATCTACAGGGTGGGGCCAGTACGTCGTAAAAATCTGACGTCGACGGCGCTTGTGGAACATGGTCAGAATTCGTATCCCCTATATCTATTATATATAGCTAACTCTCCGGATATACCTATATAGATACAAGTAAAAGTTGCTTGCATACTGCAAGCTATCAGTTGAATGTAGTATCGTACAAAGAAAGGCCTCAAAACAATGTTCAAAACTTCGCGAAAATGACCGCCTGCCGTCGAACTAAGGACCCGATCGGGCGATACAATTGCATATTAGTACTAGATATTTGTCATTCTGATCTGTTCCAAAGTTTCGATTCAATATCTTATGAGAAAGTTCCTAAAATAAGAATACGCTATCCACCTTTGAAATACACGGCAGAAAAGAAATGACGCTCAGGCATCGAACCAAGAACCGTCAGGGGAACGGCGGAACGCGTATATCAAACATATTGCATGCCTCTATATAAATTCCATTTTATATCATTCCCGGTTATGGGATAAGCATTAAAATAATTTTCAAAATTGACCGCCATGCATTTTAAACCGGAGAATTTTGCACCCACTTGGTATAAACTCACGGTCGCCTGATAACATTTCTTCAGTTAGTACAATAGATAACCACGGCATCTACAACCACTGTGATTTGCACTTTTCTATCGCTCCAAGTAAGGACTCAAAACGATTTTCAAATATTCGCGCGAAAGACCGCTTGGCGTCGAACACAGGACCCGATTGTGAAAGACAATGGCATACGAATATTACATAAGTGCCACTCTGACGTGTCTCAATGTTTCGATTAAATGTCTTATCGAGAAGGTCCTGAAATGAGATCCCGTTTTTCCCATTTGAAATGCATGGTAGAAACTGAATGACACCTTTGCATCGAACCGACGACGACTGGAGAAAAGGCGAACCCCATGAAAGAATGTTCTCATACGTCTCTGTCTCCATTCCGGGTTTTATCTTTCCAGGTAATCGGTAAGGCATTTAAAAAATCGTCCATGATATCAGCAATGCATTTCTTACGGAAGGATTTCGCACCCACCCGGAGTCGAACTCACGGTCATTCGGTAACAATTCTTCAATAAGAACCATAGAAGGCTACCTCAACTTCAACCTCTGAGATTTTGGTTCCTCTATCTTACCGATAAAGGCCTCAAAATAATTTTCAAACATCCGCGCAATGCATTCTTATGGGATTTTTGGGACTTTCTGGTATCGAACCCATGATAGCTAGCGTCGATGTCTCAATTATTCCTGCTTTTAGAGTGAATATAGAGAGAATATATCTATTATATATAGCTAACTCTCCGGATATACCTATATATATATATATATATATATATATATATATATATATATATATATATATATATATATATATATATATATATATATATACATATATATATAGATAAAGGGGATACGACTACTGACCATGTTCCACAAGCGCCATCGACGTCAGATTTTTTCGACTTACTGGCCTTACACTCTAGATGCGAGAATAATGCAGACTTCGACGCTAGCTATCATGGGTTCGATGCCAGAAATTCCCAAAAATCGCAATTTTCCCGTAAGAATGCATTGCGCGGAATTTTGAAAATTATTTTGAGGCACTTATTGTTAAGATTGAGTAACCAAAATTTCGGAGGTTGAAGTTGAGGTAGTCTTCTATGCTTCTCATGGAAAAAATGTAGCCCAATGACAGTGATTTCGACGCCAGGTGGATGCAAAATTCTTCCATAAGAAATGCATTGCGGAAATCTTTTACGATTTTTTTAAATGCCTTCCCGATAAGCTGGAATGATAAAACCCGGAATGGTGACAGAGGCGTGGGACCTTCCCGATAAGATATTGAATCGAAACTTTGGAACAAGTAAGGATGGCACTTATCTAATATTATTTTGCTGTCTTCTCTCACGATCGGGTTCTTAGTTCGTCGCCAGGCGGTCTTTGGCGCGAAGTTTTAAATTTGAACTGAGGCAGTACTTGGTATGATACTGTATTCAACGGATAGCTTGCGGTATGCAAGCAACTTTTACTCGTATATATATAGGTATATCCGGAGAGTTAGCTATATATAATAGATATACGAGTAAAAGATGCTTGCATACTCCAAGCTATCAGTTAAATGCAGTATCGTACGAAGTAATACCTCAAAACAATGTTCAAAACTTCGTGCAAATCACCGCCTGGCGTCGAACTAAGGACCCATCGTGCGAAACAATTGCATATTAAAATTAGATAAGTGCCATTCTGACCTGTTCCAAAGTTTTCATTCAATATCTTATCGGGAAATTCCTAAATAAAAAATACGCTATACTCCTTTGAAATACATGGTAAAATAGAAATGACGCTCAGGCATCGAACCAATAACCGTCAGAGGAACGGCGAACAGCGTATATGAAACATATGACATGCCTCTATGTACATTCCATTTTATATCATTCCCGGTTATCGGATATGCATTCACAATAATTGTCAAAATTGACCGCCATGCATTTTATACCGGAGAATTATGCACCCACATGCCGTCGAACTCTCGATCTTTCGGTAACATTTCTTCAGTTAGTACAATAGATAACCTCAGCATATCCAACCTCCGAAATTTTCACCATTCTATCGCTCCGAGTAAGGACTCAAAACCATTTTCGAAAATTCGCGCGAAAGACCGCCTGGCGTCGAACTCACGGTCATTTGGTAACATTTCTTCCTAAAGAACTATGGAAGACCATCTCATCTGCCAAGACTGTGATTTTGATTGCTCTATCGCACCGAGAACGGCCCCAAAACAAATTGCAAAAATTCCCGCTAAAGTCCGCCTAGCGTCGAACTCAAATTATTCCTTCCGTCACCCTTCCGTGAGAGAAGATAGCGAATTAATATTAGAAAAGTGCCATTCTGACTTCTTCCAAAGTTTCGATTCAATATCTTATCGGGAAGATCCTAAAATAAGATTCCGTTTTCCCGGTTTGAAATGCATGGTAGAATCGGAATGACCACCTTGCATCGAACCAAGGACCACTAGACGAACGGCGAAATTCATGGAAGAAAGTTTTCAAACGCCTCTGTCACCATTCCGGGTTTTATCCTTCCAGCTTATCGGGAAGGCATTCAAAAAAATTGTCAAAGATTTTAGCAATGCATTTCTGTAGTATGCAAGCAACTTTTACTCGTGTATATATATATATATATATATATATATATATATATATATATATATATATATATATATATATATATAGGTATATCCGGAGAGTTAGCTATATATAATAGAAATGATATGAAATTTTCCCGGTATCGGAGTCGGTATCTATAAAAAACTAAAAAATTATTTTCAAAAATAATTTTTTAATTTTTTATTTCAACTCAATCTTTCATTCCCGGTGCCAATGATAAAAATACATGTTTATTGATTTTATCTATCAGAGACAACCAAAATTTATCATATAATATCTTCTAGAAATGGTATGTAATGTGAATTTATTTTACTTAATTTTCTGTAGAAAATTAATAATATTAACAAGAGTTAAATCGCAATCGGTAAACATTTGGTATCGTCCAAACAGGAATTCCATAATTTGAAGTGTTCTGCGGTATCATACTCATGGCCTGTAAAGGAAATTCGATAAATTGAAATCTTTGCTTCCAGGAATCATATTTTTACTCTGTTTTCAAGGAGATTTCGAAACATTTTTACAATATCACAGTAACCTATTGGAATAAAAATCATGAACGGTAAATAATAATAATAATAATAAAAGACTTTATTTAGGGCGAGATTGAGACTATAAAGTCTCCTCTTACATCTAACCCTTCGTCATATGAGATTAAAAAGAGATAGCTTGAAAAAAAACAGAGCAGAGAAGAAGACTAATTTGTGGATTTAAAAACCTAAGCTAAGGGCTTAGGAAAAAATTTCCACTGCAGGAAAACACCCTCAAGAAGGGTGAAAAACCTGCGAAACCTACAGATCTGAAAGCTAAGATTAGGGAAAAACACATAAAAACAGCTTATAAAACACAAGAAGACATACCAAAAGTATAAAAAAACAAAGTAGAACAAAAAGTTACATATATGCATTCAGTGTCGTTATGGTAATAGTTAATATGATAATAGGAAGAAAAAATTGGAAAATTATATAAAATTAATACTAAAAATTTAAATGATGCGTTTGCTCGGCGGACAAATATTTCCTGGAAGACGATGATTACAGAAAAGACAGCACCAATATGAAGTAGTTGAATCATTTCGGATTCTCATACCACTAGATTTAGGCGGAAAGTATTTACTTGCATATTAAACTCATAATGCAGAACGGAAATATAAATTTTTCTTTCTCTGTCGAATTAACCGTGATACTAATTATTTTTTTTTACATTTCCAGCTACGTTAGAAAAAGAAAAGTGCTTTCTCCGTCTCCTCTCTGCGTCTGAAATCTCTTGGCTCAAAAAAATGTAATAACGTAAATTCAAAGAGGCTTTTCGTCTGTGCTAACGATCGAGAAAAGAAGTCTGCGCGAGACATCATAATGAATAACGCGCACCAAAGCTCAGCAAAGACATTTTTCCTCTTTTTTGAGATCACAGACGCGCTAAATGAGTCTCTTCTCGCAAAGACCGCACGGATCCGACATTTTGCTGAATTGTACATATTATTTAAGCCAATACATATTAAGAAGTTTCGATGTAGTTTTTTGATCTAAAATTGAGGTAAACGTCATGTCTACCATTTAAATATTTTGTTTGGAATGAAATTTTTCTCTTTGATCTTCAAATCAACACAAGCTATCCCTAACCTATCACTCTTATAATTTATATTTTACAGCAATTAATCGAACTTCCAAAACAGTTCTCTCCACTGCTGACAATACAACTTCACCCTCTCTTATAGATATTTTCAACTCCCAGCCTCTAGATTTAGCCACGTTTAGCTTCATCGTAAGGGTAGATTTATTATTTCTTTCACCATAGCTTTAATAAAAAAGGATTTGTCATTTTTGGATAGTTTAATAGTTAACGAAAATAAAGAAAACATCAGACTGGGTCGTTACAAGCTTATTATGAGCGTGCATTATTTCTTTACAGGTCATATATGAATTAGTTAAAAAGAATATCCGAAAAGAAATATCTAAAGGAATACTTTGATATCGTTACCTATTGTACGCATTATATCATTATGGTAGTATTTCGTAACGGACTTATTAAATATTGTTTGTCCATTTTTCCATTGTTACAGTGTATGTGCTCGCATGATCTATATTAATTCATTTTTCGTCAAATATTTGCTTTGCGTTTCTTACTGACGAGCAATGGAACAGATCATTAAAATTTATGACAAATTTGACGAATATTTTATGAGTTGCATAATCACTATCTTTTCCTTCATGGCTAAGTTTAGTTTTTCGGCAATATTTGCAAAGCTGCGGTTGTATCTCATAGATTAAACCGATACGTTATTTTGGACAACCGCCGATAATTTTGGTGAAAAGTACAATCGGTACTGGGATCACAAAAAATTATTTACGTAGAAACGTCGTCGCAACGTGTAAAATATTCAACAAAATGACATAAGACAACATTGCAAAGATATTCGTTTCTTTCTGCCTCCTTCGTCCAAGCTGATATTTGAATGTCATCACACCAAATCCTTCACAGATGTTCCACATCCGAAGGACAACGGTTTTCATCGTAAAAAGAGAAAAAAAAATCCCTTAACTAATTCCTCGTTTCAACGGAAGGGATAGAGGCAATTGAAACTGAGGGAACGATTTTCCCTCAGAGGGCAAAAAAATACTGGAGAGTCTGTAATTTTCTCTCCCGATGCGTGTCTTTTTTATTTTCTCCGTGTACGAACCGTGATGCTTTTCGGATTCCCTACGCGTCCAGGAAGCAAAAAAAGTGCGTTGGATGAGAAAGGGACGTATTTGGAAGGGTTGGGAGAGGGTTGCCTAGGGTTGCCGCTTTTCAACCGAGTCCAGAGCCGCTTTTCATATCCGTTACCATTAATAGGAAGCGCTAAAGGTGGAAATTTAAGGGCTGCTAACCTACGTGCGATTCGGCCAACTTACAAATAGTTATTCTTCTTAACTCTCGTTTCATTGTGATCAAAGATAACTTCGTGGTGTCGAATTCTCTCTTTACTTAGTCTCTCAGAATTCAGTCGTTTCCCTCCTTTCTCTCGAGACACCCTGGTTTCTCTACCATACAAAACACACCCTCCCTTTTATTATTATAGTAATCATAGTATGATTCCTCAAACTTCTTTAAATTATAAAGACGAATTACTTTTTAAAATCATTCGATAGTGCATCCTGACCATATCTCTTTCTTCCTTCTCATCGATTTTTTCGTTGCGGTTTTTATTTTCGATCCGATTTCACTCCGTTGAAACGGTTTTTTATCTTCAAATATTATACTCTCCTGAATCTCGTCTGCCTTCTTTCAAGAGCTATACTTTTCATTAAAAATAGGATGAATCGTGGAACAATGAAGAGATAATTGTAAAAATCTGTCATTTGTTTTTAAATGCGACGGTTAAGTTTACACTATCGGCTAATTGATATAATTTTCGCTCGTAGCGAGTTACCATTACACAGTATGAGCATAATGCATTGGAAGCAAAAATAACGGTACGAAAGTAAAAAGAAACTCCGGTTTCAGATTGGGGTCAAGAAATTCGATATTTCAGTTCTGGTTCTGTTCCAGAACTGAAATATCCAGTCACTCCAGATAAAATAACATGATTGTGTACTCGTCGCCGAGTACAATACGAAACAAAAATAAAGTTTTCAGATACATTGTCTTCTAAAAAAAAAACGATAGAAAAGTAAGTACAGATACGGAGGATACATTTGATATTATTCCGTTAATATCTTTATCCCTTGAAAATCATCGATTTTCTACTGATATTACTTCTCGTCATCCTTTTGAACATCCATAATTATAAGTTTCCCTTAAAGATATTATTAAAAGCAATAAACATATATCTCAATAAGCTATCATCACCATTCCCTTTCGTTCTCGCCTTTATTTTCTGACTGCAATTCGTTAACTTTTCAGTGCTTGACTACAATTTTCACGTATTTCTTGATGCAAAGTAAAATTTTCCCCTAATGACGCACTGATGAATATAATGTTCAATCTGAAAGTTTCCCAGAAAATCATAGCTAGAAAACAATTCAGGGTAGACTGTTATAAGTGTTAAAAATGTTTCATTTATTCATGCCAGTATTAATGCCAAAAGAGAGTATTTTCGATTTGTTTTAACTTTATAACGAAGCCTCAAAGCAACTTAAACTCAAATTAATATATTTCACGGCCTATTATTAACTTTATATAATTTTCGAAATAAAAGTAATTAACTTTCATAAAACAAACAATGGTTAATTTGTACCGTGCAAATACTGCGGTTTTAAAGAATCAACAATTGTTTGGTTTTATTACAGTTTAACATGGATTATCATCGAGGTTCCCTTGAGACCATCATTCTGTCGGTAATATCTATTATATATGGCTAACTCTACGGATATACCTATATATATACGAGTAAAAGTTCCTTGCATAACGCGACGGAAAACGGAATTTTATTCTAGGACCTTCCCGATAAGATATTAAATCGAAACTTCGGAACAAGTGAGAATGGCACTTATCTAATATAAATATGCTATATTTCTCACGAAAGGGTCCTGAGTTCGACGCTAGGCGATCTTTTGCGCGATATTTTGCAAACTGTTTTGAGGCCGTTCTCGGAGCGATAGAGCTATCAAAATCTCGGTGTTTGTAGATGAGATGGTCTTCCATGGTACCAAAGAAAGAAATGTTACCAAATGACCGTGTGTTCGACACCAGGTGGGTTCGAAATGCTTCCGTAAGAAATGAATTGCTAAAATCTTTCACGATTTTTTTAATGCCTACCTGATAAGCTGGAATGATAAAACGCGGAATGGTTGCAGAGGCGTTTGAAAACATTCTTTCATGAGCATCACCGTTTCTCCAGTTGTCCTTGGTTCGATTTAAGAGTGTCATTCCGATTCTACCATGCATTTCAAACGGGAATAACGGAATCTTCTTTTTGGACTTTCCCGATAAGATACTGAATTGAAACACGTCAGAGTGGCACTTCTCTAACATTTGTATGCCATTGTCTCTCACGAGAGGGTCCTGTGCTCAACGCCAGGCGGTCTTACGCGAGAATTTGAGGCATGACGCTCAGGCAACGAACCGTCAGAGAAACGGCCAACAGCGTATAAAAAACATATGAAATAACTCTATCTACATCACAATTTATATCATTCCCGGTTATCGGATATGCATTCACAATAATTGCCAAAGTTGACCGTCATGCATTTTATATTTTGCATTCACTTGGCGTCGAATGCATCACGGACTCTAGGAAATATTTCTTCAGTTAGTAAAATACAACCACGGCATTTCCAACCTCCGTGATTTTCACTGTTCTATCGCTCCGAATAAGGACTCAGAAAATTTTCGAAAATTCGCGCGAAAGACCGCTTGGCGTCGAACACAGGACCCGTTTGTGAGAGACAATGGCATACGAATGTTAGATAAGTGCCACTATGACGTGTTTCAAAGTTTCAATTCAATATCTTATCGGGAAGGTCATAAAATAAGATTCCGTTATTCCCGTTTGAAATGCATGGTAGAATCGGAATGACATTCTTGCATCGATCAAGGACCACTAGAGAAACAGTGAACCTTATGAAAGAAGGATTTCAAACGCCTCTGTCACCATTCCGCCTTTATCCTTCCAGCTTATCGGGAAGGCATTGAAAAAAAAATCTCAAAAATCGCAGCAATGCTTTTATTATGGAAGAATTTCGCACCCACCTGGCGTCGAACTCACGGTCATTTGGCAACATTTCTTCCATAAGAACCAGAGAAGACTACCTCAACTTCAACCTCCGAGATTTTGGTTCCACTATAATTCCGATAAGTGCCTCAAAAATTTTCAAATATCCGCCCAATACATTCTTATGGGAAAATTGCGATTTTTGTGACATTCTAGTATCGAACCCAAGTCACCTAGCGTCGATGTCTGCATTATTCTGGCATCTACAGGGTGGGGCCAGTACGTCGAAAAAATCTGACGTCGACGGCGCTTGTGGAACATGGTCAGAATTAGTATCCCCTATATCTATTATATATAGCTAACTCTCCGGATATACCTATATAGATATCTATCTATATAGGTATATCTACTGGGTGGCCAGATGCCAGATTTATTGAGGCACTCATCTGTAAGATAGAGGAATCAAAATCTTGGAGGTTGAAGTTGAGGTAGGCTTCTATATTACGAATGGAAGAAATGTTACAAATTGACTTAGAGTTCAACGCCAGGTGAGTGCAAAATACCTTCATAAGAAATGCATTGCTGGAATATTTGAAAATTTTTTTGAATCCCCTACCGATGAGCTGGAAGGATGAAACCTGTAATGGTGACAGAGGCGTTTGAAAACATTCTTTCAAGAGATTCACCGTTTCTCTCGTGGTCCTTGGTTCGATGCAATAGCATCATTCCGTTTCCACCATGCATTTCAAACGGGGAAAACGGAATCTTATTTTTGGACCTTCCCGATAAGATATTAAATCGAAACTTTGAAACTAGTCAGAATGGCACTTATCTAACATTAATTTGCTATTTTCCTCTCACGGAAGGGTCCTGAGTTCGACGCTAGGCGGTCTTTTTCGCGAATTTTTGCAATCTGTTTTCGCGAATTTTTGCAATTAACTGATAGCTTGCAGTATGCAAGCGACTTTACTTAAGTGTAATTAAGTAGGATATGTACTTACTTGATACGTATGCAAATGTCTTCAGAAAAATTATCGTAACTGACCCATTTTCCTTTGGAGAAAGAGATAATGGATTGGGAGAGATGACAAAGAACGTCAAATCTCTGCTGAGTGCTCTCGATTCCATCACTTCCAGCTATGAGGGATTAAGAATGCTAATCCTCAGATTTTCTCAATGTCTTTCTTAAGACAACTGCATTGTGTACTCCTTCAGTTTCTGGAAACATATATGTGGTAAGAATTTATCGTCCGAAGAATACTATCGGCTTCCCCTTGATTTGCTCTTCTGTCATTATTTGTGCTTTCTTGATATTTTTAGCTAAAATTGAGTTCAGTTTTTTCCTCTTCCATTCGTTCGGAGGAGTAAAATCAGTGTTTTGTGCTAGTTTTCAGCGAAAAAAGGAGTTAATTTTTGTAGTCGTTTTTTGAGTCCCGCACAAGTTTTACTATATATTCTTGTTGAAGAGTACTCGTATTGGTTTTTCCGTCTTCCTACTTCTATTCCTTATATTTCCTCTAAATCCTGACGAGAGATTGAGTACGTTTGATCATCGGATCATTATATTCTTCTATCATATATGTGCCACCACAAGTTTTGTGATAAGTGAGAGACAATGGCATACGAATGTTAGATAAGTGCCACTCTGACGTGTTTCAAAGTTACAATTCAGTACCTTATCAGGAAGGTCCTAAAATAAGATTCCGTTATTCCCGTTTGAATTGCATGGTAGATTCGGTATGACACTCTTGCAGCGAACGAGGGACCACTGGAGAAACGGCGAACCTCATGTTATATGTATTTGTATATATATATATATATATATATATATATATATATATATATATATATATATATATATATATATATATATACATATACATATAACATGAGGTTCGCCGTTTCTCCAGTGGTCCCTCGTTCGCTGCAAGAGTGTCACACACACACACACACACACACACACACACACACACACACACACACACACACACACATATATATATATATATATATATATATATATATATATATATATATATATATATATGTGTGTGTGTGTGTGTGTTGTGTGTATATCCGGAGAGTTAGCTATATAGAATAGATAGATATTTTCTGTAAGAAATTTGAAAAAGGCGTTTCTTAATTTCTGTGAGACCTTATTGAATGTCTAAAATATTTCTTGGAGAATAGGAGAGTACCTAGTTACTTCAAAAATGATTACTCGATTAATCTGGTAGTCAAAGAACCAAGTTATTTGCATCTTTAACTAAGAATTTCTTGTGGTTACCACCTTAAATAAATAATAAATGGCTTCATCGAAGAAAGGCAAGCACGCATTGCCCACGATATTGATTAGTGATAAGTACCTGTATATTAAGGAAAGTAAAGAAGTTATCGTTTTATGCCAGTGAGCAAGAACGTTTACCTGGTTTCACACCTAACTAATTCCCCTGAGAAAAATTAACTCGAAAGGGCCAATGCCTATGAATTTACTCTCAAAAAATGAGAACAAAGTCTAAATACAGTATTGAAGATTGCTTGATATCTATTTTGTAATTTTATACAATATAATTATTATTTTGAATAAAATAGATTATAATAGGGTGAATAACACGAAATTACCCAGACACTCGTACAAGGATGAAGGAATTCACCACGGAAATGGAGTCCACGGCCGTCGAAAATCTGAACACTGCATTCGGAAAAACTATCATTACCAAAGTTCATTTTGGAATTAGTAACGGATGTAACGGATAAAAGATTCATTCTATCTTGTACAAGCAGATAAACTGTTTTTTCGAAGAAGACGAGAGAATGTTAAGTGAGCCAAGTAAGGGAGGAAATAGAAAATAGATGTAAATAGATGAAGCCTCAATGGAGCAAATTTTAAGCTCCGTGTGTATCAATAATCGACCTAAGCTTCTCATTCTGAATTTTCACAAACCTCCTCTTTCTTTGGCGAATTTTTAACAATATATCCTTCACTCAGGGCTCTCTGCCAAATATCCATTCCTGAAATAGCCAATAGCCCCGAATCTGGTGGAATCCAAGCTCTCCGTGATTTTCAATGTTCTATCGCATCGAGAACGGCCTCAAAACAGATTGCAAAAATTCGCGCAAAAGACAGCCTAGCGTCGAACTAAGGACACTTCCATGAGAGAAAATAGCAAATTAATATTAGATAAGTGCCATTATCACCAGTTCCAAAGTTTCGATTAAATATCTTATCGGGAAGGTCCTAAAATAAGATTCCGTTTTCCCCGTTTGAAATGCATGGTAGAATCGGAATGACCCTCTTGCATCCAACCAAGGACCACTAGACGAACGGTGAAATTCATGAGAGATTGCTTTCAAACGCCTTTGTCACCATTCCAGGTTTTATCGTTCCAGCTTATCGGTAAGGCATTGAATAAAAATTTCAAAAATTGCAGCAATGCATTTCTTATGGAAGAATTTTGCACCCACTTGGAGTCGAACTTACGGTCATTTCGTAACATTTCTGCGTAAGAAATGCATTGCTGCAAATTTTGAAAATTTTTTTCAATGCCTTCCCGATAAGCTGGAAAGATCAAACCCCGTGTGGCGACGGAGGCGTTTGATTCCTTCATGAATTTCACAGTTCGTCTAGTGGTCCTTGGTTCGATGCAAGAGGGTCATTCCGATTCCACCATGCATTTCAAGGGGGGGGAAACGGAATCTTATTTTAGGACCTTTCCGGTAAGATATTGGATCGGAACTTTGGAACAAGTCATAATGGCACTTATCTAATACTAATTCGCTTTTTTCTCTCACAGAAGGGTCCTGAGTTCGACGCTAGGCAGTCATTTGCGCGAATTTTTGCAATCTGTTTTGAGACCGTTCTCGATGCGATAGAGCAATCAAAACCACGGTGTTTGCAGATGAGATGGTCTTCCATAGTACCAAAGGAGGAAATGTTAGCAAATGACCGTGTGTTCGACGCCAGGTGGGTTCGAAATGCTTCCGTAAGAAATGCATTGGTGAAATCTTGGACGATTTTTTTAAATGCCTTCCCGATAAGCTGGAAAGATGAAACCCGGAGTGGTGACAGAGGCGTTTGAGAACATTCTTTCATGACGTCCACTGTTTCTCTAGTGGTCCTTGGTTCGATGCCAAAGTGTCATTCCGATTCTACCATGCATTTCAAACGTGAATAACGGATCTTATTTTAGGACCTTCCCGATAAGATACTGAATTTCAACTTTGAAACACGTCAGAGTGGCACTTATCTAACATTCATATGCCATTGTCTCTCACGAACGGGTCCTGTGTTCAGCGCCAGGCGGTCATTAATGCAATTTTTTAAAAATTGTTTTGAGGCCTTTCTCTATGCAGGAGACTATTCGAAATCACAGCGTTTGCGTTTGAAGTAGTTTTCTATAGAACCAGTGGAAGAAAGGTTGCATATGACTGTGAGTTCGATGGCAGATGGATGAAAATTTCTAACGTAAGAAATGTATTGCGGCAATTTTTGAGAATTTTGCTGGATAAGCTTCGAAGATGACACCCGTAAGGAGAACTTATTGTAAATTTTTACCAATTAGCTTGCAGTATGCAAGCAACTTTTACTCGTATATAATAGATATAAGATGTCATTCTGAAAGAGAATTACAATCGACTTTAGAGGCAAGCATCGAGTTACGTAGATAAGAAATTACAGAAAACTAAAGGAATTCAATTTTCTTATATACACAAATTTCTGCATTTAAATTTCATTTTAAGTATAAAATGCTGAGGAAAAGTAGCTTTTATGCGTAATCATTACGTCATTAACTTTTGAATAAATTATCGTATGTCCTGCAAGTTCCGGAATAGCTAGCTGAAAAATTGGAAAATTTCCCGCATTGCATCCAAAAAATCTGGCTGCTTCATTCACACCAGAACGTAGTTACTTCGCGAAAATCCTAATTAAAAGCCGATGTAACAGCCGCGATATCGAAAAAGGAGGAGAACAACCTTTGGGACGTAGAAAACACACAGAGATCCCTGTAAACCGCCTTCGTGACCGTACTTCCCTAAAGACCGTGTATGTAGCAGTCCCCTGGATGGGGTTGGGGGAGGGAAAGAAACTTCTTTGTACGCCTATCGGAGCATGGACAATAATATTCCGCGTACCCTGACGCCCAGTTTTAGACCCCATTCATCCCTCCCTGTTTTTTATCGGAAAGGGTACAGATGGTCCACGGATTCGCTCCTTTTTTACCCTTATTTAAAGAAAGCGTGCCCCTTTCTAACCGTTTTCTCTCTCTCGAAAAAACCATGTCCCAGGTGTCCCAGGGTTTCGCGGGAGAACGGGAATAAACGACACCTGCCCACGTATTAGATTGCCTTCTGTGGGATTGATCAATCTAAGGTCTTGCTAAATATGTCGTGGGTTGAATCTGAGTCGCTTTCCGCCGGCGACTTATTTGATAACGTCTTGCATTGGACGAATAATGAATGATGAAACCGACAAAGCAACCTGTATATGCTTCTGCTTTCCATCGTTATTGCCTTCGTAGCAGATTTTATTGAGTTAAAATTTATTTCTTGAGGTTACCTATTAGCATTCGTACCCCGCCAATCGGCCTGCGGTTCCCCACGTTCATTTCTATCATTCACCAGTATTTGGGATTGGGTGTCTGCTATAATCAGGGCCGACATGATAAAGCAAACGAAGCGAGCAAATTTTTTGGGGCGAAAATCTTGATTAGCTAAACAGTATCCTTTTTCTGCTGAATCGGCAGTTGAGGAATACAGGAATAATACCAGCTTGGGATGACTTGATGTAAGCTTTCTAGACGATAGTCTGAAACTTGGCAAAAGGGGAAATCCCCTTATTATCTTGGAATCTTTGCAAAGATTTCACAAGGGTCAACATTATTTAGCTAGGGAGCGAAGGAGCTAGACCTTAATTCTATATATTTAATTAATAAATCTTCTGAAAATGTATTTTCGGCTAGAAAATAATAGTATCTATAAAACAATACTGCCTTGTCACTTATTTCGATGGTTGCAACCTCAAATAAATTACCGACGACATTGTCTGAAAAACTTTTCGCTGGGTGATTAAAGACTTTACGAACTATTAACTCAGTCGGTTGAATTTATATCACTGTGATTCTACTGTCTCCTTTAGATGATAAAATATGATCTTATAAAATTATAATTTTCTAGAATATTCGCTGAAGCTTTCTCAGCACGAGTTAACCTTATTCAGAATATACTGCGCAACATTTGATGAAAATCTGCTTTTCTTTTCTTAGATTTTGGAAGAGAGGGTCGAGCAGGTTACGTATCCTACACTTAAATTATTTACTTAAATATCCAAATTTAAACCCCAGACCTGAGTGCATGCTCATAAATATGCTGCTAGTATGCATTAAATTGGAGTACCTTTTATTTTCCTTTAAAATTGATATTTCCTTTGAATGGAAAGTCTAATATTTCTAATATTATTTTGAAATTAAATAAAAGAAGCGAGCTCTGAAGTCATATTTTATTTATACAACGTATTTAACAAAGTTAACAGATAGTAGAGGATGGCAAATTTACGGGTACAAATCATTAATAGGATTGCTCGAAGTTCATTCGATAAAAACAAAATTGTAGTATTTCTTTGGCTCAGAGGTCTTAAAGTATCACAAGTAACATAAAATTCCCTGTGATATATGAAGCGATTCTATCCGTGAAAATACATTAGGCATCCCTCTATAGTCCTTATCGGAGCTTTAAGTGTAGATATAAATCTTATTACTGAATTTTTTTTCATTTTAGAAGGAAAATCGATTCCTACTAGTGCCGAGGGAGGATCTTTGTCTTAGGTGAGGTCTTCCTTTACTTGTCCACTACTTGGATGGGTCTCCCTATCCCTTTTATTTATGAGACATTTCTATTTATTCTAATTTCTTCCGATTTTCATGAGACTAGATCATATTGAGCTGGAGACTCAGAAACTCAGTCTAAAATAAATTCAAGATATAATTTGTTCAGATTCGTTGGGTTTTATGTTAAAGCCAAAAGAGAAAATTCGCTCTTTGATAGGATTTATGTTCTGATGAAATACGTATATAGGCGGATTACTCAATATCATAGTGGAAGGAAAAAACTAATATTCTGTATGGCCACCCAAACCTTGATCTTTTATAATTTGCAGCGGACGAAATGTTCCAAAAATAAATTTATGACGAAGAACATCAATTTTGATACGAATTCTCAAGAGAATAGGCCATTTCCTGAATTATTATACATACAAATCAGGAAATGTCCAAAAGTTTTTAGTAAAGATATACTGATTTATCGCGCAATATATAAAAATTGAGTAAAATTCTGCACTGATTGCATCGTTATAGTAAATTTACTGTAACAAAATGTCAATCACCCAGTCTCAACAGAGGTTGACCATCGCCAGACGAAATAACTATTTTGTATTTCACAGCTTTTCATATCGTTCTTTCCTCTATGAAACAGTTCCCTTCACTTACTCAAAATATTTCCTTTATTAGAAACTTAAAAGCTTTTAACCAACGAAGCGTAGACCTTGGAAATGCAGCGAAAACGACATGATAAATATGGCAGCAGTCTCACGGTAGAGCGTGAGCTACGGTTTTTGAGGTTGAAAAGGTGTTTAAGGGGTGTTGAAAAGGGCGTCGCAGAAAGTCGCTACGACGCCGATTTCGAAAAACACCGAATCAAAAAATTAGACGGAGATGAGAATATCTTGAGCTCGGAAGGAAAAGGACGTGAAAGAGCAGTGTAGAGAGAAATTTCGTTTCTCTGTTGAGGACGCCATTGTAATGGGGAGATGTAATAGGCGTGATGGGAGGAGAGGGGAGGGAAAACATTTAGGGGTGAGAAAAGCATTGATTGGTAGAAGACGACAGATGCTCCTCTGATGGCGAAAGGGTACGCATCCTCCCCTTGCACATGGAATCGTCCTCCATTAAAACACAACGGTCAACCTTCGATCGAGACGAAAGATTTCGCAGATAAACGTTGACGAGATTTTACTCAATGGAAGCGCTAATCTGCTGCTGATGGATCTTTTGTTACTAGGATGGATGAAAAATGCACATGAAAACACTTTCGATATCGACATAACCTAAATATTGCAACGAGCGATCACATTAAAAAAATTTCAGTTTGCTGACCTACTATGGTTATAAGCAAATGAGTAAACTACATTAAATCGGAATAAGGACCATAGGTGGGAAAAAACAGAGAAGACAGGTAATTAACGGCTGGGCAATGAATTTATGACAGAAATTCTACATGGACAGTACCAAATTGTTGTGTAGCGGTAATAATGTGGACACGTACAAATAATGGCATTGAGAGAGCATAGTGAGTTTCGAAAGGAAGAGTTTATTAAGCGGCTGAATGAGACCTCAAAGAACTAAACAACAGAAGGAAATGAACTGAGTTCGTAGGCGCGGTAACTGTAGCGGTAGGTAAATATTAATGTGAATAAACAGGGCTATTAGTGAGATTATTCCAAAAGAGTATATTTGGTCACTTAAAATTGAATGCAACGAAAATATGTTATTCGAAGAGTCGTCGTACGGCCCCTGCTTGGATTTTTCCCACCAATAACATTATAGTTCATAGAGGAAAGCATGGGCAAAGTAGTTTATCTCGCTTAGTGAACCTCATTGTCAATCGAAGCATTTTTGGACACTAGTTAAGGTCCAGCCATTACATTAATTTTGCTCGTATTCTTAGATACATCCGACAATTTAACGTGCTTTAGCTACCGATAATAATCTAAGGTGTCTTAAGAATATTAAAAATCCTCTTTTTTAAAATAAATCGATGATAAATGGTTTCATTTACTGAATATTTATTACGACAAAATACTTATGATTGGAAAAAAAACACAAAAATAAATTTAAGCTAAAATTATCGAACACAAAGGAATGATAATCAATTATTACCCCACGTAATTGTTCCACACTTCAGTTATTCCTCCATTTCTCTAAAATTGTGTCAATATTGTGTCACATACTTATAGTTTAAAATATCAGTTTCAGGTTATGATGAGAGTCTGTCTCCCTATATTCCCCTCTCTTTCTTACACAGGTTTTTTACGCCCTCTCTTTGCGGCTGTTTTCCTTCATAGAAAATATTCTATTTGCGATCAAGAATATAATTTTCTCCACCGAACCATTCTTTCTTTACTTACACTTGGGATTTTCAACTGGAAGATGGTAATAAAAATCAAAGAAAGAAAAGTTTGAGGAAAAATGGACCATGTCGTCTACCGCTTTCTCGCGCCATCTTTAATTTCCCCATCGTTTTCCTACAGAATTGTGGACGATGTTTGAAGCATACGAGAAGTCTCGAAGGTTGATATGAGCAGTTTTAATACTCTTCTGTTTGCTGATGGAACAATTTTTTATAAAATCCCTCTTTCTACTAATCTAAGTATTAAGGATGAAAGAATGAATATAATACGAGTGGGCGAATTGTAGAACTTGGTTTTTCGCTCAGCTTTTAGACTAACGGTGCAACCAAGAATGCCATGAAGATAAATTCAAAATATCCGGGTGATATACTTTGATTTACTGTCGTCGAACTTAAGCTAGGGATGTGCAGTATTATTTTTCTTGGGGAAAATTTGAGAGCGTGAAGAATATTGCAGCAAAGAAATGAATTACATTCCCCTGACGATTTATTATGTGACTCAAAAGTATAAAATTTCTTCGTGGTCAATTAATAGTTTAGGAACTTCTCTACTGCTCGCCGTGTTAAAATCTTGTCCAAATCATGGTGGTTTTAAAATTGTCTACTCCGCTTTGACGGATATGCAGTAACGAAGGTCATGAAGTCTGATGAATATTTACCTTCTAAAGGAAGAAAAGAAAATTTAAATGGATGTATTCTGGATGTTCTCCCGTAACAGCTGAAAGGTACCATGCCATGAGTATTTTGTCGTCTACCTTCATCCAGATATTTTATTTAATTGATGCTAGGTTACTATCAAGAGACAATTTTATGAGCCCGTTTAAAACATCAATTATTATTATGCTTAAAATCTTTGTCCTCCTGAAATGATCTATAGTTATATTTCTAATGGTTTATAAGGAGAGGGTAAGCAATAGAAATTAAAAAAAACTCGGGTTAAAGGAAAAATTTGTTTGTAATTTATTTGCCATTAATTGAGAGGGCTATTTTTTGTTCTGTACGTCGATAAAGTTTCGATTTGTACGTACGATTAAATTAAACGCTTGTGAGTTAAAATATTAAGAATGTTCAGATTGTTGTTGGTTCCTTGTACCTGGTTAATTGCTATCCTATCAGTTTGTTGTACCAGTACAACGGTACTACTTTTTTTAATAAAAATGTTTTATCGGTTTTTTCCGCACTTTTGTGGAATTGATCCACCGTACGAAATGAGGGTTAGTTGTTTTCTGAACAATACCATGAGAAAGTTTCATCACGATACGTTTCAAAGAAATCATTCATGGAGAGTAAAGTTTGTTGATATAAGAAACGCTGCCCAAGACCAGCCGCCTGTAGCTTTTACTTATGTTGCCCACTCCTAAAGCTGGTACTGTATGTTTGTATTATATGCACATCCTATGCTTTTAGGCAGTAAGTTTGCAATACTAATTAATGTAACTTGCATAAACAGAGCTATTGATAAAAGGTGATTTAGCAAGATTTGTAGAAGGGAAAGTTACATAGAGTGGGAATTGAAAGAGAAGAATGTGTGTGAGTGTGATAGAGGAAAGGCATATACAGGTTTTAGAAAGGACATCTGAAAATTATATGAACTGCCATATTAGCAAGAAACGTTGAGAAATACAAACTTGTCACATTGTCGGTTATAGTCTGCTCACAGATGTATTGAAGAGAAAAATCAGAGAAGCCATAAGAAGGATTGCAGTTGGTTTGAAAGAAAAACTATACTGGGATTATGCTATACCTATACAGGGATTCTCAGCGTGATCTATAGAGAACTGAATGGGTCAACTGCAATTAGAATGAAGACTTTTAAGACAATGAGATCTATATGCAATTGTTCGATTATTTTCATTCTTAATGCCCTATTATCAAGTTTTGTGTCCTATATTGAATACTAAATTTAAAATCAACTATTGATACTTTAAAGCATTTAAAATTAAAAGTTCATTTATTTTTACATGCTCCTAATTACCAATGACATAATGGATGCAATATTAAAAAGGATTACTTTGAGAGGAGAGGAATGATGAAATTGTAAGAGTTATAAAACCTGAATCATTCTTATTGAAGAAGGACTCAATGAACATGTCATATAAACTTTCTCTTTGTAGATACTCATAAGGGATATGATATGACATGAGTATACTAACACAGGAGGATTTATCATAAATTCAGTGGATAATATACATTATGTTCATAATTGATCACAATAACTCATTGACAGTGAAAGTTATGTACTTCAAGTGGGAGATCTTATAAGCAGGTTTACCTTTTTCTACAAAAAATAAAAGATCCTTTGTTATGTGTTTCAGTGAGAATGTGATAAATGTAATAAAAATAACAATGAAAGACATTCAGGGGTGACATTTGATGTAATTAGCAATGAGTGTGCAGATAGAATTTCTTGCAAAACAATGATGCAAAATTTTTCATCATGAGAGAGAATAGTTTGGAAAAAAAAACTTGTAAAATATTCTTCAACATCTACTGGGGACTTTAACACTGTAGAATGACAAGATATCACAAGTAATACACACATGCACTGTATGAAGATTAGATACACAAATATCAAGTAAATCTTTTAATTAACTTTATATGAAAGATTATGCACTACTGTGGATACAAGCACCTTATATGCACCTTCTATAACCCTCAATTTTTTTACCTTACCTTTTCCTTCACTTCAAGAGAGAGAGAGAGAGAGAGAAGATGTATCTAAAAAATTTTTGAATTATCAAGTTTTGCCCTCCTCCTGAAATATTCTTCATGAAACTTCAAATCGCAATAAAATTCCATTTCTTAGTACCTTGGTTAACATAAAAGCTCCCTCTTTTCCATGATAGCCCTGTCCAACCCCATCAACACAGTTCCCACCAGATAGACACAGATTCATGAAGTCAGAGAGAGCCAATCTGACTATATCCAGAGAACCAAGGATAATGTAACCCAAAAGGATCACCAGATCTGCCCCAATAAACCTCTCACTCTTCCCCTCCACAGATTCTTCATTCTACCCTGCTTTCATATTCCTAGGAATGAAGAAAAGGAAAATAAATCATCCTTATTACCTCTTCAAAAAGGGGCTATTTATTTCTTAATAGTTACTAACACCAAGGACACCTTAAGCTCTCTTAAATGGAGAATGAACCAGCACTACAATTATGATGTTGCAATTACAGATAAGACAAAGCTATGGTTCCAAATTTTCATAGAAAGAACTTAATTAAAATTCTTGCATGGCAAGAAGAGGAATATTATGACTATAACATATTTCAGGGAAGGTTTGAAGTGAACATATCAGAAAGACATTCACATGATTGATTTACGAGGTTAGAATGAATCATACATGAGAACTCACAAGATAGGAGAAGCTTGGTTCTGAGAAGCTGATGCTGAAATATTGAAAAGCAGACAAAACTATTAATAAACATTAATGGTATATAAGCCAAATTCAATATTCTTATAGATATGTGGTTGAATAGTGTTGTGGCTAAGAAGGAAAGCAATATCCAAAAAGGCAAGCCGAAGATAGCTACTAACAAATTATTGAATTGAGTATGTAAGGTGGTATTTTGAGATGGTGTAAGATCACAACCCATCCCTGATGACAGCAAGGGATAGACTGTCAACAAAAATTTGACCATTCTCTTACTCCAAAGATCCAGATATCCCCTTATGTCCTGATTAATGGCTTATTAAGAAACACTTCTACCTGGTTGAATGTGTGTCCCTACAATTTGCTTATCACAGTAGGAAATAATAGAGAATTGTCTCATATTCAAATGCCATTATACCATTGGTTTTACAAGGACTTACATTCTGAATCAATTCTTATGGGAAACTTGGATTAAACAACCACTCCACTCCACTCCTCTTTGTATTACATTTTAATTGGAATATACAATTTATTACATTTTGGGTTTAAGTATGCCTGCTGCTGGATTGTCAGCAAATATGCTATTGCTCTGTGGATAAACATAATAAACACTGGTTAGCACTTACTTTGCAGATATTCATTAACAGATTCATACATTTTAGTCTATCTACTCTCTAATAACTCACTAATTTTAAATTCAAAAATTACTATATTACTGGGATTTTCAACAATTATTGGGTAGGTTGTTATAAAGTTACAATAATGTGACCTTCTTTTCATGCAAGCTGATTCTGATTCTGTGAACCATTTAATATTTATGGAAGAATGAGTTGGTGGGATAATCTTGTGAATGATATTTTTATGAAAGTTACTAATTGAAGGGATGTTGAAAGGATGAATGATGAAAGAATAAGGAGAAGATTGAAGTCTTTGAATAAAAGGATTTTTCATTAAATGTTTGGAAGCTAACCCTCATTAATTAACTATGTGTATAAAATATAAAAGTGTGAAAATCGCCCTCTTTTAAAATTTAAATATATAAATAATTATTGAGATTATTAACCTTTATTCTATTCAGTGGCTTTCCATGACGCATATATAGATGAGATTTTTTGGTTTCTGTTACCATTTAATAAATTCAGTTCATGGCCAGAAAAATTCCATATTTCAAAAAGTTTGGGATGGAAAGAATATGGTCAAATTAGTTGTAAAGGCATAGTGTCCATCATCATTCATGGAAAAGAATACGTATATTGAAGCAAGGTTGTAATTATGTCATAAAAGGAAATACATGCCTAAAATTACAATTTTGAATGATCACTACAAGAAAAAATAGTGATGTGGCTAAAAATTTTGATAAGATTTTTAAAAAACTTACTTTTTTAATCTTACATACCCCTAATTTGTTCAAGAATAAGATTAATTAGGGTAATGAAGGTATATTTATGGTGAAATATTATTGCAAAGAGCCTGTTGTTACTATCATATCTAAAGGACAATATTTCTCTATACTGACATATTAATGGAAGTATTTTATTGCAAGATTCGAACGCTTAATAAGGGGAAGAATGATATAGCAAAATAAAGAATACTCTTTCGGACAACTCCTAATCTGAATTAAACTTGATAGAAAAAACAATTATCTCAAGAATTAAGGTGACTAAGGTCTCTTCGGGGTGACTCTTAGTGCCCTTATGTAGGACCCTCATAAGTATATAAAAGAAAGAAGTTGCTGTGGGTTCAAATTATTTTGGTGGCTAGAAACCACATCATTCTCGAGTCAGGAAACTTTTCTGTCCGAGGGTAAATACCTCAGAATTTTGCCCAAAAAACAGCCATAATATATGGCTCAACCACCGTATTCACATAGGCGCTCGCATTGCGCTGAGATGAAGTAAGAAGAACCTAGGTGATAAAGTTTTGCTTTCGCTACACCAGGGAAAAAATTATTGCGATCAAACTAATTATCGAACGGTTATGACTTAATTATGTTTAATTAATACCAATACAAAAACCAGAGGAAAGGGTAAGGAATGCACATTTACGATCTGTATAAATTATTGCAGCGGTACCTCCAGTTTTTGAGAAATACTCCTTTCGGCCGTTTTACACGATAACGCAATAAATATGCAAGAAATTGCACAAACGATTGCACGGAATTAGAACAGGTTCTAATTTCTTGTACGTCGATCGTGCATTGCACGCATTTTTCGGTACAATTTGGCGTTTTACACGGTGCAATTTTGATTGTGAAATCTATGCAACGTTTGCAACTGCACATGTTTTATACGATGCAATTTCTTGCGCACTAAATTGCATAGGGAATTGCATCGTCTTTATCTTTAGAAAATGATCATATTTCTGTGATCTTCGGTACTTTTCATACCATTCCTGGAGGTTTTACGAAATGCCGCTAGGGCGATACTAACTAACTTCACATCTAACATAAACCGTAATTAGCGGGTAGAACTCTCTCAGAATTGCGCTTTTACACAGAAATCGCACGGAAAGACAGCCGACAGAGTACGGATTGTACGACTCAAGATCAATCCGTACTCACTTTCCGACTTTGCGTCTCTTTCAGACTCCGTAGGCTAGTCGGATCGGAAAGTTACAATTTTCAACGGGAGGCACGGCCTAACCCATATTAGGAGGAAATTCCCGAATATATCCGAAGACGACGGTCACGTGCTTCGTCCCAACCAACGGAAGGCAAGCAAATCAACACATGAAGAATGAAACTCGGCGTGTAACATACCCGGCAGCAGAAGGAAATCATACAGACATGACTTATAAGTTGCCATAGAAGGCTCATGGTAGAATTTTGTCGTTTCCTAAATGAAGTTGCGGTGGCGAAGGCATTGTGGAGTAAAATTACTGCAATTGAATTCGTTTATGCTTTTTTATGTTAATTATGTTGTACGTAAATATTGCGAACGAAAGGATGGTATTACCACTGCAACTTATGGAGTGGAAATATATTCCGCGTTATAAACTTTACAATTTAATTTCGACTTTAATATTTTAATTAATTAATTAACAATTAAATTAAATTAAAAATTAATTTAGTCTTTGGCGCGAAGTTTTAAATTTGAACTGAGGCAGTACTTGGTATGATACTGTATTCAACGGATAGCTTGCAGTATGCAAGCAACTTTTACTCGTATAATAGATATAGATATAGGGGATACGAATTCTGACCATGTTCCACAAGCGCTGTCCACGTCAGATTTTTACGACGTACTGGCCCCACACTCTAGATGCTAGAATAATTCAGAGATCGACGCTAGGTGTCATGGGTTCGATACTAGAATGTCCCAAAAATCGCAATTTTCCCATAAGAATGCATTGCGTGGATTTTTGAAAATTGGAGGCTGAAGCTGAGGTAGTCTTCTATGGTTCTTATGGAAGAAATGTTGCCAAATGACCGTAAGTTCGACTCCAGGTGGGTCCGAAATTCTTCCATAAGAAATGCATTGCTGCAATTTTTGAAAATTTCTTTTAATGCCTTCCCGATAAGCTGGAGAGATAAAACCCGGTGTGGCGACAGAGATGTTTGAAAAAATTCTTTCATGAATTTCACCGTTCGTCCAGTGGTCCTTGGTTCGATGCAAGAGGGTCATTCCGATTCCACCATGCATTTCAAACGGAGAAAACGGAATCTTATTTTAGGACCTTCCCGATAAGATATTAGATCGAAACTTTGGAAAAAGTCATAATGGCACTTATCTAATATTAATTCGCTATTTCCTCTCACAGAAGTGTCCTGAGTTCGACGCTAGGCGGTCTTTTGCGCGAAGTTTTCAAAATTGTTTTGAGGCATTACTTGGTACGATACTGCATTCAACTGATGACTTGCAGTATGCAAGCAATTTTTACTCGTAATAGATATAAAGAAGAAAAGGAGATTAGTTTTCGAAGCTAGTTATTAAATTAATTAATGATTGACATTGTTAGATTCGATACAATATTCTACAACCAAAATAAGAGTCTATATTCAATATCCTTTCCTTTAGTGCTTACCTCGATTTCTGATACAATTATGTAAATGAATAAAAGCCTGCAATCGATAAATATTAAATTTACGTGCATTTCTCATGACAGTGTTTTCGAGGCATCCAGCATAGGACCGAGGATACTTTGAACAGACATATATCAACATGCAATACTCCATCTAACGACTCCCAAATATTTATAAGCTTATCACGTCGCAACTGCGTAGCCAAGAGATGGAAGTCTTGTCTGTATAAAATTCCCAACTATGGAATTTTCTATAATTTTCATACTTCGAAATCTGATTTAATATTATTCTTTATTATAATATTGATAATAATTTGTAAATAATTTCATGGCTACTATTTTAGAACCGGCGATATTTTTTTCCAAGTATGTGGATTTAAGATCTGGTAACCATATCATAGTTAAACAAATTGTGCATAAAACATCTAAAATGGTGAAATGAGTGATGAATGAGCAATGAAGTAAGACGTCTTCTTAAGGATTCTGTGGCCTGACTCCAATTTTCCTATAAAAGGTATATAGTACATAAATCTCTTACTGATTTATTAAGTTCTTAGCGGACTGACAAGAATATTTGTTGAATCTGATCAATGTACCCGTCGCAAAAAAAATTCAGTTGAGTTAGAAACTAAAAACCTATGATTTTGAAAAATATTTACTCTCATATATCTGTGATTTCTTCGAAATTGTCACAAAGAAGATGTATTTGTAATGCAAGGAAGACTTTCAATCACAAAGGAATTGATAAAAACGCGTCAATTCAACGCTTCGAGGAAATTCCAACTTCAATAAAGACAGTGGTAAAGTAGTTAAAACTAGAGATGATGCCAATAATTTATTTGAACCTTTGAGGCGCAGTACCGTCGCGAATTCGTTTCGAGAATCGTTTCGATCTGTCGTTCATTAAATTCAAAATGGCATGCTACACACGGTAGTGGATGGACATGAGCGAAATGGTAATTTCGAAGTCAGTTGTGGAGGCTTTGAAGATGGGCTGACACAAGCTTGTTAAACTAACAAACATTCACATTCAAAGGTACTCATTGAAAGTAATTTTGCTTTCAGTTTATGAATTAAGTCATTCACTTTATTTTTCGGACTGGCAGTAATTTCGTTATAATTTAGAATTACGTGAAGCTTTGTAGCTCTTTTTTTAATAATTTGCTTTGAATGGCTTATTTAAGATTAAGTAACTTGGTGACATCAGTATTGTGTTTCTATTAATTCGCTTTTATCCTTATTCCTTTCAGATTAGATGTCTGAATATGAGGTTCCAGAACATGTTCGTTTTTCTGGTGATGATGATGATAACTGTTCTATATTTGGTATGGATATCTCAAGGTAAAGAAACAAGAAGACCCTCTAATCGAGAGTATGTGTTACCGTGCCATGTATCGTATGTGGTAAGTACATTTTTAATCGTAGCAAATTAAGTTACTATTCGCGTACCTTAGATCGATTTTATAACCCTGTAATTATCTTTCCGGGAGTTAACTTAATTTCAAGACAAGCCAACATTTATCTTCTTAAATATCAGTGTCGCGCTTATATATATATATATATATATATATATATATATATATATATATATATATATATATATATATATATATATATATATATATATATATATATATATATATTTATTATTTATGTTTGGACGCTTTTAATGTAAGATATCCGTAAAATATTTCTTCTTCTTTATCCGTAAAATATTATGGTTATTAGGTACTAATTTTGGCTTCCTCATATGCATATAAGCGAAACAACTTTGTCCTTAGGTATGTATCACCACGTAATAGATTTAGTTGGCAGAGTAACACATCTCTTAATGATTTAAGTGAATAATTCATGAAATAGTATTTTCAAGTTTCCAAAAGTTTCTGCATCACATCAAGCATGTGGTGCTTCTAATTAGTCTTTTATTACACGTACTGGAAGAAATATGACGTGCCTTAATCAGTCAACGTTCAACGAGAATTTTTGGAAATTATTTTCTGGAAATACTTCGGCTCACCTTATATACTATCTTATTTTCTGTAAATTCTCTTGTACAATCCAATTGAAAGTTTGTTCCTGCCTGCGCAGAATAGAGTGAAGTTCTTTAGGGGTGAAATTCAAGAGTGGAAGTAGTTTCCCACTGTTATGCTACTCATGTTTTTGGATACTTAGTCTCAACTTAGCTTATATGGCCACCTAAACCCCTTGTTGCTCATATTTCTTGAAGCTTCACTTTCATGTAGGGACCACAGGTGTCCAGTTTATTTGCACCTATTTTTGAAAAATGAATATGAAAATGATCAGATAACACAGTAACTTTGGATAGAGTATCAGCCATCAGAGAAATGCTAATTCCCAATGAAAGGTGAGATTCTTTGTAAACTGCACCTCTGTTCGGCTGTTTTCCTAAATATACAAATGAATTTTTGTATATTTGTGCAGGAGTTGGAATAAAACTACATCCATATCCTGGTTCATTAGTGCTCAGCCTTTAATCAGATAGGGTTCTCTTTTATTGACAAAATGTGAAATGTCAAAAAATTTGCCACATTTGTACAAGATTTTCTAATTTTTGTAGTGATGGTTGGTTTACTATGTTACTGATTTCTTTGGGATGCTGAAATAATTATAAAGTATGATTATCTTTTATTTATCAACTCTGTGACATGATCACCTTTCACTCCTTTACTTTGTAGAATTGTGTGTCAACTGTACATGATACCATTTTAAATTTGCTGTTAATGTAATTATTTGTAATATTTAATTTTTTGATTTCTTATTGTTGTCTCCTAATATTGGGTTTGTAAACACCCTGGACAAAATTATATTGAATTTGGTTTTTTCATCAAATGTGTGATAAAAATTTCTCCCCATTTTGAAAAGGATCTAAGGTGATATTACACTTTTCCGTGTAAGAGACTGTATTTGTTTAATTTGTCAAATTTTATTTTATTAGCTGATAGGATGAGCCTCATTTGAGCTTATATCTTTACTATTGGGAACTAATCCCTATTCACAATGTCTGTGGATTATGGGATCTCTTTCAGCTGCAAAGATATTATGATGAACTATAGTTGTATGATACAATATAGATCTTTGATATTGGATAGATGGAGTTGTAAGCAGTTTCTTTCCTACTGCTATTTTTTTGCATTTATGAAAATTTTCTTTTGGATTAATTATTTTTTTAGCTCTTTACTTATTTCGAATGATCAACTATTTGATCATTTTTTCTCTAGCTACATTTACTTATTATCTATGGCTTTAAGATTCCTCTCTGAGTTTTGAAATATTTCATCTTGTTCCCATTGTTATGTATTATTGTGAATGTCTAAATTAGGTCTGTGGACCAAAAGAGGTAAATCATTCCTAATTTAACTTGGTTTAATGAAAAGGCATTATCAATGAAGTCAAGTTATTTGAATATCAAAACAGAGAGAAGTCACACACAGCAGAAGTGTGTGATTTCTCTACTCAAATTATGTTTCTAAAATTCTTTGTCAAGGAAGGTTTTTTTTACTTAGAAACTACAATGTAGTCAATCTTAGAACTTTGAATAGGAATGGTTTATGTAATGTGAAACCTTTTCAAAAAGCAATTCCCATACTCTTTAACATGTGTATATTTCAAAGTGACAACTGTTTCTATCTTCACCTGCTGCAAAATTGATATTCCCAGCATCATTTGTCTTATGTTGCTAATCTATTTATCATCCTGTAGGATGGAAGAAACAAAAATCAGAAAGGACTGCAAACAATATATTTTGTAACCCCTACCTATCCAAGGAGAGAGCAAGCAGCTGAACTTACCAGAGTTGGACATACATTGATGCATGTACCAAATCTTCACTGGATAGTAGCTGATGACAATGTAGCCTGCAATGACATGATTTATAAATTGCTCAAAAAATTTGGTATGAAATCCTCTGAAATTGGTTCATTAATGTTGGATGTCAAAATTTTACACAGGAGCATAGTCCATTATCCAAGTAATTCTAATGTTCATCAATAAAATTACAGATGCAATTGATTGTAATGACACTAACAGAAGTGTTAGTGTAACTTAGTTTTGGTTGAAAATACTGTGTTTTATGGCATATAACAGGGGTCTCCAAACTACAGCCCATGGGCCAAATCTGGCCGCAAAAGGTTTCAGTGCGGCCCGGAAGAAAATTGGATGTTATATTCAGTACAACATCATGGTGAGATGTTTCATATTCTTACTTTGTATCTTTTTGAGCAGTTTTGATATATTTCAATTATATGTATTCTTGCATAAAAACCTACATCAGTTACTACTTTAAGCGCGATACATTATATAAGTGAAAATATGTATTGAACATCCTTTAGATGTATCCTAAATCTTTCTGTGAATTTACTCAGCCCACCTCTCAATAAGTTTGGAGACTCCTGTCATATAAAATACACCCTCATTAGAAAATATAATCTGAAAATGTTACTTCATGTCTCCTGTCTTAAGTTATGTTATCATAAATATGCGATAATTATCTTGAATAGATAATCTCTAGCCTCTGCTAATAATCAACTGATGCCAATAGATGAAAATTCTTCTTCAGAGTTAATATTCCAGCATTGGAAGAAATTCCCAATGGAGCAGAATATGGTGATTGGCTAATATAATTCTAAGATGAGAATCATATCAGGTAGCCAAAATATGATTTTCAATGGGTTCCAAAATACTGAAGTAAACTGAAAGGCAGTTTTCAGGGTATTTATGTACATGTAGATGTGTAGAAATGTACTACATCAAGGAAGTTTCTCTAGGAAGCAAGGGTATCAACAGTTTTGTTTTTGTCATCTTGTGTTTGGCACAAGTGCCTATCAAAATATTTTTCAACTGAATAATTATTCATTGGGTGTCTGAATTGCCAAATCGGCAGCATGTTCAATTTTGGTGAAAGTTGTCCTGGGTTAAATCCTGATGGGAGCCTTTATGTGTGAAATTATCGTATATGTTGAAGCAAATTTTAATAATACTATGCTATTTATTCCTTAGTTGAGTCACAGAAGTCCTTGTCAAAAATTGTAACTAAGCTATTTCTAGCCCAGTTATCACTAAATAATAATAAGATTTTAAGCTTATTGAAACTTAAAAATAAGAGATAATTCACTTTTTATTGGTACTTCAGCAGTATCCTCTATCACTATCATTTCTCCTTTCTCTAGTGGGAATTTTACTTAGAAAAGTAGTTCAATTACTCCTCAGCTTCAAGGAAACAGGATTCATTGCTGGAAGCAAGACTCTGAAGTAGAATTTCTGTGAATAAATTAACTTAGATATCTTACTGCTTTGAAATAGGTTTTTAAAAGTGGATGAATCATGATTAGTTAAATTGAAGTATGAGACTACTTTTACATCATTGTGCTCAGTTATTTTTCCATTAGATGAACTACTTATTGGTAGCCAAGTTGTCATGCTCCATTGCCCTATAGGTAATTGACCATACAAATTTTATTTTGGGCTCATTAAAAATTTTTCTATGCCTATTTTTAATTTTTATCTTCAAAAATTCAACTATGATAGGTATTTTTATGGGAGTAATGTCAAATTGTCATGTCTTTTCTGAAAAAATGGGCTGAAAGTATTGAATATTATCAAGCACGATAAAAAAGCAGATAAAATGAAAATGCCCTTCTCTCATCAGCCTTCCATTTTTTTGGACTCCATAGGTGTATGATATTTTATTATCTTCGTTAATATTAAGTTTCATTGTGAATGAGGCAGAAATTGAGTAAATGCTTTGATTTGATGTAAATTTTTAATAAGACAAGTTGTGATTACTTAAGTGGGGATGATTTTAGTTTTTATGTATCTAAACTGTCATTCTCCAAATGAAAATACCTAAGGCCAACTTTAGTTCTTCATTATTATTTTGAGAGAAATTTCTGCAAGAATTGGGTGTCTTTGCTAAAAGGATTTCATCTTATTCACTGAGCAAAACCAAATTCTTTTTTGGGTACATTTCCTTCTCTTATTAAAATAAATTTACATAGAACCAAGGAAGCTATCAAAATTCATCCTAAGACTCCATCTTAGGGGTCAAATAATAATAATATGAGCTTTATTTAGCATAATGCTATTCATTAAATACATGAAATAATACATTTTTAGTGCATTATAGACTTTAGCAACAAAAAAAAATTAGGAAGGAAAAGATTGCTATTAGGAATCTTCTCACAAGTTAAACATATAAAAACCAGATAATAATGCAGTAAAATATAATATTAAGACTTTTCTTGGAAGAATTAGTACAATTAGGTACAAGTTAATAAGAGTGCAAATTAAGGTTTCATTAATGGAAATTCTTTTCTCATTAATTAGGCATTCCATTTACATACTTGGCAAGCCCAATGCCATCTGAGTATCGCAAATTGAAAGCATCTCCCAGGGGAGTGGCAAACAGGAGGGCTGCCATGGACTGGATACGTAAAAATGCCAATGGAGGAGTTCTTTATTTTGGTGATGATGACAACACATTTGATCTTAATTTATTTGAGGAGATACGTGACACTCGGAAAGTATCAATGTTTCCAGTAGGTTTAATTGGAGACTTTGGTGTGAGCGCCCCTGTTGTTAAGAATGTAAGTATGACTTTCCTTAATTAAAATTATTTTGATTGTGATTGCACAAAATGTAGTTCCCTTGAAGGAAATCGGAAGGAAACTTACTCTCCTTGGTAATCTGAGAAAATAACAAAAAATATTTCTGTAATCAAACAGCATTTAGGAAGCAGTGGAAATATAATATGAAAATTAGTTGTTGGTGTATGTAACTTTTTTTTTTGCTTTTTTTACAAAGGCTTTGTCTCCATGCATTCTCCTATAGTAAACCATTCCAACTGCTTTCATTTTACTTATGAACTTAATGCCTCACACCGTTAAGTAAGACAAATATAAATACAGTAAACTTCGGTTATATTTTGTAATACCTCAGGTCTAGGGGAGCAGAATACCCATGTTATTAGCAACCCATGCTATTATGGTAAAATGCATTTGTAACAATGAAAAACATGTACTATTAAATTTTATATCTAATTTATTTGTATACTACATAAAAATTTATGTTATAGGGATGGGATATGTCATGGGATAGTTTGTTGCTTTTCTTTGGCACTGATGTCGTAAAAGTTTGCAAAAGTAAAAGTTATATTCTCACAGTTGCCTCTTTCTTATCTAATTGTTTATTAAATATGTCACCAAAGCGTTGACATGATGGCTTGTAGTAGCACCATTGTGATATGATAGTAGGCACATAAAGATAAAATTCATCACAAAGTTACTACACAAAGTATATACTACAAACAATGAAAACACCGAATGTTATAATTTTGGGAGACATGGTGAGATCTGAAATTTATCAGAAACTGGTGAAGTGAGGAGGATAAGTGGATACTGTCCTGCAAAATACACTCAAATCTTTTCACTTATAAATTCAAGGAGCTAGAAAGAACCAATCTGAATGATCATGCTTCTAATTAAATGTAACAGTTAAAACTCTATGCCTTACACATTTGTATGCCTCAGGTGTAGTTGTAGTTTTTCTCATGCTTGTCCTTTAATGTACAGTTAAATATCAGTCTGATAGTAGTAGGAAACATTTCTGATTATTTTTAAAGTTAATTTTGTAAATTTCAATTTGGATTCAACACCCTGGTATGGTGAATCAAACATATTGATAAATGAACATCAAGAGATAGAAATGTGCTAATCATAACTGATGTGATATCATGTGACCAGGAAAAACTGTTAATTGCTGTACAAAAATTATTGATTTCCTCATCTTTCCAGTAAAGAAATTCTATCAAACCTCTGATTGATTTTGTTTTCTCCATATTAGTTATTTAGATTCTTCCAAACCTTTAGGCATAATTAAAAATATTTTTAATCTTTAGGGGGTCTAAAATGAGGAAATGCAGTAAGAAAACCCTTTATTGTGCAGATTACTGATGTGATTAAGTTTACATTAACAAGGTATACAAGCTATAACATAAAGGTGATTTCTTTTATTCCGCACAGCTTTAAAGCTATGTGAAGCAGAAAAATGCAGTTATGAATTGTGCATGGAAACTCTCCTGGTTAATATGTGTGGTTAGAGATTTTGAATCAAATGAGTTAAAGGACACCTTGATTTTTCACTGTGTAAACTTGGAGTTATTTAGCTAAGGTATTTTGCACTATAGTGTAATTTTTAAAAGTATGTCATTCCATGGCAGTTGCTTGAGAGCAATGAATTTCAGCTATATGCTTCTAACCCTCCAATGCCAAAATAATTAGGTTTTGCTGTGCACATTTTTTGTTTATTTGGTTCTCCAGTATTTATTAGGGCCTTTATTTTGATTAGGAAACAGTTTGAATTGCACAACATTCTTAAAGTAGTTGTTTTAATCCCCATTTCAAGCAATCATTTATATTGTCTTCAATGTGCCAACAATTGAGAGGTTCTAAAGATCCTGCATAAGGAAGAGTAGTTAGAAACTATCCATGACAAAGCTTCACTAGAGTTTGAATAATGAAGACATATCTTTTACAACTTCCTCTCCTAGGTTTTTCTTATGTTTATTTTGAGACTTCATTATTTAAATCTACTCATTGAGTAGGTGTGAACTATTTAAATCAGGTATCAATTATATTTTTATTCCATATTTGGATGGTTTTGAGGGAAATAACTAAATATCATCCTTAATATGTATATAGCCATTTATTGACAATTACTCATGCTGAATGTATATAGTTTGAGCACAAGCTCTTGTCCAGAAGGAGTCAATGCCCAATGAATTAGTTGCTATTTTACCAGTCTTGGATCTTTCAATTCTTGTGCTTGGGTTGTTGAAGTGAAGAAATTGTTCTATTAACAAGAATCTGTTGTTCTACAAAACAAAATTCCCTTCTGTGTTCACACTATTTACTTTTTTGTTTGTTTCTTTTAGTATAAAAGTTACTTAATTGCAATAAATAATGAAAAAATTTGTGGCTATATGAGGGAGAAGTATCACAGATATATTAGGCTGGTTTCAGTTAAAAATATTTGTGTACACTGCCACCTTTTACACATATTTACATTATATATTGATCCTTTTGCTTCAAAGAGTAGTTACTGTATAATTATGTAAATAATCAACTTTTATATTGACAGACTACTAAATAAAACATTCATTCCAACCTTAAAATATTTACCTAAGCTGTAGAATATTACAATGGTGAGAAATGAACCAACTTAAGAATAATTTTTCTCGAATAAATGTTTGATAGAAATACCCATAAACTTAATAAAACAGTACTACAATCTTTCACATATCGTAAAATTTTACTGATTATAGGTTGTTATTCAGAAGTATAGTATTTCCTCGTTTCTAGTTTATCCAAATAGCTTTTTTGCTTTTATTTTTTGTATTATTTCCATGCATTAGTGAAGGTGTGACATTAAGAAGTGATGATAATGTAATTTGAAAAGTCCATGGAAATGCATTGATCTGCTTAGTTAGGAGATGTTGAGATGATAAGAAAGATAACCTATTGCATGGAATTTCTGTTACTGAACCTAAGAACACCTGAGCTGAGTGTAGAGTATTTTCTTTATCACAGCATAAGTAGATGACCTACAGTATGCAAAAAGGGGTTTTTTCACTTTTCTGCTTCTACCTGCCTCTGATATTATAGACAATTTGATTTACAAAACCTTGTAATTGAAGGAATGGAGGAAAAGTAAATTTTTGGGGAGATGAGCTCATTTCCTTTTAAATTTCTAACTAAGCCAAAATAGACTTGCTCATATCAATTGGAGAGCTCAGTTGAGGTTAAGTTTTGGCTCAACTATGTTGAAGTTACTTCATTTGTTGATCAGTGTAGACTCCAATAGAAGTTAAATTTAGTATAAGCTCAGTACAAAACTACAAAAGAAAAATGTCTTAACAGGTCTAGAGCATCTCCATTGAATTGATTACATTATAAATGTCTCTCAGGTAAAATATAAGGTGTATTTTATAGTAAGAACAAATTCGTTGCTTGTAATTTTTTATATCCATTGATTCCCATTATCCTGTTATTGACGGTCATTAATTTCTTTCCTTTCTCTATATTCATTGACAGCGATATTGCTTTTACGTATTACATTTATTTATGTACAGGTTTGTACTGAGGTATTATATCACCAGACTCAGGAAATCTGAGGCTAGATGTTATACCCCAACTTTTGTTTGTTCCCTAGTAATTTTTTCATTCATTATTTAATTGTATTCTATTCTATGTTATTAAATCAATCTAGTTAAAATAATCCAAAAAGAGAGAAATAAACATCTGCTTACTGAAATTCATATGTGATGTATCTAACAATTAAACAATGAAGACATGAATATGTTTTAAGGAAAATATTGAATAAAGACATCATATTTACTTATAATCAGCATTCATATTTATTAACCACATTTCATACTTAAGAATATGAAAGAAGCTCAAAAATTTGCTTATAAATTACGCTTTTCAGTTCAACAAGCTACTGATTAAATGGGTCAGTATAATTCATTTCTGGATGAATTGATTCAGCTCACTTTTCAATGTACAAGTCAATCTGTAACTCACCCTTTTCTGAAGACAGGTCAACCATAACAAAAAACCATGATCAAAACTACATTTCTGTCAATCTGTAGTAAGCTCCTTAAAATCCAAGGATAATCAGATGAGAAAAATATTAACATGTTCTGAGTTCTAGGTTGAACCCAAGTCTTTCAGTTTCTGGGAAAACAATAGAAACAATCTCTATCGACTTTGCATTTTCACATGTAATGTATTGCTTTTTCTTTCCTAAATACTGAATAAGTTAATCATAATTTACATGTATCCATCTACCTCCAGTTGATACTTGAGCTCAGATTGACCCCTAGTAGTATCATTTAGATCCCTGGAGGTTGTTATCAGTATAGTAAGAAAGGTAGTGCATTATCATAAGTGGCAACACAGATTTTAGAGAGGCTGATTTTTCATAGAGCCCTTAGTAGATAATGAGCATATCTGAATGAACAGGTAAGTTGCTTTAATCATTTTTGATTGGTCCTATGCCTTAGAGTGCCTTAAAGAGGTAATTTTTTGTTCTTCTTCCTCAACCATGATGATAAATTCAAAGAACCGTAGTTTAGTGGTTAGACTACCTTCACGGAAAGTGGGAAACCTTGATTTAATTGGGCTCCTGGATAGCTATGTGGGTAGCACGTTTGACTTCAGTGAAAGAGGTCCCAGATTCAACTCCCGGTGGGAGCCCACGTGCAAAATGATCTCAGCTGTCGAACTATTCACAATAATACTACTACTACTTGATTTAATACCCAGACTAGTCAACATTCTTCACTTCTGTTTTTCTTTGGCCATAAATAAGAATAGGAGAACATTTAAATATTAAAATTCAACAGTTTTTACTTAGGACCTTAAATATTTTTGTTCTAATATATTTTTGTGGAAATAAAAATTAGTACCAGGCCTTCTTATGCTTTTGTATTTTCTCTCATGTTTTTAAGTCATAGCTGTTGATTGATCTCCTTACTCCTTCATTTGTGTCATTCATAAACATTTTCTATATAATTTTCCTTTTATAAGTGTTTTAATTTATTAGCATAACACATAGATAATTTAGCCTCTAAATTATTTTCTATTGTAAAAAAGAATGCGAACTTATTTATTATTTAAAATTTGAGATCCACTTTTTGCAAAGTATGACACATTCCTATTTATAAGCTTAAACTGCAAGGGAAAAAATTTCTTATTAATCCTTGGCTTATTAGGTATATAACTGGTATACACTGCAAAATATGATGATTACAGGTAATATAAGTATAATAATTAAATGAATGAATGCAGTATTATTTAAAAATTAAATTTTTTCTTTATAATTCTTTACCAAATTATTTTATAAAAGGGTTTCCATTTAAAAATATTGTTTCAATTGTGGATGTTAAGTGACAAGAAGACGACTAGAGCTGGTAATTCTCTTTCAGGGTAAAGTTGTTGGTTTTTTTGACTCATGGCCAGCAAAAAGGAAATTTGCTGTGGATATGGCCGGATTTGCTGTCTCGGTTAATTTACTTCTTAACAAGCCCAATGCAACAATGCCTTACAAAGCAGGATTTGAAGAAGATCTCTTCTTGAAGAGTTTGGGGATTAGTTATGATGAAATCGAGCCCAAGGCAGATTTGTGTTCCAAGGTATGCTGTAGGAAGTTCCTTTTTTACTTCAAAAATATTTTTGTGATATCTTTAGTCTATGCAGTTGATATTCTATGGAAGATGCTTAAATTTTTCCTGCATTAAGTAATGAACTTCTTTCTTTGTATCGAAGTATCAAAGAAGCTGTGCATTAGATGCTGTAGAGAATTTTTATTTGGAGATGTTGTATAAATTTATATATTCTCCTAGTCTACACATTGAAGACATTACTCAGAAAGTTTAGGAAGAATTCCTGAAATGTTTGGATATCTTATAGATTGGAAATTCTGTTTCACTTTTATGCAAATTATTTTCTTACTCTTTAAACTTAATTTAGAAATGATTTAAATGGGAATTTAAAACAGAATATAACTTATATGCCATCCAGCTTTCTTGAGAGGTTAAAGCCCCTAAGCAATTGTTCAGCTACTATTCGCACATGCAGTAGACTCAATTATTTTTGGAGATTAGGAAATAATACTGTTTGAGTTATCACATACCCAAATATTGCAAAATAGAGTAAAATTTTAAAAACGTTAATTTATAGAAGTGCTGGAAAACAAAAGATTTATTTACCTTAATTCTGTTTTAGCCAGAAAAGTAATCATATCTTTGTTACATTTTCTATTGCAATAAAGATAACATTTCATCTTCTGTAATTTTTAACCACATTGAAGCAATAATTTGTAGAAAGTATGTACATTTTTATGCATGCTCCTAAGCTTGTTCAGAAGTGGTAATATTTTCCAAAAGTTTGTCTCATATGACAAATGTTATTCATTTCAGGTGTGTTTGTGACTACTAAATGAGTCATTCAAAAATTGTTTCCCTGTGTTACAGAAAATTGAAACTTTTGAAATCATGAAAACTAATTATTTATAATCTTTATGTTTGACATTTGTTTTTTTAGGCATTTTTTAGTATCATGTGAAAAGCTTTTTTATACCAATGACAAACCATTTCCATCAATTTGTTTCCCATCTAGACTGCCCAAGCAAGACTTTTCTTGGGTAATCGCTGAAGAGGGATGTAGAAATCACAATGATAATTATAATAATGTCTTCTGTCTTTCAATTTTAAACTGTTCTTTTTGCTTTGCATTCTGCCCATATGATTGGGCTGCTCCTTTCAAATTTGAAATTGATTTTGTTTGGTCATCCAGTGTACTTTCCTTCGCTTATCATATACCCAAACCTCGAGAAATACATTAGAGGTTAAAGATTTGCTAATAATGAGGAACTGGAAGGAGAAGTAGATTTTGCACAAGGGATTTAGTCTTACGTAGGAATAAAGATGTTACCCAAAATGAATTGAGATAAAGAAGATGATATTGAAAATGAAGAAGAAAAATTATTGTATTAAAACAGAATTTTGATTTTCTGTGGCACCGAGATACTTTTTCATTGCATAAAATCAGAATTCATTATTGCATTGCACCTGGTCTTTTTCAGCCCTGCTTCATCACAAATTTCATTATGGTAGTATATACCAATATCATTTAATGTATAAAATATACTCTTTGTACTTTCATACCCAGTGACGATAACAGTACATTTTCAGACTTACGATTTTTATCAGAAGGCATGGAGTAAATTGTGGTAAATTATTGTTGAAATTAGAGACCTGCTTTCATTTGTTTAATTCTCTATATAGAAGCATATGATCAGTAAGATCTGCAATTTACACCCCTAATGCATTGGCAAAGCTAGATTTAATGCAAGATAAGGTGTGATAGATTTCTTGTGAATAGCATTTCCTATTCTTCATTTTCATTGGTGATGGTACTTAATTTTTAATGTTCATAATCTATCCAAAATTGTATACTATACACCATATAATGTCTCTTCTGGTAGACTGAATAATTTAGTAAATTTATTATTGCTGAGGAAAAAAAGTTTTCAATGTCAATTCCAGAGATCACATTTTTCATGGGAACTGTATTACTTCATTAATGTCATTTTATTTTCTTTCGTCCAGTATTTACAAGTCTATAAGAATCAGAAATGTTTGTTTAATCAAATTTTACAAATTCAAGTTTACATTGAAGTTTGACAGCTTAAGAGAGAAGAGACAAGTCAGTATGAACTATAAGATTTTGTTGTAGCTTTCACCTGCTTTTACTCCTTTTTTTCATAGGTACTTGTTTGGCACACACAAACCAAAAAGAAAAGTGCTTCTACTATGAAATTGACTGTTGAAGTTGATACTAGTCTGAAAAATCTTCTACAAGAACTAGAATTCCTTGGCATGGCGCATACTAGCAGAACTGAAGGTATTTTTAGTCATAAACATGTACAGTCAAAAAAAAATATATATATATATATATATATATATATATATATATATATATATATATATATATATATATATATATATATATATATATATATATATATATATATATATATATACACACACACACACACATACATACATTCAGTCAATATTTCTGAAGGTGGTACCTGAACTAATCTAAATCATGATTTCTTTCTAGGTATAAAGACATTCATGAGTGCTAATGGAAAAAATGAAATGCTTTAGAAAATAAAGTTTAGTAACAGGTATTGGCAGCCTATGCCAATGAACACAGAAAATGCTGTTTGAATATTTAAAACCAAATATTCTGTGATATGGGTTAATCTTAATATTGTTGTAGGATTCTAGTCAAGCATGTTGGAATCATTTGTATGTATTAAAGAAGTGCCTTTCATGTTGATATTTTAAAATAAGATTATATAAATTTTCCAAAATCAAAAATGCTGAAGATGTGACTGGCATTCTTTGTGCATGCCATATGTTATATCTTGTATATAGGTTATTAGACAGTATTGATGGGGCATATTCTACAAATATTAGCTCAAATATTTTTCATTGAGTATTCCAATTAATTATTAACCTTGGCACAAGTATCAGGAGGATTGGTTCTGTATAGCTTTGAACGAGTAAGCAAAAGCTTGGCTGGATAAGCATACCAAAGTATTTTTTATTACATATTTGTTTCTTGTTATTTGTGAAGAGGAAGTTACACATTAGTCTACAACTCTGAGCATAAGTCTTTTTTTGCATTGTTTTCCCTTACATTTGGTTTTTAATTCATAGCAAAGTTACCCTCATTATTTTCCTTTGATATAGAATTTGAATTGTTCCAGTTGTAAGTAAAAAATCTCTCAAAGTATGTATAAGATAGAAAATAAGCAAAATTAAGGCCTTGGTGCTCTTATGAGTTAGCCTTAATCTTCGTCCAAATTGAACAGTAATATAACTAAAAATTTATTGATTTTTCTTGAATAAAATTGATACATTCCACAGCATTTTAAGTTAGAAACTTTTTGCAGAGGCTTATTTGAAGTGTCATTTGGAATTGATTCAATTTATAAGCAGCAATTTTGTTTTGTTTGTTTTTGAACAAACTTGGAAAAAACAAACTATAGCATTCTTGGTAAAAACTTGAGTGCAGTAAGAAGTGTCCGAAAACTGTTCACCATATGGCTTCATTGATTTTTAATAGATTTACTAGCAGAATTTTATTACTTTGATTCAAAATAAATCTTTGTCTATGTATTTGTATAAGTGATATCAGTGACTACACAAATTTCCGTGGAATGGTCACAACAAGCATTAATATGTCAATGGAGGGAACATTATTTGCCATTTTGTGGATTTTGTAGCTGTCTTAGTGTTGAATGTTCTGAAGACTGCTCTGCTCTTCTTTCAAGCACTGTTTTCAAGAAAACAAATGTTCTGAGTCCAAACTTATGGTTGCCTAAAACCCAGTTCAATTATAATTTTTCTGTTTTTCGCAATTAAAATTCTTCCTTTTAGACTTTTCTTTTCCTATGTAATATCTTTGAATTAGTGTTGCTTTTTGTTTGACATTCACATTTTTAAAGCTAGTTTCAACATTTCTTCTGTGAAGATTTTAGAGTATCTTCAATTTATATTTACATCAGCATTTTCAAACACAATAGAATAACTCTGAAAGATTGTCATTTGAATCTTTATTTTGACTATGAAATGTGATTGTGTGTGTTTGAATAAGCGCATGTGTACTATATATGTATACACTATTATTTAGTTTTATAGAACTTTGTTCCAACTTTACCTTGTAAACCTTTATTCATATGTTTCATCTTGCCTTAGATAATATTATTTATTACCTTTGCAATTTCCATTATTTTGCTTACCATTCCTAATATGCATAAAAGTTTATTATTCAATTTGGTTCTTTCTGGTTAATTAGACTTAGATTATTTCTTTAAATTTGATAATATCATTATATTTTATTAACAATACAGATCTGCCTATACACGTGTCAGTTTGTGATTTATATTGAATTCTATATAAATTTAATCATAATAGTGCAATGTCACCAAGTTTGTGCGAATTGTATTCCACTAAAATTACTATATTGGTCAAAATTTGTTTAACAGTTTCCCTTGGAAGGGTTTTGAGAAATGTTTAACATATTCACTAAGGATTGAAGTATTGTATGCAGATTAGTTGTTTTGTCCTTTAATCAAATCGTCCTTCATTTTATTATGCAGACACGATTTTTTATATTTACTTCCAGTTCATCTCATCGTTAAATTTCTCAAAAGTGGTGTAACTGTTGCTTTCCCTTCTCATATCTTTTTCTGCATAACTAATCATTCATCTACTAGATGGTGCTGTAGATTAGTTCCTTTGTTTAATCAGTTAAACCCTGGGCTGGATCACTAATCCACTTCTTGAAGATAAAAAAAAATTCAGCCATGGCGGCTGTTATCATTCTTATTATAGATATTCACATTATCTCTTTCTGTAAGTCCAACAGAAGATGAATAATTTTTGTAATATTTGATAGGTGTTTGAGAAATGTAAAACATATGTAATGTATATAATTTTCTTGGCAACCAAGGAGTAAAAGTGGAATTAGCGTGAAGACATTTGTCTTTGTCAGGCTATTTAAGGAATTGGAGTATGATGAGGAAGCTCTATGGAAGATTCAAATTCCTCTGGGCAAATCTAGTTGCTGATATGTTTACATGAATGGTTGACTGTGTTTAAGTAAATATTGGCTTTATGATAGTCATGACAATGAGAATCTGGTTAAAAAATTTGTAATAAAAATCTGTTACTGTTATTTATTTAGTGTTTTTCTGTTCTATTTTGAAAGAAATAGGAAAGTTGGTCAAGAGTTCTGTCACAATATAGGCTGACTTTCTTTGGAATGCATTGGAGGAAAATATTTGTTGCGGTGCAATTCTTGTTGTATTTCATGTATTACAGTTTTGATTAATATTCATTTCACTCATATGAAGTGATTTTTGTATAATATAATTTGTTCATATGTGGTTCATTGTCTAAAAGGAAAAGTGGCAAAAATATGTTTACCTAAAAATGTTCATTTAAAAGCATTTTAATTCAATGAAAAAAATTGATAAAACAGGTCAAAATTTTTAATGGTAAATTAAAAATGGATGCTTGATCATTCTAAAGCAAAATATGGAAAAATTATCATCAGACTCCAACTTGGTAATCAAAGACTTATCCCAGAAATATTTATCAAGGAAAGTAGTGAGGCATTATTTCCAAAATAGACTAAGAATTCATTGATAGATTTAAAGTTTAAACTTCTCACCAATTTATTACTGAGGCTCAAAATCATCTGTAGGACCTCAGAGGATTTATGTAAAAGAATTTGTGAATAGATATTAATGTGAGACAAACTCTCTCCATTTTCTCTGGTATAAGTATTTTACTTTGTTTTAATTTACTGTATTTTAATTTGTGGGAACATTAATTAATTTTTTCTTGTTAAAATCAGATTTATGGGAAGTCCAAACATGGTTTGAATTAATTTCTAGTTTTTTCAAAATAAAAATTTTAGTAAATTAACTATATATATTTTAGTAAATTTCCTTTTAATAAGGAAATAATCTTCTTCGTTGTTATACTGCACTTTCATTTGGCTGACTTGTGTTTTAGGCAGTATACTTGTAAAATTCTTGCTCAAAAAGTGAAGTGTGTAGTGAAACTCTTGTGTTTGGATCAGTGGATGCAAGCATTGTTCATGCAATTATATATCTTAGCTAAGGTATGAAATACACCAGATCCTCTACCCACTTAAAATACCACCAGATAAATGTTGCATTTGTATGCCTGGTATATTTTATGGTGACCTTAATTTTTTTATTTAGCTTCTTATGATTGAAAAAGTTCATAAATGTGAGAGTGGAAAGGTGCTTATTTAGACGAATTGAACAAAGGTTTACTAAGTAAGACAAAATCTGTGATAGACATCACAATCTTGCTTATTTTAAATAAGTAAAGCATAGTTTATTAAAAATTGAGTGACATAACCAGAAATATGTAAAACCTTTGTTCTTTTCATTACCTTCCCCTAAATTGTTTTATAACTCATTTTATAAGAATCTCCACTAATTCATTGGGAAAAACCTTTTTTTATATCTTTACAGTAAGAGTCTATTTAAAGACTTAAGTTTACATGTTAAAAGATATTTGCTTGGTTTCATCTTTTTAAATAGCTATTTGTATTTCATCTGTTGGGAAACACTAATTAATGGTCTGCAGTTGAATCAAATAAATAGTTATTTTTTTCAATATTTGATACTTTCATTTAAATCATGAGCAAGAGGACGATTAGTTAGTGAAGCCAAAAACTATGATGGTATGTATTTAAAATCTTATTGCTTAACTCATACATCAGTCAAAAGAAAATGTCTACAAATATTATACACTATATACATGTACTGCTAATTACATGAACTATTATGTACTATGTTTCCCTTTTTTGATAAAATGAGATTTAAGTCTTAATAATGGCTCTGAGAATTAAAACTCTCAGGGTCTTAATTTATATCTACTCTGATATAGTTCTTTCAAGATAAATATTGTAGGAGTATGACTGTATATATTTTTGTTTGCTTCTTCTATATGGACTGCTTGGATTAAGAGTTTCAAGCCAATTTAGGTAAGCATAACTGGAAACTTTTTGTCGGCATATGATTTTTCTTGCCAGACTGGGCTTATATTTATTTTACATACATACATTGGTGAAAGAAAATAATGAATCCTTTTCCCTACAGATTTTCACAGCAGTAGGAGCCTAAATCTTTCCCAAGAGTGGGGGATTCCCAACTTTTTGGGGTTTCTCACATTTATGTAAGAGGCCCTCTATGGGGAGGCATTAGCCTAAGAATAAGTAAGCAGAGTCATTACAAATTTGACTCTTTTCATAATGATCTGCTGTGAAAAAAAATATATTTTACACCTTGGTGATATCAGAGAAATTGATGGATCATGTCCTTTTGAACTTCTACTATGTTTATTTTATGCCCATGAAATCTTGCAATTTTTTTGGTAATTATCCTTGGATATTATTGGTATTTCACTGTCTCTTGGATGTATTAACTATCAGAAGTTCATTGGAGCAATTGATAATTGTAAATACAATACAACTCTTTCTATACAACTGGTTACACTGATGATATTAAGTATTTGATTGTATAATTTGATAGTTTATGTTAAATGTTAATATTCTTTTTTTTCAACTTATGCCATCATACAAATTCATAACACAGTTTCAGGGATTTGTTCAAATATCTATCCACTCTTATGGTGGTCCAGTATAGCCTTGTTATGGAGTCTACTACTTACAGAGATAAGGAGGATACTTAACCTCAGTATCTTTGTAAAGAAGTTATGTAATTATCTTATAGATAAATGTCATTATTCTACCAATGAGTATTAATGTATTTAACATTTTATTCTTTTAGAATGTGCCTTAAATCAAAATTGTGATCTTTGGGCAAATAAAATTTTACTGTTATATGTTAGCACCATTTCAGGACTTAGCTGAATGCAATAATTTTATTTGGCAGAAGATTATCTCATAAAGCTATGAGTGTTCATGTTAACAAGCAGAGTAATAGATTTATTCATTTCTAGAGAGGGCCACATAAAGCTGGCCATATGCAAATACTGGTGCCTCAAGCAGCAATCGTACTTGTTCCAGAGTTTGGGCTTGTGCTTTGTTGATTGTTATGCTCTACCTAGCTGGACTGGAAACTGACGCTGTTTCCTGTCCAGCTAGAAACTGGAAATTTTGCAGAACCTTAGAAAAGGAATCATCTTAGATTTTCTTTCTTTAGGATTATCCTCAACTGTGCAAGATGATTCTCCTTGGGATTTTTCCTGGGTGCACGTCTTTTTCCTGCCATGAACATGTACTATCATTCATTTTTAATCATTTCTTTCATATGGACAAAATCATAGTGTATTCTTACGGAAAAACGCAATACCTCGGTTTCAACAACCGTTTCGGTCGTCAAGAGGATTGGTTGATTACAGCCTCAAATTTTCACGAAATTTTCGTTTATTTTAAACGAATTCTCACCATTTCAACCCGATAATGATATTTTTTATTTATTTATTTATTAACAAGCATCAACATACAGCACAAAGCCAATTACTGCTGACGATTAACAACGAATTAAACATATAACAGTATAACAAATGAAGCAACAACAAATTAAACATATAATAGTATAACAAGGGAAGAAGCAAAAAAAATTATTGAAATATAGTATTTTCCCACGTCAAATTCTCGTAACCATGCTTTGGATGGATTTCGGAGGTAGAAAGAAAGGATCGAAATGAGTATTGGAGGAGAGGGAATTAAAAATTGATGGAATACGGAAGAAGAGTGATCGTTTTACTAATGATAAACGAGGAGTAATTAAAGAGAAGGTATCGGATAGACGTGTTGTTCTTGAGGGAACTCGGAAAGAGAAAAGGGAGAGTAAGAATGGGGAATCAATTTTGCTATTTATTACATTATGTAAGAAGGAAATGTCAGAGAAAGTATGAGAGGCTTTGATTGAGGTAAGGTTGAGGTGACTGAGAAGATGATCTTTTGGCATATTTCTACAAGACGGCACTCGAAAATAGACTATTTTTACAAAGAAATTTATGACACGGTTGAGAGAAGAGAGGTTTGATTCGGATGACATGGTCCAGATAGGAGAGCAGTAAGTGAGAAGAGGAAGAACACAGCTGGAGAAGTAGGTGCGAAGAGAGACTGGATCCCTAATGTCGGTGAACCTATATAGCATCCCTAGTCGAGACATAGCTCTTTTTTTGACAAAATTCACATGTTCCAAAAAATTTAATTTTTCATCAGTGATGACACCAAGATCTTTGCAAGAGGAGACTCTGGGGATACATGTGTCGTTTATTTGGTAGGCATTACAGATTTTTTTCTTTTTTAAAGTTATTGTCATTATGAAGCACTTTTCGGGGTTTAGTTTCAGCTTCCACGAAGAAGCCCATTCTGAGACTGCGTTTATCGAGTTCTGAAGATCAGAACAATCACTGGCTGTGGTGATCTTTTTAAAAATTTTGCAGTCGTCCGCAAAAAGTAAGATATTGCTTCCATCTCCAATGGCTTTGGGGAGATCATCGATGAATAATGAGAACAAGTATGGTCCTAGGACACTCCCTTGTGCAACGCCGGAGAGTACAGGAGTCCACGAAGAGGAAAGATTATTTAGGACTACTCTCTGCCTTCTATTTAAAAGGAAACTGTTGAGAAGGGACAGGAAATTTCCGTGAATGCCAAATCTATATTGCAGCTTGTAGAGGAGAAGAGAGTGGTCAAGGGAGTCAAACGCTTTGGCGAAGTCAAAATAACAAACATCTAATTGCGAACTGGTTTGAATAGTTTCTATTGCATGATACTGAAGGGAGGAAAGATTGGTGAGGCATGAGCGTCCAGGAAGAAAACCATGTTGAGCTTGTGATAGGTAGGGGGAAGTGAAATCCGATAGTCTTTTTAAAATTATCCTCTCGCATATCATTGCTAGAATAGGGAGAACGGATATAGGTCGATACGACTTCACTGAACTTCTGTCACCGGATTTGAAAAGTGGAGTTACATTTGCAGCCTTCCAAGCTGATGGAAAAAAACCCGAAGAAAAACATTTGTTTAAGAGAATAGCTAAGGGCTGTGAGAGGGAAGGAGCAGAATTTTTTAAGAATACTGACCCGACAAGATCAGGGCCAATGGCTCTATTTGGGGACAGATTTCGAAGAAGTTGAAAGCATTCCTCAGAAGTTGTTGTTAAAGAAGAAAGGGAAAAGGGACAGACTCTCTCCACTTGTAATACTTTATAATTGTGGTTGGAAGGCGGAGTAAAAACCGATTGGAAAAACTCGTTGAAGAGGAAGGGTCTGTTGGGTCCCGAAGCTGTTTTTTGCTCGAGATGGAGATTTTCTGGAATTTTACCCCCTTTCCGACGAGAATTCAACAAAGTCCAGAAACGCTTCGGATTTGATTTCGATTGGGAGGAAACTGATTCAATGTAGTTTTTATAATCGCGTTTTAGCATGAACTTCGCTTGGCGTCTCAAAACTACGAAGCTATTTCTAGTGTGCGGATTAGGATAGCTTTTCATAAGGCAGAAAGCTCTGTGCTTATTCTTTATACAGAAAATAGTATCACTCTTCACCCAAAAGGGAAATTTTTTGGGTTTGAGAATACGGTGAGGAACGAAATCTTTGATGGAGGCAAGAATGAAGTCATAAAATAGAGAGACTGAATCCTCAATGCTGCCTGACTGCAGGAGGCACCACGGAAGAAGAGAAAAAGCACGGTTTACTGCCTCCCAGTCCGTCTTCTTCCAGTTTGGGATAGTTCTTGGTGGTGCTGAGGTATCCTTCCTTCCAAGAAAAGACCACATGCTGGGGTTTATCTCAAATTCAAGAGACGAGTGCAAAAGAAATGTAGCCTGCAACCAATAAAAGTGAGGTTTACGTACATTTCTTATGAGAACGGTTTTTCTTCTCTGGGTACGAACTGGGGCCGTTCAGGTAAAAGAAAATTTTGCCACATTGTAGGGTGCAGCATTCTACATCAAATGCACGTTTCAGCATTGCTCTAGCTCTTGGCCATGGCGAGAAAAACGCTTTTTTTTAGACAGACAGACACTGTTACGTTTTTAATATATATATAGATAGTATTTGTTATGTACATCAACTCATCATTTAATTCTTAAGCTTTTTAAATTCTCTTTTGCCTTAATTCTTGTTCTGATTTAAAATAACTTTTAAACCTTCTTAAGAAATATGGCCAAAATTAGATACCTTATTCAATACTGTTATAGATTTTGAACACACTCATTTTGAGTTGCAAGTTTGGCTCAAATATTCTTTTCATTATTTATCATTGGGGTATTTTGTATCTCTGCTGCTTTTCTTAGTGACTATGTGTTCAAGTAAATTTTCTTTATTCTTTAATTGTTGATAATGTCCATTATCCACAAATTCTTCAGAGCTATATTTACAGAAATGTGTACAGCAACAGGTCTGAAAGCCATGCTTAGGAAATCTGCATAGGTTTGGCCAATATCAGAAGACTTTCATTGACTTCAACAAACTCCTTTATTTCTCCACCTCTCTCCCATACCACCAACCAATGTTGCTGAATTTGATTGTTACTTTTTGTCTCTCTCTAACTTCCTTATATTTCACCCATTTCCAACTACATTCCTCCTCAATTCCCACATATGCCATCATACGATGTGTCCTTTACAAAACTTGCAGTCTTCCAAATAGATGCTATGTATTCCACTGATACAGGACCATAGAAACTGAACTTGTTAAGGAAATCAATTTCCTTGACAAGTCTACATACATAAAGATAAGCAGCCAAAACCACAAGTGCTATTGATTCAGCCATTTGAAGAAAACTCTGTGGAGATGTATTAGGAAGCCATAAATAGATTCATTGTATTCATAACACTTTATGATGATAATACATTATATTAAATACCTTAAATATTAAGTTATCTGCTACAACAAGGACATGTACAACATTATTTACTTTCAAGTTTTGAAGTTTTATAATGAATGAATTTTATGTGCTCTCAATTTCTCCTGGCTGTTGAGTCCAGACCAGTCAAATTTTTCACTGCTGCTTACAGTTGAATTACAGTATGCATTAACATTTTTGTATTTTTACAAATGAATTTTTAAAATTTTATCACTATTGCACTTTAAAAAATAAGTGCAAGATCCAGTTGTGAATCTTTACATGAGGATAATTCAAGTTTTGTAACAAAAATGTACACACGTCTTCTTAATTACTTATTATAATTGATAATTATGCTGATCATTATAATATTGTAACTATCTTGATCAACTGTCATCTATACAAAAGTATTCTCTCATTTGAGGGAATAAATCATAGCTGCTTGATCAATAAAAGCATGATTTACAGAGGTATAAACAGGATCAGGTAAAACTGGTTTTCATAAAAGCAGTTAATTTCACATAATTTTTCTCCCAATAATTCATAGTAAGCAAACTTGGGCATTCTTTTCCTGGGCCTGTGTTTCCCAACCAATCTGTCTCTGTACTCCCTTAGCTTTTCTTTTAAATACTCATATCCTGCATTCATCTTCATAAGAAATAAATTGTTAAGTTTACAATGCATATTCACTGCAACGAGTAGATATCAAGGCTTAAATGTACCAAATTAATAGTACCACCATAGAAAAACCTGGAAACTAGTTCAAAACCTGTATCCCTTGGGAGTATCATACCTTCCTATTATTACAATGTTACTTCTTTGAAACAAAGATCACTTTGGAGCATAAGAGTTTTGAGTGTCAGTAACTTGCGTAAGGGCTGAATTTGCTGAGTTAAACTGCATTTTGCTTTAATAATTACACATGAAATGAATATTAAATGGAATCAGAACTTAAAGAATAATTATAAGAAATTCCCAGTTAATGTTTATAACAATTGCCAATGATTCAAGAAATTTCTAGAGCTCTTAATCACTCAAAAATGCTCGAAAACTGGAGATAATGCAGGATAATTTTATATTATCATTAAAAAAACTTAATTGCACTCTAATTTTTAAATCCCATATTCTTTCAAGTTCTGAATTCAATTTATTAAGTTACAATAAGTTGACACTCTTACTTGGACCTGATAATCTCAGAAAGATGCATCTTTTATATACTTTACTAAATATTTGTCTTGTGCTGTTGGTTGAAATTGGCTTCTTGGTATTAAATAATACAAGAAAAGGCATAAATTCCTTGATATTTGTTTTAAATCATGTAATACCGAACGACCGTTTTATGCTCTTCCAATGTTTATTTTCAAATATTTGTTCATTTGTGGAAGTGGAGGAATTCTCAGTTGTACTAATCTAGCTATTGGAGGAGGAGCGAAGAGAAGTGTGTCTGGAGTTGATAGTAGTTGTTTAGATAGGGGTTCTGGAAGATTTTGCCCTTCTTCATTTATTTATTCATGTAGATATAATTTTTGCTTAAGCAGATTTTAGTTTTACTTCATCTTACAGGTTGCCAAATTAATCACTCATGTAGAACAAATTGGGCTAGCTGTCGTGCTATCAAATATTTTTCCTTTCATTTGTGAAATGGCTGAGGGCGGTTTTGATCCTAGCTGGTGAGAAAAGTTACAGACAGTATATAAATGAAATGTTTACCTAGATTGCAGTGGATGATGTAATGAACCAACTACGGAAATTTGTCACAAGACTCCCAATGATACTAATGATTGTCTTCTGTACTTTATTTGTTTAGTTTTTCATTTGTATTCAGGGAGCATAGAATTTAAGTGAGTATGTTAAGGCTGAACTCATCTGAAATGGGATATGACACCTGCAGCTATCCTTCAAGTGTGAGATTGATACAATAACTCAAAGTGATTAATTCTGTCAAATTATCTTTCAAATTTTTATCGTTTTGCTATCTGTTTGAGCGTTAAGATAAGCATTAAGTTTTCAAATTAATTTGATTCAGCAAAGTTTTTCTATCACAGGATTAGAGTTAATTTTTTAAATTTGCCATAAATTTGTTTTCTATTTCTTAATGGTAATAATTATTACAAACTGAGAAAAAATTCTCTAGTTCACTAAAAATTATTTCTTTCACCACAGCGTGAAAGAAATCAGTGGTGATTTGTCACGGAGTGGTGCAAGAGGGGGGAATAAATTATGACTTATTCATCAGAACTATATCAAAACTTAGTGAAATTATTTCATGAGAATTTCTTTCATGGAAATTATGATGATCTAGATAGGTAATTTGTCTTCCAATTTTTTGTGTAAAACTCTCACAGGGAGTTTTGTTTTAAAGAACTCTAGTATGTGTATGTATTTTTTTCTACTTGAAAATATTATTTTACCTTAGTCAATTAACTGTTTGAAAGTAATTCAAGTAATAATCACAGGGTATGAGACAATTCTTGTCATTTAATAATGAAAATACATGATAATTTATCTCCATCATCACATGATCTGATATAGCAACCTTTTAAGGGTTAAATGATGCATTATAATTGGCATTCTTTTGTGAATATACATAAGGTTTGATTTTATCATGTATAGGGAAATTTAAAAATTCATTTAAGGCTTGCTTCATAGTTACACATTTTAAAGAAAATTAACTGTAGATATCCCTTCCTAAGTATGTTCTTTGCATTTGACCTTTCATTATACTTCTCAATGTAGATATTTGAAGTAACATGCTTATGTTTGATATAGTCCCTTCAACAGAACGATGCAGCCACCTGTCCATTGACATGAGGCTTTTGTGGAGCCAATTATCACTTTTGGAATGCCTGTTTTTCCATTATGGCAGCCTAAGAATATGTGAATGTGATAGTATCTAAGAGATGAAACAGGCCTTCATAGGCATAACTCTCTAAATGATCCAAGGGTTACCTTGGATTTTGAGTCAAGGTTTCTGCCATTAAGAGGAGATTACAGTAAATGGAGTTCTGTGAAAGAGTTAAATGTAATTCATAAGTTTTATCATCTTAGCTGCTTTTATTGCTGATAAATGTGTATTGTTGAATCATTTTAAGTAGCGGCATTTTGTAGATAATCTGGATAAATCCTTCCCAGTTATTATTTGTTACTAAATATTCAGGGATGAGAATTTTATTCTCAGATATAATTGTTTGAGTGTTTTTATTGGTGTTAATGGAAGAACTTAATTTTACCAGACTGCAGTCCAGTTTCTAGCAGTTGTTAATGTATTGAAAGAAGGTATTCTCAAATATTAAGTGATCTGTGCCTAAAATAAATTATTTCAAGAGTGTTGAGTTGACTGATATTAAGAAAGCAAAGAGGAAAAGAGAAGTACTACAAATATTTTCAGTAGAGATATTTATAAGTTCACCAAACAAACAGACTTGCAGTAAGTAAACTTAAGTGAAAACTTAAGTAAAAGGCAGTAAAAATCTTGTTCTATAAGAAAAACATTTGTTGAAGCAAATCAACTTCTCCTAAATAGCTCTTCATCTTATTTTCTATGAATATTAACAAGTTCATAGAAAAAATTTCGTTGTTTTGACATAAATCTTTTATGACTGCATTTAAAGATACTTTTAAAATATGGAAGAAAGAATTTTCTTGCTTATGGCACCATCTTCTGCTAGTCTGTCTTTGAAAATTCTTATACATTACAATGTGTTAGAATTAGATAATTACTTTTTGAATCTTCATTTGTACTTTTTCAATCAAAATTTAAGGGATGAGGGGTTTATAAACCATCAACTCTATTATGTGAACTTGATTACAAATTTAAGAAATGAATTCATACATAAGCTATATAATTGAAAAAATTAAAAATACATCAAGATGTATAGTATCATCTTGCAGATAATTTGTAACATTTGAGAATTAATTCTGGGTGTGAAATGCTGTGTGCTATGTAAGCAGATTCCATTGATAAAACACACTTTGCGGTATTTGCAGAATTGGTTATTAAAAAACGAAAAACACGACGTTTCGCTGAACTTGTCGTCAGCTTCTTCAGGTGGAAGGAAGGAAGCTGACGACAAGTTCAGCGAAACGTGTTTTTCGTTTTTTAATAACCAACGCTGCGAATACCGCAAAGTGTGTTTTATCAATGGAACCTGTACGCAGCGAATGCCTAAGAATTATGTAAGCAGATGTTTTATAACAAAAATTTTCAGTTACAAATACTCTGGTTCAACAAACAAATTATACAACATTTTCTAGTTTGAATTTGAAATCAATGTTGATTTCCCATGGTAAAATTAAATAGAAAAAAATTGCATGATCCTTTATAATTTTGTGATCTAGGAGTTATCATGTCAATATTCGTTACGTCCTATATAGAGCCCATTGTTTAAAAAATTAGGAATTTTAACTATCCCCTTTATTTTTAATACTCTTCTTTGAACAAGGCAAAATATCTCTCTTTTTGAAAAAAAACCATGGATTATCACCAACACTGCACCAGAAGAATTTAATGATCTCCATACTCCTCAGCAAAACGTGAAAATTTTTTCTCTGAGACCTAAAGTTTGTGGCATAAAATTTTTCAATGCCCAGCTATATTGCATCTTTAAATGCCTTCAAAAATGAAGTTCACAAATTATTTATGGAAAAATGCCTATACGATGTAGGTGAATTTTTTAGTAACTGATCGTTTGCCATTGTACATTTATTTATTTATTTTATTTATTTTTATTCATTTATCACATACAGCATACTAATGCCATTTTATAGCGATAATTTAACTTAACAATGGACAACACACACAACCATTCCCTGATCAGAGAAAATCTGATCAGCCGGGATTCGAACCCGGGACCTTGGGGCCAGAGCGATAGTGCAGCTAGAACACTAACCACTCGGCCACCAAGGCCGGTTACGCAGTGTAGACAAATTGTCATTCTGTACTTGATCTATCTTATCTTATATATTTATTATTATCTTTGACGAATCCTATACATGTATCAACATGTCCTTGGATAATAAAGGAATGAAATGAAATTAGGGAGTAGTAACAATTTTAATTGTTATTATATAATTATTATCTCTCTTCAGTATTAACTAAAAATTTAAAGCTTAATGAAATATTTTAGACTAACCCTTCTCAGTGAATTTAATAAATATTGAAGTCATTAGCAGTAACAAAAAATATTTAAGGAAGTATTAGGATTCTAACTTGTGCAAGATGATTCGTCTCCAGCCCTGAAATGAAAAATGGAGGAAGAAGTCTTAGTGTGGAAACTAATTTCTGAGCAGTGCAAATCCACTCTATAGAAACTGCGTTTAGAGAGGACATAATATTTAGGGCATGCACAACAAAATGTCATAGATCAAAATACAGAATAAAATACCCACTTCCATGAAATATAACATTTTCATTTGACTTTCACTAGACTGTCTTATTTGATGATTTATCCTGAAGTACCCAAGACATTTGGAAATTATACTTATTATTTTATCTTATATATGAATACTATATAATGAATTTACAAATATTGGTAATTTTACAGTTGATAATGAGAGCCAATAATCAAAAATAGCTTTTTGAATATTTTAAGAATTGCAACCCCTCATATAATTCCAAGTTACTAAAATTTTGCAACTGAAATCCATTACTCCATTCATTAATATTATTGTTTGAAAATATAATCTCTGAAAATTATAAAAGGAGCCTTGATATTTCGAAAATTATACACAATTGGGCCATGATGATTGTCATTTTTTACATTTCCCCTATACGCATATCTGCAATGTAGTACATGGAAGTATTAGGAAAAGCGTGCTAAAATGTTATGAATTTAAATTGAAGATTTATGGAAAAAATTGGTGAGATATGATTTAAAATGAAGGGATCCGTTTTCACAACCATGTCGTTGAAAAAATTCACTGTTCCAAAATACTGAATTTTCTCAACAGAATTTGCTATAGCAGAAACTATTTATTTAGTATACAGGTGTAATCTTCTTTAAACTCGAAGGAAAAAAATAATTAAGACTTCATCTGATCAAAGAAATGGGAAATATTGCAGGTCGTGTATCCTCAACTCAAAGTCTGCAACATTATATCCATGTTTCTTGCAATTATTTTTCATTGAGGCTGTATTGAGAATAGAGAAAGACTAACATTGACTGTGCCTGGTGAAATGGCCACTTTTTCTACTTATCAGGTGTCCAGATTAACTAGGTATTGTTTCAACTACAAAGTGATTGAAGTCTCCGTAACACAGTTCTTTCGGAGACTTCAATCAATTTGCAAGGTAAGGTTCCAGTCCTTTACGATTTTAACCAACTATTTTAAGAAATGTATATTTCTATTTTCAATTCTTTTCTACTGCACTTTAACATTCTAATATCAACAAAATTCCAAATTTCCTACGTAATCTTAGTTTACATCCATCGATTCGAACAAATTAATAAAATGCATAATGATTATCTGTCTGTGACTGAGGCAAAAGATGTATCCAAGGATAGCATGGAGTATTAAGAATATGAGATGCTTTCTTCGAGAAAGAATAGCGCGATCGTTTACATACACCAAATCTTTTCTAACGTTAAATAATCTTTTAACATCAATTTAAATTTTACTATAATCTTACTTTACTTTACAATACTTTTACTTCTAATAAATCTATAGAAATGTATTCATCAAATAGGAAATACTCATCGATTCTGGACTTTTAACTTCAATTAGAAACGTTTTTTAACACTTAGCTTTCGAAGCTCCCAACCCTACCACCCGATCCGAAACATTTCCTGTGCTCTCCTGTCAGTAGTTAACTTTTCAGCCGAAATAAGCGCTGAGGTTGCGAAATAGAAACGAAACCATATTACGATCATCGTATTGCCGAGAATTTCTAAATTATGCGAAATCTCTCTCTTAAGGGTCTTTGGTTAAAAAAATTAACTGACACCCTGCAATTGCCAGGGTGACTTGGACAGAGGTTGCTGTGGACAAGCTTTTAGTTAGACACGAAATCGAGGCTGATACACAAGTATTACAGAAATATTTCGTTAATTGCTTCATCAGATTTTCAAGAAAACTATATTTCTTGCTTCTTCAATATCTACCGAGAATAGTTCTAATTTAAATACTTACAGATTATCTAGCCATAATCATGTCGCGCAATATTTTCACTTAAACCTTCACGCTATATGATGATCTCGCTTTTAGAGCATATATGTATTCATTATAAATTGGTATATCGGTTACGGAAATTCCTGAACGTGTATTCTTTTACTTTTTGCAATGGTACAAGAATGATAACCATAGTACGCATAGTTCAGACCTAATGATTTTTTTCTCTGCCGGTACCCATTGAGATACTTTCCATCTCCGATTTATCAACCAAATTTATGATATTGGGTGAGGTCATCGTCAAAACAGGAAAGTATCCTATGATAAACTTATTTAGAGAAAGAGAAGTATTTTTAAAGATAAGATAAAACTGAACGTGCTTGTGCAAAAAACTGTTTAGACAAATATTGTAAATTAAAAAATATCGACCGATGAATATAATGAAGGAATCGCGTGAAACAACTGTTCTTGAAAATCTTAAAGAGTAATAGTTTTCAAATTACTTACGTAGCCTAGAGTAAGGATAAGAAGATAACCTCATCCTTATTCTACGTGCGAGTAAAAATCCGGTTCAATATCGACATCGGGTTACTCACCGAAAATAAGAACCGGCCGTCTCTACCAGTTCGCGTTAAGAGGTATCGTGGTCATTAACATTTTTCATCAAAGACCCTGGTTAAAAATGTTTATCGGCACAAAAAATGGGGCAATTGTAGGAATTTATTTTGAAAACTATGATTCTCCCAAATTATATTAATAAATTTATATGTACAGTCCTCTCCTATCGAAAACTTGACAATTACATTCCTAGTTGAAGAAAATAAGAGAAAAATAAGAAAAGCGATCGAGAAATGCCAAAACACTAATTCCAGAATAGCACTTGTGATTCAGGTACGCTCAGAGATAAAAATCCCTAAGCTGCTGCGGAAGGTACCAATGCTACGTCACTAAATCGCCATGCACAGATTAGCTGCTTGCCTTTCCAGTAGAAGAAAGTATGGAAAATAACCTACATGCAACAAATTAACTTACCCAATTTTCCTCTTCTCTCAATTCGCTACAGACTTGGAGATCGAATGACCTGTAGGAACTAACTTATGGAGCTTAAGGACTTCATGTTCGAGAGTAGCAGTACGGGCAGTTATCGAGTGTGCGCAGCTGCTACCACGAGTTCGACTGTGAATGAGTCGATTTTGCGCAGAACTACATCACTACATAACTTGTCAGAACCGTGGTATGCGAAGCAGTCGGATGCTAGCTACGATCTGTTGGTGAGGGAGTTGTTGGCTGGGTAGGGTGTACTCTATCATACTTGAATTTTTCCATATTGTAATTCTATGCTATGTATGTTCTCTGCGCGATTTCTGTAGTTTCATGTTGGTGTTTCGTCAGTGATAGATTACAGTTGATATTTAATAACGTGTAAGCTTATGTTACAGCTTGTGAAAAAATCACAGAAGTCGAAGAAAGCACCTAAATGTTGATCTAAAGACATTTTTAGTTAGCATAAAAATTTTTCCGAAATGGCTGAAGGCGGTCCAGGACGAGGCAGGTGAGAAAAATATCGGATATGTTGTTTATTTGAAATTCGTAACATAAAGATCATATTGGAGGATGTTTCAATCTGGCGGTGGAATTTTGTGAAGGCCCCTGTCAGTATTCTTGCTCATCCATGCTGCTTTTCTAAAGTTATTTATTACCTTTATTTACTAAAGAAGGGACTTATTGCGATTATGCAAGGGCTGGATTGTTTGGAAATATTAATGTACTACTCATAATTCTACTCTTTGATTTATTAGCTAGAGTTATACTCTAAGGTAATAAATCCCTTCAGATAAGTGGTTCTAAAATACTGTTACCCCGGTATATCTCTATTCAACATGGTTACAAGTGATTACAGTGAAATAGAAAGCTTATTGCCCCTGCGCAGAAGCAATTTTTAAGGCAAGTCTAACCTAAAGAAGAGCGAGTAGGTAGGTATTCAAATGTGCCAAGCGGCAACAATATATGATATAGTAGTCTATGTGACAGTAAAGCATGAAGTTGATAATGCTCCCCCTCTATCTTTCCAACCCCTAAGGAACCTTTCCCTCCTTCCGTTGATCTGAGCAGACAGGGCTCATAAGATAGTTCAAGTTCACTCTTCATTCAGCTTGAGCGCGAAATCTGAGCAAATTTTTTTCAGAACTTGATAATGCATGTGTGCATTCGTTTTCTACTTAAAATAAATCTGCAGATTTCTTTATGGTAATTTTATGCTAGCTGCTGAACAATTAGCAGTAATTCGCATTCAAAAAGAGGCAGAGAAATGTCCCAGAGATCACAAGTGTTCAATTCTGTCACCATATTGTGAATGAAATTTTATGTACTTATTTGTCTGACATTGGTTTGAAAGAATTTTATTCAACTCAGACCAATTTGCTAATTGCTACTCTTGAGATTTTCGTCTGAATCTAAAATTCCTAATTTTTATCTCAGTTTATTTTCCGTAGATGAATTTACCTCAATTAAGTAATGAGAGTATTTTTTTGTCAATAAGACAGTTTTTGAACATCAATTAATGCTTCAAATAACTGTTGGTCATTATACTTTGTTGTGGTAGACAGTAATTAAACTTGCAACATTTGATTTATGGGCAATGTGTAACTTATTTGCAGAAACTGTCGCGAAGGTCGCTACAGCCTGCGATCATCAAGGGTCTGTTCTTTACCTGTCTGTAAATTTTACGTTCAAGGAAATTGCAACTATGGCGAAAATTGTCGGTAAGTTATTTATAATAAATTATAATTTCTTCATTACCAAGTTTATCCTAATTTTTGGAAGAATTTGTTCAGTACCACAGTTGATAGTACAACTAAGTGTGTGTTGATTAAATTGTTAATTTATTTCCTTGTCTATAGAACTTGGAATATCAGTAACAGAAAGGATATGATTCTCATGAAGCAGAAGGATTATAAGGAAAGCAATTTCAGTTAGAAATTTCAAAATGGCATGTTTTGGTGGCATACTTAAATGTAAGCCTTCATAGCTTTATTTATCTAATAGAAGTGGAGCTTTAATACTTGTAATGTCGTAAGGCTGTTAAAATATGAGTATGGAAATCAAATTAGGAAAGCTTTTATATACCTTGATGTCTGCCCCAAGATTGAATCATGGTTATTTTTTGTTAGCAAATGTTGTACCATTGGTTTTTCCAGCATTTGTGTTCAACTTATTACATTAATAGTGTTTTTAGTGTATTTATTTCTTTTATTAAGTTTTTATGTATTTCTTGAGTCCAAAACCCTCTAGTCCTTGACTGTTTCATTTTCTCTAAAATTTAACTTGTAACAATGTTGTTTTAATGACTGCTAACCTGCATTTTGGTTTACAATGTTTACCATTCAATCTCATAAGTATATCTACAGTCATACATTCATAAGTATATACATATACGTGTGCGTAGATTGACTCTTGAATAAAAAATTAAATAAAATCTTTTATTAACTTACATCAGGGAGATTTATGATCATAATCAGTATTTGATTAATGAAATGCTAGTTTTCCCATGCAAAATTGCAAAAATTGTGCAGACAGTCACTGATACTGTATTTCTCTGCCGTAATACAGTTCAGCATATTCTCCAATCACTAAAAACAAATGCATAAACACTAAAACATACCAAAAAGCACACATTATTCTGTCATGATATGCCACATTTGTATCAATATATACACATCCAGTAACAAAACACTATGGGCAAATTCAAATTTTAACATTATTATTTTACCAAATGGTAAATTGGTCATTTGTTGATCTATGAAGTGGAGGGAGTGTGAAGATCTGGTCACTGGAATCAGATGTTTAGAAATATCATATAAGATTGATTGTGGATTCTTCATTTTCTTGACATCAAATATAGTGCTCATTTTTTAGTAAAAATGGTGAAACTAGCCTACTTATTCTTATTGGAATCAACCTCTGTCCTCTGCCTTGTATTACATGCTGCCTTTGGGAGGTTTTTTGAGGGGATTTCCTCCCAACTTGGTTGAATGCCAGGCAGAGATCTATTTGCCTCTCCAATGACTGCCACCAGGCTAGATATTTATTATTTGCTTGATATTTGGCTATTTGCAGTCATAGAATGTTATAAATAAATAAAAGCGAGGAATAGTACTTTCTTAAACATACTTTCATTTATATCTTGACTTATGTGAAAGTATTGTAGTATAAAAATTTCGAAATATTTGATTAAAAATGTTAAATTTATCTCTGTTGCCCCTTACTAAATAAGAGTACACCTTTTGAAAGATTCTCAGAATTTTAGTCAATGTCATTCCTCAAGAAATATTAAAATGGGAATTAATATTTACAGAGAAATCTTGGGTCGACCTAAATGTAAAAAATGGAAATTTGATGCAAAAGATTAATAGGGCATGTCTTTATAAGATCAACTTATAGAAAAGTTTGACAAGAAGACAGGCATTTATGGTATCTAGTTTTATAATGCTAATTGTTGTTGAAATGTATCAAAGTGATTGGAGTATATTGAATTATTACTTTTATTTTCACTGAAATTAGGAAAATACCTTTAGCTTTAAAATTTTCTATTTTCTCTGCTCCTGTAATACTTCCATAAGTTCCTTTAGAGCATTTGTCAATAATTGATTTCTAGTTGGTGAAGTACTGTTTATACTATCATAATTTAAGGAGCTTTGGTTAAGGTTAATTTTTAATTCTTCCTAGAAAATTGCCTTAGTACGTTTCTTTTATGAGTAATTCTAAACTTCATTTGCAATTTGCTTCAACTACAAAATGATTTCCGCTCAATGATTAAAATTTTGAAAATATTTGGTTATGTTGTGAGGTAAAGACAATCATACTGTTTCAATACATATAAGTTTTTCTTTGATGTTTTATTTATAAAATTGTCATTAATTTTATTTTTCAGGCCATCTGATTATAATGTTGCACAAGGTAGTAAGAATTTTTTACATAGCATGTATCCATGCTGTGGTAGTATTATATAATAAGATAGCACCTTGTATTCATAGGGGTATCTGGTACTGCATTATATCTTACTGTTACATCCAAAAAGGTAGCCATTTAATGTTATGACAAGTGAGTGTGTGAAATCAAAATGTTATGAACTGTAAGGAACAATAAGTATGGTGTTGTTTAGGAATTTTCATGGCCCAAAAACATAGGTAGGATAAGGTGTTAAGTTACCTGAAGAGTTAACAAAGTATTGGTAAGACTGTAATCTCTATGTATATAATATGATTTGACTATATTTTCCTTAATTATTTTAGCTTCCGTCATATGGAAACCAATCATAGAGTGAAACAAGAAGATCCATCAAGTAGTCGAGCTGAACGGAATGATGCAAGGACTCTGAGTAAACCAAAAGTTCTGAGAGATTGCAAGCCAAAGCAAACATCTGGTGACTTGGTACCAGAGCTCAGTTTTCCATTGGGAGCCTGCAGTAAAAGGTAAATTTCTGCTTGTAATCTTAAGTCATTAGATTTCAGCTCTATAGTCTTTGTGGCTGACCAAAATCATCTGCCACTGCCATTCATCATTGGATTTCTAATAATAGTTTTCCAGCATTATCTCATGAAGCTGTCTATAAAGTGAGATTCCATTTTATTTTATAGTTAACCTCTTTCATTTTATTGCCATTGCATCTGAATGTTAAAACTCATGAAAATATTCAGGAAGTACATAATGGATATGGGATTTGAAAGCCTGTATTTTTTACATGGGCAGTGGAGTTTTAACTATTCTAATGTTCCTTAATATTAACAAATTTAATTTAATATGCATCTTCCATGTAACCGTTATTTGCCAAGTCTCTCATTTCATTTTTGAAGCTTTTTCATGTTTTCATCTTTCAATTTTTGATAAAAATTTACTTTAAAAGTGTACTCTATTTGAAGAAATTTGAAAGCCTTTAAATTAAGTTTATACCAGCACATGAGTGATTTTTCATATCAAGGATTCCATAGTGTGATAAAATGGGTCATTTTATCATTTAAACGAAGAAAATGGGAATAATTGCTTGAAAATAACTTGAAGCTCTTTCTTAGCAATAGTGGTGCTACTCCTTAAACAGAGCACATACAGTAATTTTCTGGCTACCCAAAGATAAAAAAAATATTAGAGGGAACTATCCTGTGCACTAATGCTTTTGCAGACATCCCCTTGCTATGTCTACATGTTTGCCTCTTGTTTATAAATAATGGAGCATCTGCATTAATAACTCCAGAAGTATTGTGGAACATTGAAAAACTTAAAATAATATTGAAAATACTTAAATGTTGGTAGTATTTTAAAATTACTTTGGCAAGTGAGGTCATTTTAGCAATAAAAGCCATTGGAGTACTCTTTCATCGAAGAAAACACCCAATTGGAACTCTTCAAAGAAACCCCTTAGAAATGCTAAGGGGTCTTTGCTCTCACATTTTTATTTATTGAACTTTTGTTGTTTATGTATGTTCAAATAGTTGCATGTTGTCATAAATTGCCATGAATTCCAGCTTTGTTATTAGGAAGTCTTTATTTGTTGCCTACTTTTGTCATATCTGAAGATTTTTTTGTTTAGGCTGCCTTCTCTATAAGAATATTGCTCGGGATATATGGAGTCATTTATTTATATATTAAATCTCTTTGTATAGAATTAATAATGATATTGTATAAAGCACTTGTAAGTTGAATTGTAATGTGCATTTTAAATATTGCTAGGGAATTTTGAATACAAATTTTCAGTCTCATTTAAGAATATACTTGAGTAGGAAAACTGTTGAAAATTTTGCATTTTCAATATTCCATAAGATAATTCCAAGATAGGTTAATTCCAGTCCAGATTTTTAATCCTCCTGAATTGTGTGAATATGTAGCAACTGTTAGTGAGTTTGATTCTTGATTAATTAATTCTAATTTGGTGAGACTTCATCCTCATTTCATCAAGCTTGAGAGTTTAGTTATAATTATTATTAATATATTGCTACAGTTTGACATTAGACAGGTGGCAGCCACAAACATCGTTAAATTACCACCTCTTTTACACTTATATTATTACTTTTAACATTCCTAAATAACATCACTATATTGTCCAACAGGATATGGTCACGTTTTTTACAACACAATATTGTATATTTAACAATATCTTTAAAAAAAACAAAATCCCAAACCCCCTCTCAATACATTTTTATAATATTTTAATACATCTAAGCTTAAAATCATTAACTGATTTAAGTAAGGGCTTGAAGGCCTCTTCAGGTAACATGTTCCATTCCGTTATTCCTCCATTAAGGGATGAGTGTTTAGCTGTATCCATCCTTTATTTTCTCAATTTTAACTTCTCATCATGATCGCCGTGTGCAAAATAATTTGGTTTTTCTAATCTGTAACTTAATTCCCTCCATGCTTCGCCAGCATTTTTTACTTGAAAAATCCCTACCAACCTGTTCAGCTTCCTCCTCTTTTCTAAACATTCCCACCCAAGAAATTCTAACATTTTTGTTACACTTTCCTCCCTTTTTTGTTGATTTCAAACATACCTAGCTGCTTCTTTCTGCACCTTTTCAATTTTCTTTATATTAGTTTTTTCTGTGCAGATCTCATAAGTTTGTTGCATATTCCAATATAGGCCGTACAATTGTTTAATATACTAAGTCTTTCGCTTCCCTACTAGCTCCCTTTAAGTTCCTCATCACGCAATGGAGATTTTTAAATGCTTTAGAGACTACCTTATCAATGTGATTACCCCAATCTAAATTTTTTGTAAATGTAACTCTGAAGTACTTACATTCTTTCACCCTGGGAACTTTTTCTCCGTTAACCTCGTATGAGACTTCTCTTTCCCTCCTATTCGTGAAAGTAATGTGTTTGCTCTTTTTTGAATTTATTTCCATTCCCATTTCTCAACTGCTTCAATATCAGTTTGCTATATTCCAACATCATCCTTACCATTAATTTCCCTATAAATTATACATTCATCACATAGATCGATTTTGGACTTAATGAGCTTTGGTAAATTGTTGATATAAATTGAAAACAGTAATGGGCCGATCACACTTCCTTGAGGTACCCCTGATGTAATGTCAATATTTTCTGATATATTTATATTAAAAAGTTTAAAGAAGTTTTAAAAAATTTCAGAAACAAAGATTGCCAGTCCCAGGTATTAATTTTTATTCTAATATCTATATTGTCTAGGAATTTTTAAAGTATTATTATTCTATGAATTTTTGTGTAGATAACTTTCATTCCAAATAACTTGTTTTGTTGAATTATTTTTCTTTACTTTTGAAGATGCACCTAACATTCAAAGATATCATGTTTCTGATTGTAGGAGTAAAAGTTTAAATAAACTATGAAATAACATATGAAATACTTCATATATTATTTCATAGATGATTCTTCTTTCTGATTTTCTCAAGTTAAATGTTGTGACTGAAAGTAGATGGTATATAATGGTAATTTCTTATGAAGAAATGGTTTGAGGATATGATAGATACCCATTTTCACCAAAGAAGTGAAACTTATTTGAAGATATTTGCTGCAATTTTTCTCTCAAACTTTTCATAATTTTATTTGTGCTATCATTTAAAATGGGCAACTTAATGTATTAGTGTTTTAAATCATATTTCTGTTGAAAGAATTTTTCTATTACTAAGATCTATTAAAAAATTTGTGAGGCTCTGTGTGAGCAGAACATTCAACTTTGGTGAAAGCATTCCCATGAAGTGAAAGGTTCAATTGCCAGTGATAGCCCACATGTGAAGCCTTAGCTGTTGAAGCACTTCTAACAATACTTCTATGTGCTTTTCTATTAAAAAAGTTAGTTTAACAACTCAAATTCATAGCTATTAATATTTATTTTAGTATATTTAATTAAAGACAAGTAATGCATAGAATAATTTTTACTATTTTTTTTGCAGCTCGGTGGAAGACTGGGTGAATGCCCCTGAATTCGTTCCGTCTGGAATGGATTGTACTGCCAAAAGCAAGTCATTTATAAACTGACTAATTATATTTACATCTTAACCTATATATTAATAAATAGTTGCATTCTTTGTCATTTCAAATTAATCTATGTAGTCCTAGAGGATTGAAACGGTTCTCGAATTGTTTGTTAATGATGAACTTAATTTGCTTCAGTACCATCAAGTTGCTCAGAGAAAGAAAATGGAACTCAGTGTTCAATGACTAAGAGACAATGGTTTCTCCAAGCGCCAACAGTGGCAACCATTGAGGGCAATTCCTTGGAAAAAGATTAAAAGAGTGTAGCATCCAAAATGTGCATCAGGATTTCTGAATAACTGGTGGTCGTCCAGGCTTTTCTATCTTTTTCCAAGGAATTGCCCTCAACGGTTGCCGCTGTTGGCGCTTGGAGAAACCATTGTCTCTTAACCATCAACATAGTAAATAATATAATGGGAAGCTTTGCTGATTTTGCCATCTTTGAAAATCTAGAAAATCTTATAAATTGAACACTGCCATTTTCTGACCAAGATAGCTGTGCTCTTATGAACCTAACAGTGAACAAAGAACAGTGTATCTGTTTAATGTTACTAAGTGATTTACCTTCTTTTTCATATTGCAAGTTGTACAGAATGTTCCACTTAGATCTATAATAAAAGAAGAATTCATATCATCAAAAGTGGTTGGAATTTATTAGTTATATATACAATTTTCTACACAGTGCTTTTATAATTTTTGTGGCTAGTAAAATTCTACATGCACTCTTTGGGTAGTGGGGCAGATCATTATCATTTGGTGTTCTGCCTAATGGCATGTCCTGTACACCACTGCTGTCTCTTCTGTCCCAAGCCTTCCCTTCAGTCTCATTATAATTGTTGTTCTTTGCCATATCCACCAGTTTAATGAAAGCTGATTCTTGTCCGTTCCATTTGGCAGTAAACTGGTCATCGAGGATTGGATTGCATAGTGTGGAGATGCTTCAACCTTGATTCTGCATCCATGCATGCACATAAAACTCTAAAAGCTGATCTTCTCGTGGGTGCAAACCTCCGACTCGCTTTCAATGATATGCATAATTATTTTATTGTATGTCAAAGTGGAACATCTTGTATATCTCTTCTGATATGCAGTTTATTTTTCAGCTTCTCATTTTGGAGGTGTACTTCATTTATTTTCTCTTCTCTAGCTCAAAAAACCTATGCAGAAGCTGTCAGCTCACTCACAAAACTTTCCAAAGAGGTTGGAAATGAAGCTTCAAATGCCTCTTACTCTCAAGCAGTGGAACGTTATGGTCCATTCCCTCTGTTGTGTGATATTTGCAATGAAACTCCTTTGGATCCAAACAATGATGAAGAGAGGAGAAAACATGTCTCTGTATGTAATTTCTTTTACTTCTCACAAAGAGTAAATCTACGGGAATTCTCTTTTTGCTTTTGTGTAGTTATGTTTATTCAGTTCTTATCTATATATATTAAAAACGTAACGGTGTCTGTCTGTCCGTCTGTCTACAAAAAGCGTTTTTCTCGCCAATGCCAAGGGCTAGAGCGATGCTGAAACGTGCATTCGATGTAGACTGCTGCACCCTACAATGTGGCAAAATTTTCTTTTACCTGAACGGCCCCAGTTCGAACCCAGAGAAGAAAAACCGTTCCCATAAGAAATGCACGTAAACCACACTTTTATCGGTTGCAGGCTACGTTTCTTTTGCAAAATTAAATTAGAAACCATAGCCTTACGAACTCGAGATAAGCACCAAAAGAAAGAGAAATAAATAAAGATTCTTATTTTGGTCGTGAAATATCGTTATCGAGTCGAAATGGCGAGAGTTCGGTTAAAATAAACGGAAATTTCGTGAAAATTTGAGGCTGTAAACAACGAGTCCCCTCGACGACGGATGCGATTGTTGAAACCGAGGTATTGCGTTTTCCCCTAAGAAAAACCGTTCTCATAAGAAAAGCACGTAAACCTCACTTTTATCGGTTGCAGGCCTCATTTCTTTTGCAAAATTAAATTAGAAACCATAGTCTTACGAACTCGAGATAAGCACCAAAAGAAAGAGAAATGAATAAAGATTCTTATTTTGGTCGCCAAATATCGTTATCTGGTCAAAATGGCAAGAATTCGGTTAAAATAAACGGAAATTTTGAGGCTGTAAACAACCAATCCCCTTGACGACGAATGTGATTGTTGAAACCGAGGTATTGCGTTTTTCCATAAGAATACACTATGATTGATATGCCCATATGATAGTAATGATTAAAAATGAATGATAGTACATGTTCATAGTCCAGACTCAGGCCAGATGTCTGGTCCAGACCAAACAACTGCACCCAGAGGGTGCATGCGTGCGGCTAGTTAACTTATTATTAAGTTTTTTATAGTGTGGTATGTAAAGAGATATGAGAGTTTCTTTCTTCAAAGTAGATCAGTTATCATCAAAAACTTGATTTCTCTACCTTACACTATACCATAAGTAATAAAAGTACATTTTTTGCTCTCTATTTCAAATATTTGAGTTTGTGTGAGCAGCTGTTGGATCTGCCAAATATATTGACTTGTCCTTTGAATGGAAATTATTTAATTTAATTTTGCTGGAAGATCAAAAATATTTATCTTAATTATAAAAAATTCTTATTCAAATATAAGTGATAGGTTTAACTGTGGAAGGATTGAGTTTATAATTTGCAAAATAAATTTGGTCGTTTCCAATTGTTTGCTAATTTACTGTTAGCAGCGATCAGTAATTGGTGGATTTTTTTCAAGAGTTGTATTTCATTTAATTTAGTTAGATTTCCAATTTTATTTTTTTATTCAGGAGTATGTTTTAACTTGTTTTCTGGAATTATTTTCAGGAATGCATTAAAAAGCACGAAAGGGATATGGAGGTGTCATTTGCCATTCAAAGGTCCAAGGATAAAGCTTGTGGGATTTGTTTTGAAGTTATTATGGAGAAAGCTAACGGGGAGCAAAAATTTGGAATTTTGCCTAATTGTAACCACTGTTTTTGTCTGGCATGCATTCGGAAATGGAGGCAAGCTAAACACTTTGACAATAAAATTATAAGGTATGATCCAATTGCTATTTCTAGATACTTTTTACAAATTTCTTGTTTTTGGCCAATAATAGGTCAAATTAGTTGTATAGTGGTTTTTATAGTGTTGTAAATTGCAGGACTTATTAACTTTATCAATTTAATTAGGACATATTGCATAAGTGGCATGCTAAACTTCAGGGGAAAATACCTAAAGTTTTAGTTATTCATTAATATTTTGCTACTCATAAACCTTTCTTCTTCTCTCAATTAGAGCTTGTCCGGAATGCAGAGTGTCATCAGATTTTGTTTGTCCAAGTTTCTATTGGGTAGAAAGCAAAGAGGATAAGGAAAAGTTGATAGTTGACTACAAGGATGCCTTAAGGTAATAGTAATTTGGAAATAATTAATGATGATATAATAAACCCAAGATTATAATATTTAGGTTTCAGAGGCTAGGTTATGTCATTTGTTTTAAATTAACAGTAGCTTTTAATCTCAAGCCTCTGACAAATTATAAATATGTATAGCTAAAGGAAATATTGTAGGCTGAGATTTACAACGTTTGTGTTGTCTCCTTGAAAAATGAAGCAAATTCATCACATCAGTCATTTTCTCTTTGAAATCATCTTATATAATTTCAAAGCATCTTCTACTGGGATGATATATTGACCTCTGTTTTAAACAGTCCACTGTTTTTTAACCCCTTTTTTTTCTGTATCCTCCTGCATTCTTAGCTTTAATTTTCATGCTCTATTTATTTTCTCATTCATGTCTAACAATGTTATTAATTTTGAAGATATCAATTTGAAGATTTTTATTCCAAATGACAATTTCAGTAGCATTTCTGAGTTATCCTTCCTGGGCTAGTTTGTCTAAGTTTCATCTAGATTTTATTTTCTTCTGTCATACTTATATAGGAATATATACAATGTTTTGGCTTAAGTACTTTTTGTTTGTAAATGTACTCTAATGCTTAGGTGACAGTCTGCAGTTATACTCATGATTGTTATTGTTTACATTTTGTATCATATAAAACTTTTTATTTTACATATTTTAATCTTATCAACTTCAAAGTCCATTTAAAATGTATGGATGTATATTGCACTTGGTCACTTAGCTGCTGTTCATTAATTTCTCCATTGTTATAGCTGGATATCATCTTCTGCTATTGTCATCTTCATCCCTTTTTCCTGTTCTGCATCGATAGATTGAAAAACAGTTCTTTTCAGTGCCTTACTGGTATTAGGAAACAAGAACACACTCATGGAACAAGATCCTACTAGTATAAATGATGCTTGAATGTAGGTATTCCATGCTTTGCCTTAAGGGCTTTGGAAACCTCTCGGAAAAAGCCATTTTCAGGCTTTTCCCTCGTCATGACGGCCTACTAATAGATAGAAGAATTCTGATTTTACCATTCGATGCTTGAAAGATGTGGCTATGTTCCATATCTCTCATTGGATATGTATTGCAAACCACTTTTGAGAAAAATTTAGTAAACATACTGAATTTTAGCCATTTTCGTCAGGCTGTTACTTGGCTTGGTCGCATTTACGTGGAGCTACGGATTCGGACGGATAAAATTAAGATTCATCTACATCTACATACGTACCCTGCTAGCCGCCTTTCGGCGTGTGGCAGGGGGTGCAAGCACCATGACTCTATGCCTAGTCGATTATTTTCGCGTATTGTTCTCGGAAAAAAAGAATTCTTGAATCGACTGGTTTTAGCATCTATTTCTCTGATCTTTCTTGCTGTATCAGAACGGCCTATATAGCAAGGAGGGCGCATAATATCGGCTACATCTTCTATGAACGTGCTGTGTCTGAATTTATCTAGTAATTTAAATCTCTGATTGGGCCTTCTTTCTTCTAAAGATTCCCATCCTGCCTCCTGAAGCATCTGAGTAACACTTACCGATTTATCATAGCAATTTTTTACAAAGCGTATTGCCTTTCGTTGTATCTTTTCTATCTCGCGAATACAACACTTTTCAGCAGGGTCCCATACACTGCATGCATACTCGAGGTGAGGCCTAACTAGCGCAAAGTAACATCGCTCGCGGACTTTTTCTTCGCTTTTGCCGACTATTCATTTGACGAAGCCTAATTTCTTAAGAGCTCTCCTACATATGTTATGGATGTGGGTACCCCAAGTTAAGTTATTCGTGAGGGTTATTCCGAGATATTTTACCGTATCGACAGTTGATAATGTTTTCCCTCGAAGGCTATATGAATTATGATTGGCAAAGGATTTTCTTTCGAAAAAATTAACTACTGAACATTTATCTACGTTGAGCTCCAATTGACAGTCGTCGCACCATTTTACTATTTTATCTAAATCATTCGACAGGCTTAATCTATCGTCATTACTTTTTATTTTTCTGTAAATAACCGTGTCGTCCGCAAATATTATAACGTTACTGTCGATGTGTTCATTAAGGTCGTTAATGTATATTAAGAATAATAATGGCCCGATTACGCTTCCTTGTGGGACGCCTGAGGTCACCTTGACTAGGTTGGAACTAATACCATCTAATACTACTCGTTGTTCTCTATCGGACAGGAAGTCTTTTATCCAACTTATTACTTGTTCGTTGATGCCCGCAAGTTTTAATTTGTACAAAAATTTACGATGTGGGACTTTATCGAACGCTTTCCGAAAATCCAAAAATATTGCATCGACTTGTCTTTTACTTTCGGCCGATTTTAAGATATCGTGAATTAATAACGCTAACTGTGACTCGCAGGATCGTGTCTTACGAAAACCATGTTGATTCTTAACTATGAATTTAGAGGTTTCGAGAAAACCCATTAAGGAACTGGTAATTATATGTTCCATTATTTTACCACTCAATGAAGTTAACGAAATGGGCTTATAATTCGATGGATCATCTTTTACGCCGCTTTTAAAAATTGGGGTGACATTTGCAATTTTCCAATCTTTCGGGACCTTACCTTCGCTCATAGATTTTTCAAATATTACTTTAAGAAAAGGGCCTACGCTCTCTGCTAATTCTTTAAATACTCGAGCTGGTACATCCTCAGGACCAGGAGCTTTATTTGGCTTAATCTGCCGTAAGAGTTTAATGATTCCGTCTTCCCTGAATGTGATATTCGACATTGTTTCTGCTTTATTAACTACTGGTAGGGCGCCTAATGTAATATCGGACGTAAATACGCTATGGAAATATTCATTTAAGATATTCGCTTTTTCCTTAGAATCGTTAATTACATTGCCGCTGTTATCTTTTAACGAACTTACGGTTTGAACTTTACCTTGGACCTCACGCACGTACGACCAAAAAGCTTTCGGGTCTTCGTCTAAGTATTCATATAAAACTTTCTTTTTAAATTGACGGAGGGCATCACGCATTATTCGCTTCGTTTCTGATTTTACTCGTTTATATTCGGCCTTTACCTGATCCGTTATTATATTGTTAGGAAGCTTCATAACGGTTTTTAATTTCAAATGCAATTGTCTTTGTTTCTTTAATGCTTTCCTAGTCTCTCTATTATACCATCTAGGCTCATTATTTTGTTTAGAATATTTGGAAGGAACATATTTATCCATATTATTACGTATTAACTGTACAAAAAGCTTCAAGTTTCTTCGGTATTCAAACGCATCGCGTGCGTTTCGTAAAACGTAAAATCGGAATTGAGTTTATTACGAAATCCTCCAAGATCGGCTTTAGAGTAGAGATAAATTTTGCGCTTGGGTTTTTGGTGCCTCGTCAAGTTAATATCTATATCTATAATCACAGCTCTATGGTCGGATAACCCATCGCATACTGATGCGCTACTTACACGCTCGGGACTGTTAGTTAAAAAAAGATCTAATATACTTAATTCCCTAGTTGGCTCCTTAACGATTTGATGTAACGAATTTTTTTTGCATAACACTTAACAAGGTTCTACAAGAATCGCTATCCCGAGCTCGTTTCTTAATTACGTGATTCGGCCAATCGATATCCGGGAGATTAAAGTCCCCTCCAACAAAAGTAATGCTGTTATTATTTTTACGAGAATAAAAATTAATTTCTTCATTAAGGCAATGTAAGACTTGACATGGAGAGTTGGGTGGTCGATAGAAAGCACACATTTAAACTCGGCTTATTGATTTGAATAATTTTGCACCAAACGCTTTCGATGCTGCTATTTGAAAAAGTGTGTAAACTACTCTGAAGGAAACTTTTAACCGCTATAAATACGCCACCGCCCGTTCTGTCCTGACGATCCTTACGATATATTTTAAAATCTTTCGGGAATACTTCATAGTCGCAAATATCTTCTGTGAGCCAACTTTCGGTGCGTATAATAATATCTGAATCGTTACTCCGAATGAAATGTTCTAAATCGGTTACTTTATTTTTGACGCTTCTACAATTTATAATCGCGATTGATGAATTATTAGTTCTGGGAGAGTCGCATTGTGAATCATTATTATTTAGATTTAACGTATTTGCTACATTTTCCGGATTAATGACTATTTCTGATTCATTTTTACTCGTATTATCTTTACTGGATAAACCCTTTAACCTAAAAAAAACCTGCAGTGCTCAAAAATCCTATGAGCCACCCCTCTCGCAGCCGCAGCACTGTAGTGAACACCAGAGCTGTTCAAGGCGAGGGGGTACGATTGGAGGGTCGGGCGAAGCTCTTAAAAAAACTTCAGTTCTAATGAAATTCGAATGAAAATAAGTTAAACAACGCAATAGTGAAATTTTTACGCTTTTATAGCAAGAACAATAAAGTTAAAAGCTAAAATTGAATGAATTGCCGAGTTTTCACCCGTGAACATTTTTGAAACTGCCATTACTCTCTTACAATTCAACATATAATGCTGGTTTTTTCTCCAATTGCTCATTGTATCATCTGAATGCATAAAAGTCTCACAAGATTAATTTTAGAGTAACCGCATCACCGTTTAGAGTAACCGCATTAAATTATTTAGTTGGAACGTAACTCAAGAAAAAATTCGTCGTGCAGTCCAATTTATACGTCACCTGAACCTTTTATCATTTATTAGGCATCTATTGTCCGTTTCAAGATTCCAGTCAGTATGGAGGGCTTACGGGGGAAAAACTCAATGTAATTTGCCCTAAGCGATGAAGTTAGCCTCGTGCCGGGTCTCCTTTACGCGGAGCTACGGATTCGGACGGGAATAATTAAGATTCGTAGTTTAAGTTTAGCGATTCAAATTTAAGTTCTGATGAAATTTGAATGAAAAAACTCTATCAACACAACAGTGAAATTTTTATGAATTTACAGCAGAAACAACAAAGTGTTTCTTGGGACGCAAGTGGAATCATTATGATTGAATACTTGGAAAAGGGAAAAAAAATCACAGGCGACTACTACGTTGCTCAAATGGACCGTTTGGACATCGAGATCAAGAAAAAACGGCCACACATGAAAAAGAAGAAAGTGCTGTACCACCACGACAACGCACCAGCTCATTCGTCAATGAAAGCGACGATCAAATTGAGTGAATTGCGGTACGAATTTGTTTCACATCCCCCCTATTCACCAGATCTGGCACCCAGCGACTACTATCTATTCCCAAACATGAAGAGATTTCTTCAGGGGAAGAAATTCACGTCAAATGAAGAAGTCATGTCCGAAACAGAGGCCTATTTTGGAGGACTTGAGAAATCATTTTTTTCGAAAGGCATCGAAATGCTCGAGGACCAGTGGAATAAGTGCATAGCTTTACATGGAGATTATACTGAAGAATAAAAAAGTTTTTCAGGTAAAAAATTGATTTTTTATTTGTTAGGCTCGGGACATTTCAGGCCATGTAGTACAGACCTCAAATTCAATGCCTTTGCTTGCAAAACTCTGCGGTTATAATGGGCCGTATTATATAATGTAATAGTAGGTAATATTATACATCGTTCAAGAGGGCAGTTATTAGCCTTTAAAATTATATACTTAAGGCGTCCAGATCGATCACCAGTTTTATCACTAGGCAGATAGGGAAGCGACGGCAACCGTAATACATACAATCACATGAATTTAACTACCGAAAGTGTAACAGGTGTGTTAATTCCAGATTTTTGGATAAATCGCAATAGTTACTGGCATTTCTTGCATATCTTGTCGACCAATTGGTTACTTTGAGTAGGAGCAACGACCTCTTTTAAAAGTATAACCCACTCACTCACCTTCTCAATTTTCTCATCCAACATATATTTTTTCCGTTTATGACTGCCTCCAGAGAAACTACTCATTTATCCAATTAAAGTAACATCTTAGTCAAACATGGTTAACATTCAAATATACAGGATATAACATCGATGGCTTATCATACTTTCAGAAATTTCCTTCTGATACATCAGTTTATTCCCAGGATCTCCGAAATTGTATACAATAGCGATGTTCAATGTTTTATACCGACCTCCTTTTAATTCTATAAGAAAGTTCGAGTAGTTCACTAAGCCAGTACCTAAACCATCTTCTCATCAGCAATTTATTTTGGAAAGAGATTTCGAGGTCTTTTCAAACCTTTTCAAATTATTATCTATGCAAGGCAATGGTTTATTCTAAATCTTACCTAACTAGAGATGTAATTTATCGGTAATCGGGGTATAAACTTCATGTTTCTGCGACATTGAATATACGAGGGGGGACCCAAAAATAACGAGAATTTCATTAAAACTTTTTTATTTCTCAATATTTTTACACTAAATTTTTATCACCTTCAAAGTACTCTCCATTAACCAATATACATTTGTCTAAACGTTTTTCCCATTGATCAAAACAGCTCTGGAACTCACATAATGGGATGTCTTTTAACCCCTCCAGCGATTTTTGTTTCACTTCTTCCACAGTCCCATAACGTTTTCCTTTCATGTTCTTTTTGAGCCTAGGGAACAAAAAGAAGTCACAGGGGGCCAGGTCAAGTCAAAAAAAAATCTGGGTCCTCTTCCAACTGATTTTTCAACTCGTGACAGGCCTGGAGGCGGTGCATCCTTTGATCCTCAGTGAGGAGACGAGGAACAAATTTGGCTGCAACTCTTCTCATGCGCAAATCCTCTGATAAAATCCTCTGAATTGAACTCCATGACATGCCAGAAATATTAGAGAGCTCATCAATTGTTCGGCGACGATCTTCACGGACTAGGGTGTTGATATTTTCAACGTTGTCGTCAGTTCTTGAAGTTGAGGGGCGCCCGGAACGAGGTTGGTCTTCAATCGTCATTTCGCCCCTTTTAAACCGCGAAAACCAGTCGTAGACCCGGTGTTACAAGATGCTGGTGTTAATTTTGTTGTAAATTAATTTTTTATTCGATATGTGAAATAATTTTGTAGCCCTCAGTATTTAAATTAAGAGTGCTACTATACTAATATCTATGTTATTTTCTAAAATATTAAATTAGCAATTTGAATTTTAAACAATTACCATAGAAAATTATGATAGCACACCAATTAATATTTTACTTTCTATCATATGATTTGGTGGTATTTAAAATTTTTATAATATTTGATGTAATTATCTGATGTAGTTGATCGTAATTTATTTGGTTTACTTTATTGTAATATGTTTTGGGTCTAATCTTCAGAGCTCTCTACCAGGTTGACTTAAAATGATTCTTTCTCGGCGTATTTGTCCAGATTAAGTTTCTTTTCATCTTTGCTTTCCTTAGTATGTTTCGCGGTTTTTTCATGCTCCCCTTCTCGATAGCATTTTTCTGCAACATACTAAATTAGTTGAAATACTGTTGATAGTATTTTTATGCCTAATTATTCTTTATCTCCTTGCAGAGTTTTCATTCATCTTTCTATTTGAGTCATTTACATTTACATATAGACCCTGCTAACCGCCACTGGCGCATGGCAGGGGGTGTGAAACACCGAAAACCCTATCCACCTTTGACTGCTGTTGGCTTCTCTAATACTTAGCGGAAAAATGACCAGAAATAACTATCTGTCCTGGCAACTATTTCCCTGTAACGCTTCATCGTTTTGTCTCGAAGATCACATACGCTACTAACTGGTATAACAATATCAACTATCTCCTCCCTGAGATCCGTAGTGATAAATTTATTAAAAAGCTTCCTACGGTAATCAAGTCTTCTATCACTAAGCGAATCCCAACTGAGGGATTCTATCATAGACATACACTGCTGTGAAATCTGAAATCTCCCTTAACAAATCTAGCTGCCCTACGTTGAACCATTTCAAGGCTGGAAGTTAATCCCGCTTTGTGCGGATCCCAAATCACGCATCAGTACTCAAGGAGAGGTCGAATCAGGGAGAAGTACGCTATTTCTTTTACTCTCCACGAGCAACCCCTTAGGATTCTACTAGCTAAACTTTGCATCCTATTCGCTTTACCTACTACGTTTTGAATATGCTCTTTAAAGGAAAAATTACTACTGAGCGTTATACCAAGATGTTTATGATGCTTCACGAACTGCAACGGATATCCTGAAATATTATACAGTATACGAGAAACATTAGTGGAACGTGTAAAATTCATGGCTACGCACTTCTTTACATTCAAATCTAACTGCCAATGCCTGCACCAACCTGAAATAAGATTCAGATCGTTCTGTAAGCAAACAATGTCATCTTGTCTTGCAATGTCTTGCAATATCTCTATAAATAACAGTAATATCCGCAAATAGCCTAACCTTACATCGAACATTATCCACCATATCGTTGATATAAATTAGGAACAGAAGAGGACCTAATACACTACCCTGCGGAACACCAGATGTGACGTAAACCTCATCAGAAAAAATTCCGTCCAACGCAACTCACTGAAATCAGTTTCCTAGAAAACATTTTATCCATTCAATAACTTGCTGATTAATCCCATAAGCCATCAATTTATGAATAATTTTTACATGTGAGACTCTTTCAAAAGCTTTTCTAAAATCTAAATATACAGCATCCATGCTAATACCCTTATCAGCAGCCTTAACTAAGTCGTTCACAAAAAGGGCTAAATGGGTATCGCATGACCTACCCTTACGAAAACCGTGTTGACATTGACTAATTGCCCCCTTATCACCTAGAAAACGCATTATAGAACTGGCAATAATATGTTCAATTATCTTTCAAAAAATTGACGTTAAGGATATGGGTCGATAGTCTTCCGATTTCGAGGAACGCCCTTTCTTAGGAATTGGGGTGATATGCGCTCTTCTCCATGATGTTGGTACAACGCCTTCATCCAAAGTTTTCCTATAAAATACGAAAAGATAGGGAGAAAGCTCGTCCGCCAGCGTTGTAATAACCAGCGATGGTATACCTTCCGGTCTGGGCGCTTTCTTCTTGTCAACCTCTCGCAACAGCTTACCTATTTCATCCACTGACAACTCTATCAGCCCCATCTTTGATACAACCCTCATAGAAAAATCGTTCGTGCGCCCATTGTCTAAAGTAAAGCTTTCCTGGTAATAGAAAAAAAAAGGAACTCTGCGGTCAATGAACTAAGAGAAAAAGGTTCTCCAAGCGCCAAAAGCAGCGACCGTCTAAGGGCGATTCCCGGGAAACGGTTAATCGTTTAGCGGTCCCAGTTCTTCAGAATCCCGATGTACATTTCGGAAACAATGCTTCCATCTTCATGGGGGTCCAATGCATTGGACTTTGGAAGTTAGCCTCGTGCCGGGTCTCCTTTACGCGGAGCTACGGATTCGGACGGGAATAATTAAGATTCGTAGTTTAAGTTTAGCGATTCAAACTTAAGTTCTGATGAAATTTGAATGAAAAAAACTCCATCAACAGAACAGAGAAAATTTTATGCATTTAGAGCAGAAACAACAAAGTTGAAAGCAAAACTTGAATGAATTACCGAGTTTTCACCCGTGAACATTTTTGAAACTGCCATTACTCTCCTACAATCCAACATTAAATGCTGATTTCTTCTCCAATTGCTCGTATCATCAGAATGCATAAAAGTTAAATGAGAATTATTGTAGAGCAACCAAAGCTTAGTAAAAAAATATTTAGTTGGAACGTAACTCAAGAAAAAATTCGTCGTGCAGTCCAATTTATACGTCACCTAAAACTTTTTGGTTTCTCACGTGAGGAAGAAATTGTCTTGAGAGAAATCGAGATAAATGTTGTAATTTTCATTTTCAGTTTGTTTTGATGAGATCTTGAATAGAACTTGAGTTTTTGACTTTGATATCTAAGAGCGTAATCCGCTTCACGCTTAAAAAGCCCATGCTTCGAAACCTCACAGCTTTACGGAAATTTCAACGTCACCTCAGAGGTGACGTTGAAATACCTTTGAATTTTGAATTGTTAATGCATGCTTTTGTTGTGTCTGTTAATTAAGTTTTTTTAGACTGGATTAGCTCTTGGCTTGGGGGTTGTACACACGTTATCATCCTATATGAAACTGTAAGGTGGGTTTAATTTATTTTAGGGTGTCAGCTCAGATCTTCTTTGATTTTTATTTTAATCAGATCTGAGGTTTTTCTGTGCAAACTTTTAGCACACTTTGCTCATATTCATGGACATTATTTTGGTCCATCTGGTACTATAATTAAATATTATACAATTCACCATGCTAGATGTCATCTAAGGTGTATGTCTGCACAGAATTTGAAAATCCCTCAACTTATTTCATATTGCTACTCATAACCATGGTTCAGCCGGCCATTTCGTATGAGTGTCACTTAGTTGCCAAGGTTTATGTATTTCATTTGACATATGAAGAATCTCCTGGTTTTGAATGAATATTTGTAGGCTTCGACCCTTTATTTACACACTGCTATGCACAGTGTGTCTTTACCTTTTCATCCCTTCAAAATTTTATTTTTCTCCTCTAGTGCAAAGGATTGCAAGTATTTCCTCAAAGGGCGTGGTAAATGCCCCTTTGGCAACAAATGCTTTTATAAGCATGCCTATCCGGATGGTACAAAAGCTGATGTTGGACCTCCTGTCCGTCAACGAAGACAAAACGCTGATGGTGAAATCACCGTGATCAGGGTAAGAACTTTCTCTTTTAAAATTAGCAGTTGTTAATTTTCCCTGTATCATATATTATACCGTCATCTAGTAATATATAAGCTCTTAGTATATGAAAATCCTGCATTTGGAATGATGAAGTTCTGCCCTATCCTTGTTCTGGAGCATCTCCCTAAAACGAGAGGAGATCATTAATATTCTTTCAATGCTTTCAGCAGAATATCAATTTCTTGTGTTTTGTGTGTGTAAACAATTGCTGTATTAGGCATTTATTGATGCATTTTCAATTGGCACCTTTTATTTGAGGCCTGGTTAAAGACATTTGTGTGTGGGATAGGTATGATGTAATGTATTTTTGGAGGCTATTAATCTAAAAGGATCTTGATTTTAGCAAAGGAGTGAGTTAACCCAACCCCATGAACTTGGGCAAGGATAGAGTGCTACTACTTGTCACCCAATTGTAGGTTTCTTACCAAACATCAGAGAATTCTCACTCAAGCTCTGAGATCTGTAACATCTGCTGTTTATGTTGATGGGATGTTTCTTTGCCTTTATATGGGACTTGTTTATTATCAAGTGAGATTATTTTTGGATGTGTATTGTATATGCTTGGAATATTCTAACCAGAAGAGGAAGGAAATTTAGAGCAGTGGAAGTGGCTTCTTGATTGAAATGTAGCTTCCTCACATTACATACTATAATATGTCCTATAAAGCATAGTGAAATGCCTTTGTGAAGAAATTGTATGTTGTTCTTGAGTACTGTATTCACCTAAAAAAGTGCATCATTAGTCTTAAATTCTATTTACTTATAGAATTATTTGTGTTTTTAAATGTAGGAAAACAAGATAGAGTTATAGTTGTTAGGAAGGGTTATTTTGCTGTTAGGTGTGTAATGGAAGATTGTAATATTTACCTTACATTTTTGTGTATTTCTTTTTATACTTTAGTTGAAAAACTATCTATACTGAATGCTATTTCAATGAGTTGAGTTTTTATTTAATATTTGTATCATAATATTAATTGAATATAACTCTTGAAATTTCAGCATATCTTATTGTGGGACTTCCTTGAAGACCGTGATAACCGATGGGCATTTAACCTTGATGAACTGGATGACATATTCGCGTTTATTTCGGATTCAGATGAATCAGACTGGTCAGATTTTGACTATTTCCTATGATTAATATCTGAAGTTGCAGTCAATCTTATTTGTTACTTGCTTTGATTTTTAAATAAATAGCACATGCTATTTTCAGCTATATTCAACTGAATTTTGAGAAAATTGCATACATTTGAATGAAAAGTGGTACTTTTTAAGAAAAATTCATGGCAGATTTGCATTGAAATCCATGCTAACATGCATCCCTCATGCAGCCTTTGAAACTGTTTTGATGAATAAATGTAGCTCTATGAACTGAGAGAGAAGAAGAGGACTTCTTTGTCAAATTGTTTGAGGCAGAGGCTCTTGAGCAATTCAATTAGAGAAGTGTGACATAAATAGCTGGAAGAAGCTGCTTAATAAAAACAATACACGGTCATTTTAATTAAGTGAATGCATTTCATGGTAATCAATTTTGTGCATTTTATAGCTTGTTTCTTTCATGCTATCTGAGCTTTAGGCTTCCGCCAGTTAGTGCTTAATATCAATTAGAATTTTTTTAGTGTTCTTGGATTTAATTTTAGGTTAATATTGTTTTGTGTTTGGTGTTACCTGATTTATTCAATCAAATAAAATTTTCCAATTGTTAAATCTTATAAACTTTAGTGTAACCATTTGTCAGGTTAAGCCTGTAAAAATGTTGCACTAACTGTAGAACCTTGAGATTAATTTATTTTACTTATGAAAAATGTAGGTTAGCATTATCAATTAATGGGCTCATTATTCCCAATTACGTACTGTTAAGTTTTTGTTTTACCAGGTATAGAAAAATAAGCATTTGCACTTTAGTGAATTTAGATTATTTTGCAGTTTGAAATTAATTTGTCTGATGTTATCCTATTCTATGTATTTACTTTATTGTGATTACTCAACAATTTTCAGCTGTTGTTTATTTGGGCATATTTAAGAAATTAAATAATACTGTACAACATCAATATTAGTTCTTACTTTTCGTTGCCAATATTTTCACATCTGTATGTAGTGATTCCCTTGAAAGACTGACAGGCAAAGAAAAAAGTGGGTTTATAGAAATTGAAAATTTTGGTTTTCAGTAAGAGTGGAGGAACATAATGTGTTCTAGAACCAGACAATTGACTGGATTAAATTCAACATTTTTACCATTTAAAGTAAAATAAACTGTGCAATTTTCTTTGAAGCATTGAAAACTTTGTGAGTTCTGTGAAAATCAGCTAGTCTTATTTTGGAATCCATTTCTTGCATTTAGCTCAGTGATGATTCATTTTGTGTGTTACAAATTTAAAATTGGATAAGTTTCACTTTCTGCTGTAAATTTTTAATGGAACTGCAAATATTGGGTGATAGTATTTGTAAAAGTTACCTGCTGCATCAGCTTTCTACAGTATGTCACTGGTTTGTTATGTTAGTATATATTTTGCTGATGATAGCATCTATTACTGCTCTAAGTCTCCTCAGTTAAAAGTCTGATGCATGGTTGAAATGAAAGATTTTTCACAGAGCATGTTAATTTGTAGCAATCAGCAGGAACTTGCAATTTATGTATGTGTCACCCTCTTCATGGGATATTTTTATGTCACAGAACTATTTTGCCCCTATAACTTGATTCCAATTTTGTTAACAAGTGTGCAGCATGTACCTTGTATAAAATATTTGTATTTCTTTCAAGATTACTCAAAAACAAGGTATCCTGTAAGTCAATTATAATATCATCATGGATATTGGTTTCATTTCCTTATATTGTCTATTGTAAGCCCTTTCATGTGAGAGTAAAGATGAGTTTCTAAGATATTCTTGTGTTAGCTGCAGATAATAAAATTTTCACTAATTTCCTGTAACATGTTCTAATTCCTTAAGATGTTATATCTTAATTCTTTAGGTAAACCTAAATTGTTTGCAGAAATGAGTAAAAAAAAGGGTTTTTGTTTTTCAAAAGTGTTCTCAAATTAAGCCAGTCTTATTCATGGTTGAGTGCATCTATTTTGAATTATTTCATTATGTATTACTCTGGGTTTTCTCTTTTTCTACTTTAAAAATGGCAAATCCAATGTTCATTATCAATTTTATGTGGTTTACTTTAGGAGGATAACATTCAAATTATTAACCCTCATTAGATTCACCTGTAATGCTTTTCCTTAACCTCGGTGTATGCTTTTTTAAACATCAGTGGTCCTCTTATTTGCTCATAGTCAGTTGAAGTAGTATCACCTTTGATAATCATATGGAATAGTAAAGAAGGGTTTTGTGATGGAACCAGTTGTTTGGTATCATCTTCTATGAGTAGTTAATACTTAATTGATTTAAGAGACTCAGTTGCCCTTATGAGCTTATGCCATGAGTTTATTTTTTGATAATTAATATTGTCCTTGATACTAGAAATTATCGTTCTATTTAAAAAGAAGTGGGCTTGATCAAATTGGACAATCTCTTGAAAGTTATGTGGATTATTTTGAATTATTTTTAGAAATATTAATAGTTACAGGGAAAATAACTGCTTTATTTTTCATCTGATAAAGATTCAATAAATATGTTATTGAATGTAGAGAGTTAATTTTGTTAAAGTTCTAATAAATATCGACTGCAAATTTTAGGAGTGTTAGAATGAGTGTTAACATTAATTAGGGATATTTGTCTAACAATTCAATCAGAAGTTGCTGCTAATTTGTCTTGGATATCTCATATGAATCTAAGAATAGATTCCTTATTATGAAGCTACATTTTCTAGTCACTGGTATCTCATGAAAAAATCTCTTGCTGTTGACTGAAAACTTCCTAGAAGTTTACCTCATAGTGTTTTCTTCCCTTGGGAGTTTAAGCTTTTCTTATTTATTAATTAAACATTATTTTTTCTTGTTCTTTGTCATGAAAATGTGCTTCAGCGCAGATATTCAGCTACAAAGGGGCCAAAGTGTTGCCTTCTTTTTGCTGCAATGAGCACTTTCAAGAAAACAAACTTTTACAAAATAGTTCATCTACTTTTCCTTCATTATGTTTTGTAGTGAGTAAAGGCTAAACTATACAAAAGACTATACAAAATTTTAAACACTAAATGAGGACCTGCCATTTTTTGAGGATTTAGAGTCTGTAATTATTAGATTAGCTTTCTATGAATAAAAATATGATTTTAAGTCACTAAAAGGTGTAACCTGCAGCAATAAAAATTTTTCATCAATTTAATGTGCTCTTCCCAAGGAAGGTCTGAAAGCACTTTTCAGAAAACAGCTAAAAATGGGAAGTAAATTTAATTTTAAAGAAATTTGTGGATGATATTTTAAGAGAATTATAATTTCAATTAGCTTAAAATGGTTGGCCTGTAACTGCCAACCTCTCTTTGCTCAGTTTACCACCATGGCACTTTTCACCTTTAAAAGCTAGCGTTTTGTTTGGTAAAAGGGAATAGAAAAGACCAGTTTCGTTAGCATTGAAAATGTTCCTGGGCTCATAACCTTCAATTAATTTCCCAAGCTCACTTTGCCAGGATTCTACAGTCTCTTCACTCACACTTCTGCTTTCACCACATACGCTTTTGAACACCAGTCCATGCCTTACTTTGAATCTGTTAAGCCATCTGCTGGATCCAGTAAAGTTGTCAATTCCAAGTCTCGTAGCTACTTCATGGGCTTTTTCTTTTAGTATAACACTATTTATGGGCAAATTTCTGGCTCGGACTTGCTGAAACCAGGTGAGTAAGTGGCTCTCTAGTTTCTCAAACTGCAACTTTTTTGAGTGCTTACGACGTTTAGATAAAACTCCCAATGTTGCGGCTTCTCTTAAAATTGCTTCCCTTTTCATCACGATGTTGTTCAAGGTTGTTACTGGCATGAGCAGCTTCTTTGCCAAGTCAACTCTCTTCAAGTGACGATTTTTATCCACCTCCTCAATAATTTTTCTCTTCTCTTCGAAGCTAAAAGATTTTCTTTTTGTGGCCATCGCAAAATCAAAGTCAGCTGCCTTTGGTCTCTATAAGGAAATGACACCTAAGAGACGAGTGCAGGTCGATCAGTGGCTTTGTTGAAGAGTCTTTCCTTGTAGTGTCTTGAGTTACAGTTGCCTCAACACTGCCGACTCGATCACGAACGTATGATTTACAAAGAAGTCACCAACTCTCTGAACCACTTCTCACTGGCTTCAAATGTGGCTATACAATACATTGTATTTAAAAAAATCACAACTAAATAAGCCCATCCTGGCGACCCTAACTCCTAAATGCAGTAATTTCTCTATAGCGCTACTCTCCTGGGAAAATTTCAACGATTTCAACTACGTTACACACCACATCATCATTGGGTTAAAACCGCTATCGGGGAAAATGTGGTTATATAATTATGTATATATTAACAAGAACCTACAATGTCTTAATGTTCATATGTTCAATACCTATGCTACGTATGTAAGCATCTTCAAGCGAAAACGTCTGGACCATCGACCTATTGAAAACTAATGCCGGTGGTAATCATCACTGATTTTTGGGTAATCATTTACATGAACTGTCATGAAAAAACATTAAATCAGGTAAAAAATCTTATGCGGGAAAATATTTTTACGACATAGAATGCAGAAAAACACAGAATTTGGAAACGCTAAATAAGGATAATTTTTACATTGTTTTAATAGGAAATGAATCAGGACCTCAAAAAATATACGCTAAATGTGGAAAATCGTTAAATGCAAAAACCTTAAATCCGGATCCGACTGTATTAATTACAATTATGTAAAGGATTTCAATGGAAAGATGTGTATGGTACCTTAATCACTAAAACTTCTTCTTTTTATTGTGTGTGTCTATTTAGAGGACAGAGTTATTGGAGGGAAAGGAGTGAATATAAATTAATAAATTGAGGGTTCAGTCAAAGACATTGGCCTTGACTTAATGGAATTTCATAAAACTTAAGATTTATTACACCACTTACTCTTTGGTTCTGCTATCCCATAAGCATGGGGACAATAACCTGACCTATGTCTCACAATGTGGTTATTATTTTTAAGCTCCTACAAATCATCCATTGATGATCTTCATGTTTGATTTGCTTGATTGATTACTCTTGAATACTCAAACAATCATGAAAGAATAAGAGAGACAGGAATTCTCCAAGTGCCAAAAATCAGCAACTGTTGGGGGAAATTCCTCAGAAAAAGATTATCACCCTGACAAATCATTCAGTATTTGAACCATCTTGATGATGGAAACATAGTTTCTGAAATGCACATCAGGTGCTTCTGAAAACTGGCAGCTGCCAGGGTGATAATCCTTCCCGAGGAATTGCCCCTGACGGTTGCCAGTATTTGGTGCTTGGAGAGTTCCAGTCTCTCTTATTCCTTGAAAGTACAGTTCCTTTTCTTTCAATTGTGAAAGAAGTTGATCTAGAAGATAGCAATATGAAGCAAATTTGGACTACTGTACTGTAGTAATGAGCCCATACCTTTTGCAAAAAAAGGTTAATGAACCATTTTTAGAGAAAGTTAATACATTCAAAAGAAAACATTTAAAAAATCTTTTGATTTTTCAATAAACTATTTCAAGCTCTCCCTAGGATTATCAACCATTCTTTAATTCTCTGAAGAAAAGATAAGAGGAAAAGAATACTATGTAATTATTTTTCAAAATATATTTATTGAAAAAATTATTCAGATATAATACTTTATTAATATATTTCATATTCAGCTGATATATTTCATAGAGGAAGTTAATACTGATCAGTCATAAATATTCTGAAACTATAATTTACTTCATTACCTTTATTTGTGCTGAAATGTAACTAAAATGAACAATGGATACTGATTTTGAATTGGAACATTTCCCAATAAAATTATTACTTAAAATATAAACATCGAAATCAATAATAACCAGATGATTACTCAGCACTTCCTTGATAAAAATCCTTTTCACAAAATAAATATTTCCAGTCAAGCTATGAACAAAATGTATTGAAGAATAAAAGTTTCAAATGGAATGTTCCTCAGCCATATTTGGTCTAAAAGTCACTAAGATTAATCTTATTAAGTTTTCTGTTCAACGCTCACTATTTTTCTAAATAATATTATCCTCTCAACAAATCACTCATCAACTTTTCAGTAAAAATTGAAAATATAACTTGATAATGGAATATTTTATAACATTGTGTGAACTTTTGTTCAATATATTTGATGAAATTTGCATATTCTAGGAATTCTGTGATTATCCTGAGATCTTGAGTCAAAAGAAGCCTACTCAACGTCCATAGACTTACTTACATTCAGTTTTCATTCTCAGTTTGTAAGCATTTTAACATGGAATATTAGGCAAACTTATAACACTGTCCAAGGACTCCAAATGTATGGGCAGCTAAAACTGGAAATTGATGAATTTCAACTTATTAATTAATGAATGTTACAGTAGAAGTATTTAAAGTCTTGAAAAATACAACTTTCATATAATATGTTTTGCATCAAAAATACATATGTAATACTAAGATTTCAATGTGCTAGGTTTAACAAGAGAGGTCATTTTGGATCTAGAATGCAAAGAAATTCTACAAACAGTTCACGTACATAGAGCACAATCAGTTGATACAAAAACCATATTCACTGCTGGCATTCAAATCAATTTTCTCTATTTTTATACTTTTAGTGATATCAAGTATATATGGTTTTGTAACTATTCTTAAAATAAACTAAGGAATTGATAAATTGTTGCTACTATTTGCAACTTTTTTAAAAAATGTTGCAAATGTAGCCATGGCACTGAAGATGGCACTTTATGTTGGATCTAATTTTCAGTTAAAAATAGAAATATTAAACAAATTAACCAAAATGTCTAGAAAATAGCTTTACATTGTAAGAAATCTACATTGGACAGCAATATACTCACTCTCTTCAAGAACTCCTCCGAGCAAATTCTTGCACGAGCATTTACAGCAAGTTTCATTTCACTAATTTTTTGTCAATTTCTTCCATAAGTTGTATAACAAAGTCCACTAATTTATGCTTGTACATATGCTCAATATGGATATTGGTGATCAGGAAGCTGATGTCATAGCCCTTAAAAAATTTGTTTCCCGATGAAAACTTAAGAGCCAAAAATCTTTGAACAAATATGGTATGAAACTAAATACAGTGAAACGCATTAAAAAAGCTTCCACTTCATACACAGTTTTCTCATGGTCTTGGCCCCCTAAAGATGAAAAAATGGATAAATACTGCTAAGACTTTCTGTTACTCACTTATAAGGCAGATTTTACCTGTTCCTAGAAGCACTTTAACCTACTATGGCAAACTTCCACCTCAGTTAAGTGACCAAAATATGTTTACATTATCTGCATCACTGTCCGTCCTTTTCCACTTTGTCTCTACTATAATTGGGTTCCTTTTGACTCCTTTGTTCGGGATGACTAATTTTGTGGAAAGTAAATGAAGATTTTGTGAAGCAGAACAATATTTATCCCGAATTCATAGCCAATACTAGCTCTGAAATTGAGTGAGATTATCATTAACCAACTGTTTTGTCTCAGGGTAGAACATTAGATTAAAAACAGTCACTTGGAAATGGTTCTTTCCTCACAGTCTCAAGTTGTAAAAATATCAAGTAAACCAAAGAACTGTTTGGTGGGCTGTAGAGAAAAGGAAAGGCACTTTCTTTGTTTGATATATAAATGGAACACATCAATATCTTGTAGACTCTCTAGATACCCTCTCTACAGCTTGGGCAAATTAAGCAAACTAATGGAGAACTGATTTTGTTTAATGATGACAAGCACTTACTTAAATTTAAAGAGCCAAAATATATACCTTTTTCCCGTCATGCAAGAAATAAAAAGTTTATCCTGCTTTTACTGCTGTTTTCACTTGGTCCCTTAAAAAGGGTCTTATGTTGGTTAAAAGCCATTTGTATACCCATACATTTGTAAATATTAATAGTAATAGACACACTTAATGAAAACTACAATTTGAATCCTAATTTTTTAACTGGGCCCCAAATAAATTTGTGTACTTATGGTATGTAATTCAAAGTTCACAGAATATTAGTAGTTGAAGCATCCCAATATCTGTTATGTTTCTTACTAATACCATAGAGTTTCCAGATATTGGAAAAAAAGATCATGTCCATAGAAAGTCTTATAAGCCCTTCCAAAATACTTTTACAGAGTATCCTGGAAAACAATTGATATGTTAATAGTAAAAATATAAGGTTACACCTAAAAAAGCAATTTTTCAAAAAATTTTAACACTATCACAAGGTTACACATCCTCAAAAGGAGAAAAATGCATTATTTAATTACTGGTGCATTTTGGAACCATTATAATTACAGTGCCAAATACTGAGGATGAATGATGAAAGAATAAGGAGAAGATTGAAGTCTTTGAATAAAAGGATTTTTCATTAAATGTTTGGAAGCTAACCCTCATTAATTAACTATGTGTATAAAATATAAAAGTGTGAAAATCGCCCTCTTTTAAAATTTAAATATATAAATAATTATTGAGATTATTAACCTTTGTTCTATTCAGTGGCTTTCCATGACGCATATATAGATGAGATTTTTTGGTTTCTGTTACCATTTAATAAATTCAGTTCATGGCCAGAAAAATTCCATATTTCAAAAAGTTTGGGATGGAAAGAATATGGTCAAGTTAGTTGTAAAGGCATAGTGTCCATCATCATTCATGGAAAAGAATACATATATTGAAGCAAGGTTGTAATTATGTCATAAAAGGAAATACATGCCTAAAATTACAATTTTGAATGATCACTACAAGAAAAAATAGTGATGTGGCTAAAAATTTTGATAAGATTTTTAAAAAACTTACTTTTTTAATCTTACATACCCCTAATTTGTTCAAGAATAAGATTAATTAGGGTAATGAAGGTATATTTATGGTGAAATATTATTGCAAAGAGCCTGTTGTTACTATCATATCTAAAGGACAATATTTCTCTATACTGACATATTAATGGAAGTATTTTATTGCAAGATTCGAACGCTTAATAAGGGGAAGAATGATATAGCAAAATAAAGAATACTCTTTCGGACAACTCCTAATCTGAATTAAACTTGATAGAAAAAACAATTATCTCAAGAATTAAGGTGACTAAGGTCTCTTCGGGGTGACTCTTAGTGCCCTTATGTAGGACCCTCATAAGTATATAAAAGAAAGAAGTTGCTGTGGGTTCAAATTATTTTGGTGGCTAGAAACCACATCATTCTCGAGTCAGGAAACTTTTCTGTCCGAGGGTAAATACCTCAGAATTTTGCCCAAAAAACAGCCATAATATATGGCTCAACCACCGTATTCACATAGGCGCTCGCATTGCGCTGAGATGAAGTAAGAAGAACCTAGGTGATAAAGTTTTGCTTTCGCTACACCAGGGAAAAAATTATTGCGATCAAACTAATTATCGAACGGTTATGACTTAATTATGTTTAATTAATACCAATACAAAAACCAGAGGAAAGGGTAAGGAATGCACATTTACGATCTGTATAAATTATTGCAGCGGTACCTCCAGTTTTTGAGAAATACTCCTTTCGGCCGTTTTACACGATAACGCAATAAATATGCAAGAAATTGCACAAACGATTGCACGGAATTAGAACAGGTTCTAATTTCTTGTACGTCGATCGTGCATTGCACGCATTTTTCGGTACAATTTGGCGTTTTACACGGTGCAATTTTGATTGTGAAATCTATGCAACGTTTGCAACTGCACATGTTTTATACGATGCAATTTCTTGCGCACTAAATTGCATAGGGAATTGCATCGTCTTTATCTTTAGAAAATGATCATATTTCTGTGATCTTCGGTACTTTTCATACCATTCCTGGAGGTTTTACGAAATGCCGCTAGGGCGATACTAACTAACTTCACATCTAACATAAACCGTAATTAGCGGGTAGAACTCTCTCAGAATTGCGCTTTTACACAGAAATCGCACGGAAAGACAGCCGACAGAGTACGGATTGTACGACTCAAGATCAATCCGTACTCACTTTCCGACTTTGCGTCTCTTTCAGACTCCGTAGGCTAGTCGGATCGGAAAGTTACAATTTTCAACGGGAGGCACGGCCTAACCCATATTAGGAGGAAATTCCCGAATATATCCGAAGACGACGGTCACGTGCTTCGTCCCAACCAACGGAAGGCAAGCAAATCAACACATGAAGAATGAAACTCGGCGTGTAACATACCCGGCAGCAGAAGGAAATCATACAGACATGACTTATAAGTTGCCATAGAAGGCTCATGGTAGAATTTTGTCGTTTCCTAAATGAAGTTGCGGTGGCGAAGGCATTGTGGAGTAAAATTACTGCAATTGAATTCGTTTATGCTTTTTTATGTTAATTATGTTGTACGTAAATATTGCGAACGAAAGGATGGTATTACCACTGCAACTTATGGAGTGGAAATATATTCCGCGTTATAAACTTTACAATTTAATTTCGACTAATACTTTCTGTAACATTACTCGCCAAACACCTCTATTTTAGGTGATGGCTGATGTGATATTTAATGATTGGTATATATCTTTAACATTGATTTCGAATCGGGAACATTAATTACTAAAATTCCTGTTGAAGTCTTATAATATCTACCTAAAAAGTGTAACCATCTGATTATACTTTTTATTAATAGATACTGAAGAACCTGACTTATTATTGAATGAAGATTCATTTCTTCAAATTCAAAACAAGGAAATGACAAATATTCCATTCATCGAAACATCGTAGCAGGACTAATCATTCTCTAACGAGGATTAAAAAATTTATGAGGGATAGCCTTTACGTAGGTCTCATCTTTACGCATTTTCAACAAATTAAAACTAATTACTTCTAGATGAGATGTTGAAGCACGAACTTAGACAGCTTCCTAACTATGCATGGACAGGCATGTTGTGAGAGTTTAGTAATGTACTGCTGCCAAGATATATTTACGTGTGCACATTTGTATCGGGTGTAAAAGAAAAATCCTCCCACGTCTGTATGTGGAACGGCGTAAAGGACTCGCACATAATTAATACCTGTACAAAGTTTTGCCTGGATTAATGGCACTCTTCAAGTATCATATATAACGTCTACATTGCGAACGATGTTCATGCAACAGAAGCAACAAACTAAAGGAAGCTAGTCAAAGACCTAGGTCGGACAAGTTCTTCATATTTTTGGTAAACTCATGCATTCAAAATATGAAATGGGCTACAAGCATCCCCATCATTTTAATCATATGAATTATTGACGATTTGACATTTATAGACATTTATTATTAAAAGATGGCTTTATTTTACTGAACATACCTTGAAAGATACCGCGCTGCAATGAGCTATTTACTTTACTGCGCATGCGCACGGAATCCGTCCCTAGCTTTCCGACACCTTTTCGGTGTCGAGAAGATTCCGACTAATTCAGACGTCTGGGGGGGTATTCCTTAACTCGATTCCGATAGGAATGTCGGCCATGTTGTCGGAAAGTAAAAGATTCCGACTTGAGGGGATTCCGATGCGATTCTCTAAAGTCAAAGTCGGAAAGTGGGCTTCTTCAGACGCCTGAATTAGTCGGAATCTTCTCGACACCAAAAAGGTGTCGGAAAGCTAGGACGGAATCCGTGCGCATGCGCAGTAAATAGCTCATTGCAGCGCGGTATCTTTCAAGGTATGTTCAGTAAAATAAAGCCATCTTTTAATAATAAATGTCTATAAATGTCAAATCGTCAATAATTCATATGATTAAAATGATGGGGATGCTTGTAGCCCATTTCATATTTTGAATGCATGAGTTTACCAAAAATATGAAGAACTTGTCCGACCTAGGTCTTTGACTAGCTTCCTTTAGTTTGTTGCTTCTGTTGCATGAACATCGTTCGCAATGTAGACGTTATATATGATACTTGAAGAGTGCCATTAATCCAGGCAAAACTTTGTACAGGTATTAATTATGTGCGAGTCCTTTACGCCGTTCCACATACAGACGTGGGAGGATTTTTCTTTTACACCCGATACAAATGTGCACACGTAAATATATCTTGGCAGCAGTACATTACTAAACTCTCACAACATGCCTGTCCATGCATAGTTAGGAAGCTGTCTAAGTTCGTGCTTCAACATCTCATCTAGAAGTAATTAGTTTTAATTTGTTGAAAATGCGTAAAGATGAGACCTACGTAAAGGCTATCCCTCATAAATTTTTTAATCCTCCGGTTAGAGAATGATTAGTCCTGCTACGATGTTTCGACGAATGGAATATTTGTCATTTCCTTGTTTTGAATTTGAAGAAATGAATCTTCATTCAATAATAAGTCAGGTTCTTCAGTATCTATTAATAAAAAGTATAATCAGATGGTTACACTTTTTAGGTAGATATTATACGACTATATCGTTATGTAGATATTATAAGACTTCAAAAGGAATTTTAGTAATTATTTTCCCGATTCGAAATCAATGTTAAAGATATATACCAGTCATTAAATATCATATCAGCCATCACCTAAAATAGAGGTGTTTGGCGAGTAATGTTACAGAAAGTATTAGTCGAAATTAAATTGTAATGTTTATAACGCGGAATATATTTCCACCCCATAAGTTGCAGTGGTAATACCATCCTTTCGTTCGCAATATTTACGTACAACATAATTAACATAAAAAAGCATAAACGAATTCAATTGCAGTAATTTTACTCCATAATGCCTTCGTCACCGCAACTTCATTACGGAAACGACAAAATTCTACCATGAGCCTTCTATGGCTACTTAAGTCATGTCTGCATGATTTCCTTCTGCTGGCGGGTATGTTACACGCCGAGTTTCATTCTTCATGTGTTGATTTGCTTGCCTTCCGTTGGTTGGGATGAAGCACGTGACCGTCAGCTTCGGAAATATTCGGGAATTTCCTCCTAATATGGGTTAGGCCGTGCCTCCCGTTGAAAATTGTAAGTTTCCGATCCGACTAGCATACGGAATCGGAAAGAGACGCAAAGTCGGAAAGTGAGTACGGATTGATCTTGAGTCGGAAAGCGGAAAAGTGATTCCGATAGGAATGATTCCGACAAGTTAAGGAATACTACCCTTGAAGTTAGCCCACTTTCCGACTTGGAGTTTACAGAATCGCATGGGAATTCCCTCAAGTCGGATTCTTTTACTTTCCGATAACATGGCCGACATTCCTATCGGAATCGAGTTATAGAATACCCCCCCTAGAGATAACGTAAAGAGCAGATTCAAGAGAAAAATATCCTCACTTCAGGCTTATTGTGCCTTTCTACTATTTGTAATGAAAAATTATCTAGGCACATGGCAGCAGTTAAAGTGTGCCTTACTGCAATTAGATATGGTTTCAAAGTTGCAGCCTTAAAGAGAGTTAACCTTGCATTAAAACTCTAAAAACAGAAGTTACTGAAGCAATTGTCATACTTATCAAAGTGGAAAAACAAAATTCGATTATGTTTCAGGAAGTGGACGGCTTAAATGTAGAATTATATTATACAAAATTACATACATCCCTATTGTAATGGACATATCTTAAGACTGAAATTAATGGCTACTCTGTCATTTCCAAAACATTCCAATAAAATATATCGAAATGTTCCCGACTTAATAAAATACAGATATTATTGATACAACTCTCTAATTTTCAGAAGGTAGCTAAATTGTCGTCTCTCTTCAGAGTTTGGTAAAGATTGTCTATATCGGAAGTAGAAATTTTTTTAGTAAAGCCTTTTGCATGAGAGTTTTTGATAGCTATGTTTTTAATCGATACTTTCATCATCTTCAATAAAATAACAGAGAAATTTTTAAAAAGTATAGAAATTAGTATAGCACCACAGAATTCTATGATAAAAATTTTCTTTAATAAGAGCATCTCAATAATAAGGGAGGGGCAATATTTTTCCGGTGTTAATAATAATAATACCGTCTGCGGCTAAATCTCAATACTGACTGACAATACAGGAACATAATGCTGATAAGGATTCTACATAATAAAAATGAAAATATAAGTGTTGAAAGCGTTAATAAGGCATATATTTACCATTATTTCCGTTCGAATTCCATAAACTACAGGCAAGAGAAAACAGGAAACAGCAATACGATAAGTTTTCTTATCTGTTACCTCTCACTCTCGTGTACTAGATATTCAGGAAAATCCGTTCATTTCACCATTTAAACAATTTTCTCTCGAACTTATTTCTGGACAGATACATGATCATTCAGTGAGTTATACTCATTTACAAGATGATCAACTTAAGTTCCTTTTTTAAAAGTTTGATTTCAAAACTAGATTCCTCAGACACTGGAAAAACATTCATCGAACCCACTGAAAGTTATCATCTTGAATGAAGATGTATCACATGAGAAGCAAATTCCAATAAAATTAGACTAAATATGAAAGGCTACTATATGGCATTTTGCTCAAGCAAGCAAAACCTGCCCATGCGAGCTATCACATCGCATTAAGATTAATCTTTCATTAAGATGATAAAATAGCGTATCGTAAAAGATTAATTTTCGATAAAGCGACAGTTTAAGGTTTACGCTTTAATTCAGGAGCGAGTATATATGTCTCTGACCCAGAGACAATGATTGCTAACTTTAATTCATGTTTCTTTGATTGATTTTAAATTATGTTAATTTACTACGCTATCTTTCGAACTGCTCACCATTGTTTAATCATTATGGAATCCTTCTTCCATATTATCACCTTTCGTGCTTCACCTCGACCTGTTTTGACGAAGGAAGTTTCCCAATGTTATCGAATGAATTCTGTTGGCAACTCCGAAAAGTTTATAATTGCATGATCGTATGGTTCGTGTGTTCGTGTTGAAATCGTTGAAATGACTGAAGGTGGTTGAAAGCGTTGAAGAGGAAATTCGGAAGGCAATTGTTATAATAGCGGCACGAGGGATTCATCGTTACAATTGGGAAGTGGTTTAAGGATGGCCGAGACAAAGAAGAAAATATTATTCGTATGCTTAGGTACTCGAAATTATCTTGCTTATTACTCGTCTCTTTCAGTCTTGAATGTATCACCTCCGTAACTTCAAATTCCAAATGCATATTCAGTCTTGATCAGTAACGTGATTGTTAGTGTTCCTCTTAGTACTTTCGTCTGGTTCGTTTTGAAAGATTATGGCACTATCAAATTGTCATTTAAGGTAACATTTGCCGATCTCCCATGGCGATGGCTATAATGAAGAATTTGACTGATGAGTGGTATAGTGACAGCGCGGCTATTGGGCATTGGCACGTTGGAGAACCTCCAGATTCAAGAGCAGTTTCTACAATGAAGTCGTATGGGATAACTTTGACACACTCTGCTCGCTTAGTAAGTCCGTTTTGAATTTAGATTGTTAAAGTTGATGTTAAAACTAATTCGCTCTGAAATTCATAATATTCTGGTACCGAGTGATTTGGTATGTAGAATTTAAAGGTTATAGCATTTTATTTTCCAGAAGAAAGATTTAAGATCGTGTAAACTAATTGAAATAATATGTACACTAGCAAGTAATTAGTGGTGGTATGAGCAGGTTATTTTTAAAAGATCAATAATTTCACTCTTGTTTATGACATTCTTCCATCCATCTTGTGTTACTTTATCCTGCATTAGGAAATGACATTTGTAATGCAGATTGATTCAACACAACCGAATACAGAATCAACGTTAAACAAAACCGTCTCGCGGAATAAAAGTAATTTTTATCAGAAATGAAGCCTTAGAAGATGGAATATTTATCACCCGTTAAACCCATTCTGTAATAAGCAGATTACTTAACAAAATTTATCAAAGAATTTTTTTAGTTATATCCTCAAATTTCCTTCCGTTCCATTTGTATTGGAATTTTGTGAAATGGCTGAAGTCTCGCCATGAACGTTGAGTGTGCAAATAAATTCCATGTCTCGTTTTTTGTAACCGGCATATGAATTCTAAGATTTGCAGATTTTAGGAATAACGTGTTTCAAAACTGATTTTTTTATTTTTATGGTCCCGATTTTAGTATAAGGTCATTAATTTATAGAGTTACCTAATTATATAGCAACATTGAGACTGTAACATTTAGTTAGGCTCTGATTAGACATAGCACCATGTGTTAAAGGAGAAGTAGATTATAAAAACCATATAAGTGTCCTCTGTCAAATCTCGCCTTTGACATGAATAAAATAAAGCATCATAATCATTGCTCAGAAGTTCAGTCTCGTGGATGGTTAATTTACCCACTGTTTCTGCTGTATTTCACTTACAAAGTTTACCCACTATAATTTGGAATATAGTAGAACTATTGTAGCATTCAATTATATTCATGTTTCTTACTGTCATGGTGCTTTCAGTGTTATATCCAGTGAACAACAAATTTTTATTAACAGCAAACAATCTATGGTCCTGTTAAATGACCAGCCAAACTTGCCCAACCTAACTTGAGAATACTCTGCATGATGATCAAATTATAAATATATTTGGCAATTAAAAAGAAGGGTTGGGTAGGCTGGTGGGTCACTATTATGGTCACCATTTCTCCATTGTGTTAGAGCTGATGTCATAATTAGATAAGAACTAATTACTTTTGATTAAAATAATATGAAGTCTTTATTGCTATTGAAATTTTACATTTAAAGGAAGAAAATTCAATTCCTAGATATTTCAGGCAAAATTCTTAAAAATGATAAATATTGTGTTTACTTGTTGCAAAATTAGTCACAAGAGTTGAATTTGCAAATGTAAACCTGGCATCAAACCAGCTGAGTAATTTATAGTTTTATTATATTTATAATTTTTTAAGTCACACTCAACCTAATTTTTTCTTATAATCATTACATACTTGCTATAATAAAGTTCATAGCTGCTTAAAAAACTCCAACAGAAAAGTATCCTAATATAGTAATAATAGCTTAAGATGCTTTTCAGGGATCCAAGTATAAGCAGTGTCATCAGTGGGATAGTGTTTAATCCAGGATATTACAGCTTCTTATTTCTTTTAAATGAGAAAACGAAGGGTTTTTTGGCTCTTTAATGTTAAAATAAATGTTTTACTCCTCAAAAACTAAAAGGGATCATATTTAGTTTGCTGCACATGCCGCAGCTATTGATATCTAGAGAGCCAGTGAACTATAGTTGTGTAATACATTATGGTGGTATTTTTTTGGTCTGTTTTTGGGCAAAGAGAGTGCCTTCCTTAGTTACTCCGTCATGTTACACTCTACAATGAAGCAATATTTACCAAATTATTATTATTTTTGCATTTTATTTTTGTGGAACTGTACATGTTTTGTGATTAAACTTTGTTTTTTTTATGAAATTTTACCAAGTTACGCTTCATAAAATCATTCTGTTAATAAACTCCTTGCCCTTCATTTGCTGTGTTAGTCATCTCTACTTCAATTTAGACTTGGTTGAATTTCTTCGATTGTCTGCTGTATATTCTTGCAAGTAATTTGGTTTTATTATTAATGTATTTTTAGATAACAAAAGAAGACTTTGAAAACTTTGATGTAATCATGGGAATGGATCACGATATTATAGTTGTTTTGAACAGGATGGCACCATGGGCACACAAACATAAAATTATGCTTATAACAAAATATGACCCAGAAAAAGCTGATGATGTCCAAGATCCATACTATGTAAGTTGCCAATGTATACCCAAGGAGGGTGTAGAAAGTATTAAACCTTAGAAAGAAAGCAAAATATCATCTTTTAGATGACAATGAATTCCATTGCTTAGCCAACAGAAGAACATTTGGTATACTGTATTTGAGTACAATTCCTCGAGAGATTTTTTTCCTAGGAAGTCTCTCCTAGAATTGTTCTATGATTTAATTACTTCTCCATCAATGTATGTTAAATTCCACTAAGTCACGCTTGAACACATCAATTTTTTTTATACTCTGTATTATTGAAACTAAGTTGTGCCTGTTTAGTACATTTAGAGCTCTCAAGAATTGGGCATATCTAACTCTTGTAATCAAAGATGCATTATTATAAGGCAAGTTTTCATCCCTTCCATACATCTTAGTTTCAAGAATTTACTGTAATTAAATATTTATCTAACTAATGTTCCTGATAGCTTATAATGATTAGAGATGTATCATTATGATATAGTAAGTCTTAGACTAAGCATCTCATCACTTACTGAGTAAATAATATTGTGATACCTCAGCTAATGAAGATGATTTGTTCTGGAATTATATCCATTATCAAAAATCCTTGTTAAACTGGACACTTCCCATAAGTTTCTGTAGAAATCTTTTAATTCACTCTGAATGCCCACCATTTGAAGATGAGTTTCATGTAATAGTAAAATGCATACTATAAAAGTCCAAAATCTCATCAAAGTCTGAGATGAACAGCACTTTGTTGGGTTGAGGAGAATGAAAAGTAGAAGAGCATGGCAAATTAAAACATTGATAATTTTTGACATTCCAATTTCTCATTTATTGTTAATCATTATCCAAATCAGGGAATAAATTCATTTAATGACATTTTAGTAGACCAGGTTAGCTTCATTCAATCTGAAGAATCGTGGATTTTGCCAGAAATAATTATTTCCATTGCAAGGTTTGAGAAGTCAATGAACTGTCTAGTTCATTGACTTCTCAATACTCAATTGACTTGCAATAGTGAGCTGGTTTCTTATTAGCTGAGATATCACTGTAATGTTTTTTGCTGTGCAGTGTTTATATGTTACATGATGCCCATATTTTGATCTCTTTGTGTCCTGAGTTTATAGAAATTTGTCTATCAAATCTTTTTCTAATTTTAGGATTCGGGAGATGAAGGGTTCCATAACTGCTACAGAATTTGTCTAAGATCACTGAAAAATTTTCTTCAGGTGTGAAATTTCTATCTTTAGGAATCAACTCCAGGAAATTGCAAAGTCATGTACATCCATGCAACAAATCATTTATTACCATCCATGTAATCACTTATGAGCTGTTTCATTTTCAAGAAAACCTTTGTTACATGCAGATCCTGTATCCTTCAACATCTTTAGTTTCATCCAACTTCTGTTGACTATATTCTGATGTATTTTTTGATATTTTGTTGTTCGTAACTTGTGGAAATATTTTAGTGATAGTTGGTAGAATTTTAAACAGGGTTTTGGGTTCTATTTGGGTTGGAAAATTCGAAATTGTAAAGAAACAGGCCAAATATTTCAGCCTGTTGTTTCTTAGTTTGAAACTTTTGTTTAGAAGAATTTATAGTGTCTCATAATAATTGTATGTTTATAAATGAATGAGGACTACATGTTTATCAAGGGTTATTTTTATAGAAGAGGGAGATAAGATATTAGTTTTATAAGTGAAGAACTGCTGCACAAAGTGCCTTAATCATAAAAAAGGAGATTACTGTGCTTAATTTGAGATATTTCAACTCTGTTTGGAAAATGTTACCAAAATTTTCATTATATCCACTGAATTTTTGATTTTGTATCTCTCCAGACTTAGAGGTGTAGAATAATGGAAAACGGTGGTGCTCTTTTGGTGGTATTGATCTAAATTGTTCTTTACTGTTTGCAGAGAAAGGGGGTCTCTGTGTGATTTTATTGGGCAATTTTAATTCCTCAAGCCAGCCAAATAAATAATTGAAGCACTGTATCTTATAATGATTTTATAAGTGTAATGAGGGTATGAGAATGAAGTGTTTAAGCCCTTAAGATATGTGAGGTTCATAAGGTGTATTTTTACATTCTGATACTCATATGATAGCTTTCATTCTGGTGTTTGACCTGCATATTTTTCAATGTGTCATTATGCTAACTGTAATTGTAGTTTATGGGGAGTCATATTCTCATTTTAATGCACACTATTGTGTGTGATTAAGAATCTTAAGCATTGCTTTTATTTGGGAAGCTTTAATTTGTATCTCTGGTGTATCAGTTTGAACCAATGAGTTAATTATACTTTAGAGCCTGTTTGTTTTTTGTAACTTTGTCTACATTTTGATCTGGGTGCATTTACTAATGAGATCAACTTGTATCAATGTTGAGGTTGAAATTCTTCCTGATTAAGAAATCTTATTTTTAAATAAGGTGCCTTACCATACCAACATTTCATATTTTCTCCAACAATAAACTTGTGGTAATATCTTATACTGTTATTGATATTTTTACACTGAAATTTCCATTTTGCATTTTGCACCCTATGTGCATAAGGAGTTTGTCATGCAATGACTCTGTATTCTTTCAGATTAGATTAAAAAGGCTTTTTGTGGAATAGTATAAGTTCATTCAACAGCTCTCAAGACTATCAATACTTAAAATGCAACCTCTTCAGAGAGGTTTTGAGTATGTTGTGCACATTGATGAGGAAATTGAATTATCCAACAGCATTGGGATACAATCTTTTAGAGTCAAAAAATATTTTGGGAATGAACGAAAATAATTTATAAGAATTATGATTTCATTCAGGAGTTGATACAGTTTTTTAATTTTAGGTAAGGATCCTGAGCCGCTATTTGTCAATGTGACTCAGTGGTTTGGAAATTTTAAGAGCTTTGAAAAGTATCTAAATCAGGGCAGCATGTCAAATAAAATTATGACTCAGCCAAGTGGACTTTGAAGTTTTAGTTTAGTTGTAGACACCTTTATTGCCAGAGGGCTATTTCCTACTTAGACAACTCCCAATTTGGCAGACTTAAATGGGTGTTGTGCATATTATTTTTGGCTGATTCCTAATTTTCCTGATAACCCAATTGCAGGTTGTTGATTGCTTTCTCTTTGTTACATTTCCTGCTTGTCTTTGTGTGAGCTTACTGGTGTGAATAGTTGTGGTTTAACTTATTAATCCAAGAATTTTGTATGCAAGGATCTAAAAGAAAGTACCATTCATTTTTGATGATGTGGATATTAGGGTAACTCTTGGCTTTTGGTAATATTGGGAATTATGCATATTCTCAAAGGTAAGGAAATTTAATCAGGCCTTTACAAGGAATGTTTATTTGAATATCAAGACTGTAAATTTGAAGAAGATAGTAAAGAGCAGCAAAAGTTTTCTTAACATTTAATTGATCATTTATTTATCTATATTGATGATCCACAGTATGAATTTATGACCACGAGTATGATTCTAGGCATTATATGATCCATTGGTCCTTAGCTTATCTCTAACATAATCGTTCTCATCACTTATGGAGTTGGCTTATAATGATGATTAGTGATAGTAATGCATTGGTTTTGGAATTAATTTTCACAGCAAGATAATCTTGCTGTCATCATTTCCATATTAGGAAAACTGCTCCCACCTGAACTTGTGACTACTCTCACAAGAGTTGTATGCATTTCATGTGTTTAAGGTTGCTCAGTTTTTACTGCATTTTTTAAGTATGAACAAACTGACTTTTCTCATGATACAGCACCCTTGGTAGCTGTATGAGCTAGTTCTGGTCAGTATTGCATTTTATATATATTCATGATTCATTCGGTATGATTAAGCAAAGCTCTTGTGGTGAAGTTCTTTTCTTAGATTCTCAGAAAATGAAATGTGGGTGTAGGATATATAGTATAAGACAGGTGGAAAGCCTTTTTCTATGAGGCCACATACTGTCTCATGAGAAAGGAAAACCATCAAGCCACTCTTGTGTGAAGTTGGCTACATTCAAGTACTTTAACATGGAAATCTTGAGTAAAATTCATTCATTGTGAGTGAAAAAGAACACATCCACTTTATCTTTCACTTGGCATAATTATCAAGATTGGAAAGGAAAACTATTTTAATAGAGATAATTGTTTCAAGAAGTGACTAAAAGGCAGCAATGAACATTCAGAAAGAGTACAATTGACTTAAAGGCTCTTCACTTCTTGCATAGGAGAATCATTTTATGAAATGAATTTATATTTTTTTAGACATTTTTTTAGTTTAACACCATCAAATTGGCTTCTCTTAGAGAGGTAAATTAATAAAAATAAATAATCTGTAGCTTTAAGCTTATGGTATACAATAATTCTGTGAGTAATATTGTTTACTCCATCTTTGGTTTATCAAAGTCTTGAAATACTCATCCAATATTGGTTGTGTCAGGAATATATTGTCATTAGAATCATCTGCCAGAGAAAAATAATAAGTGTTATTAAATACAATATCAGTAATAGAAATATTTTAATTGTAACCAAAACCAACCTCTTCTAGTGAAAGCGGGTTTCCTTTCATTTTTGTATCTAGGTTGTGATATCTCTCTGAAAAATAATTTATTTATTGATCATTTCTGTTTATAATGTTGATTTTATTCTATCTCATGCAAATCTTATGCTAAAAACGTTTAGCAAATTTTTAAAATTAGTAGAAAAGTAAAAACTTTGAACACTTATTCAGTTACAATTTAGGTACTCATGAAATCTAAAATACTTTACAACTAAGGATTTATTTAAGGAGTGTATTTATCTAAGAATTTTTCTTGATTGTGTGAATGATTCTATGAATTTGAAATTCATTAAAAGTATACTTTAATCAGAACTTAATGATCTTAACTATGCTTCCATGATCACAGGGGAAGCGTAGCTTCTGAAATGCGCATTGGGATTTCTGAATAACTGGTGGCTGCCTGGGCAATAATCTTTTTCTTTGGAATTGCCCTTGACGGTTGCCGCTGTTGGTACTTGGAGAACCTTTGTCTCTTAGTCATTGAACGCCGAGTTCCTTTTTCTTTTTTTTAGCATGGTATAGTTATCCATCTCTTCTTTAATTGAATTTTATTATTTATGTTTATGAAGACACATTTCAGAAGCTCCTGAGCTAATAAGTAGCCCAAGTTCACTATTGATATCAATAAATTAAGCTCTTCATTAGTAATTCAATTTGAAAGGAGAAACATCTATCTCTTTGAAAAGCTAATTTTGTTGCTTTCATGAATTAAATTATTTAATCATTTCTTTTTCTTTTTAATAAACATGCCTAAAATATTTTTAACCTTTTCCATCTTTATCAAAAGTTTTATAACATCTATTAATAGTTATATTTATATACAACTTAAAATCTATTTAAAATGGGTTTATATAGAAATTGATTTATGGAACAGAAGTCTATTATGAACTACTTTCCCAGCTCTGGTTTGATTTTTCTAATGCAATAGATTATTAAATATATTATGTTGATTAGAGTAATATAGTAGAATAAATCATACATATTTCTCTCTTCTAATGTATAATGCTGAATGAAGCTGCTCATCTGTTTAAAATATTTAAAATACTACTTTCTTCAAATTTTGGTTAAATTGGTGATTGCTAAAATATATATTCCATGTTACATATAATCTATGAAATATTTTTTGCCTCTAAGTAAATGATAATCATAATGGCTTACCATGGGCTAGATGTAGTCGTACCATTGCCATAATGAAACATTCTGATGTAAGAATTTTATTTTTTGCAAATCTCAGCACCAAGCATTCCAGCACCTTGTTACTCACAGTACTTCCAGCTTCCCACAAAAGAAGACGCAGATTATAACTGCTTGTTTTCCCACTGTGGCTTTTGTCATACTTTTGAAATGCAATCTAAAAGTAAAAGTAGTGTAAATAAATAAGGTGGTCAGAATTAATAACGCAAAGTCAGTCGAAATTGATAGTAAATTCTATATTATCATCATCAACATTGTATCTTACCCTCCAAAAATGAAGCATTTGCATAAGTATTGTAATGTCCAATAGATTTATACGCCCACTAATATTATAATCTCTCAGCATAATTAAGCTTTTACATAACTCATACGACGGTTTTTCAATGAGGTAGGCTGTAAATTGAGGAAAATTAATTATAAATATAGAGTTTATGACAAAGGAATACTTTAATGACTAAGGAATTATATCCTAATATGAATAATATCATTATGTGAAAAAATTTTACCTTTCCAGTAAGTCTTCAAAATTTTCAGGAGATGACAAGCATCAATTTCAGGTGGATATTTCATTATGAGTTTATTTAAAATTGACTTCCCATCCGGCTGTGAAGGAGATAAATTTATTCTTTATTAACGAGCTCAGGTATGTACTCTACAGAATTTGAGCTTAGCAAAGAATGAATTGCAAAATAAAGTCATTCACTTACTAGCAGTAATGTGTCTTCAACAAATTCTGAAGAAATGTTTCTAAATACCATGTTGTCTTCATTGACTTCCCTGTAAAAAGAATGTCAAGTTAGATGCATTTCAGTACCTTTGATAAAACAATGAAAATGCCACTCTTTAAAGCTTACCAGATATTACTCTGCTCATCAGTTAATATTCGAAGGAGGAATTTTCCATCACAATTTGGAATATTTGTTTGAGGTACCACAATATAGTCTCCAGGTGGTAAGGTGAAAAATGTCACTACTTCTCTTGTTACAGAGTGACTTGTGACATCAAGTGGTTTCTGCAGAAAATCATTCATATCAGCAATTACATTCATTGTAAATTTATAAAAAAATACGGTTATACCAACATTTACTTTTGAGCTAAGAAATTATTTCTCAAACCTAAAGATATATTCCATACCTTTTCAGAAACAAATTGAGGAGTCAGCCTTGTCATGGTATGTGGAACCTCATACACAGCAAATCCAATTGCATGCAATGGTCTTTTCTTTTTAGAAAAGTTCTCTAACGTGGAGTTAGTCTCATAGTATTGAGTAACTGACACCACTACATGGCACTTGTTCATTGAACTTCTAGGAATTTGTATATGAAATTGGGGGTTCATTGAAGTAGTTTCTGTGGAGAAGATGCAATGAGACACTGATGTCTATGAAATATTTTGAAAAAGAATGAGAAAAAATTGAGAAGCTAAAGTTTGTTTCAACATTATAGGTTTCATAATAGTTTGCTGCCTCTTTTACCATAAAATAATAATATATCAAGCAAGTTTTGCTTAAAATTAATTCCAATCCACATTAAGTTTAAAAATAAAGTTGAAATAAAATTAGATTTTACATCTTCCATTTCACTAACAACCTAGTGAAAATTGTGAACACATTTATATTTATTGTTAATCGTAGCCTCAGAGTGTATCACATGCACAAAAATGGTGTACTAATCTCATTATTCAAGAATCTTATTTTACGTTCAAGTATAAGAGACTAGATATGTTACGATTTCAAGTATGAATTAATTTTCTAACCAGTGTAATTAGGACCACCACCAGCATTGTAACCACTTCTCCACCGTCTACGAGCTAACACAGCTCTCCATGGCTGCTTAGAATGAATGGCTGGTTCTGCCATCCAATCATCTGGCCCAATGTGTACTAGATCTAGCCTTGTGAAATGCCGAGCAAAGTCTTCAAAGGACATCCTAAAAGTTGAAAACATTTTGCATCACCCAAAGATAAAATTCTAATGTAAGCTAGCTTAAGATATCTTTCCAAATCTTAAAAACAATTAACAAAATTTTGACTTACACAAAGAAATGATAGATGTCAACCTAGTAACATTCAACAATTTTTATAGCTGTTCACTTATAGCTCAGCATTATAGAGAGTGGGGAGGATGAAGTAAGAGTAACATTCTAGAATTTCACTTGTCCATTGTGCATAGAATAGTTACCTCAGGATTGCTATTAGCATATTTGTAATGATAGAAATGTTCATTTATGACCAACCTACCAGAATTCTCCCTCTTTTCTAATCCGTGCAGAGAGTAGCTCTTTGTCTCTTTCACTAAGACCATCCCACTCCCAGCTTCGCTCACTCCATGGACCAGTCCATTCTCCATTACCAGCACCTGTTATTGATATTCCACCACTAGAACGTAAGCGGACTAAGGGAGTTTCTACTACTCCTCCCCCACCTCCTCGTACTCTGGCCATTCCTGTTACACTATAGGTATGATGTGTCAAAAGGCCGTTTCTAAGACGAAGTTGCCGTCTGCCATCCTTTTCCTGAAAATAGCATTACTTGTTTAAATTTGAGGCAAAAAAGTCATCCTGAGAGAGTTTCTTCAATCATGGTAAAATTTGCAGAAATATGTTCTTGTAAGTTTTATATTTACATCTCATTCTTCTTAATTTAATATTTATAATCACTTTGTAATTTATTTTGTATATCAGACGAGAAGAAACATCACTCAACAGAAAAAATTCAGCACAATGCACAAATTATATTTTTATTCAATTTTAAATTTATAAGTCCATGTACTGTCTTTTAAAATTATAATGTTTAAATTTTAACGACCTTTGTAATAATGTATACCAACATACATCCTTGAATGTATTTTATACTATATATATATATATATATATATATATATATATATATATATATAATTTTAAAAAATTAGCGTAAATGGCCTCCTGGCGTCGAACACAGGACCCATTCGTGAGAGACCACGGCATGGGAATGTTAGATAAGTACCACTCTGACCAGTTCCAAAGTTTCAATTCAATATCTTATCGGGAAGGTCCTAGAATAAGATTCCATTATTCCCGTTTGAAATGCATGGTAGATTCGGAATGACGCTCTTGCATCGAACCAAGGAGCACTGGAGAAACGGCGGACGTCGTGAAAGATTGTTCTCAAACGCCTCTGTCACCAATCCGGGTTTTATCTTTCCAGCTTATCGGGAAGGCACTTATAAAAATCGTCCAAGTTTTCACCAATGCATTTCTTACGGAAGCATTTCGAACCCACCTGTCGTCGAATACACGGTCATGTGGTAAGATTTCTTCCTTTGGTACTATGGAGTCCTTACTCGGAGCGATAGAACAGTGAAAATCACGGAGGTTGGATATGCTGTGGTTATCTATTGTACTAACTGATGAAATGTTACCAAACGACCGTGAGTTCGACGCCATGTGGGTGCAAAATTCTCCGTTATAAAATGTATGGCGGTCAATTTTGACAATTATTTTTAAAGCTTATCCGATAACCGGGAATGATATAATATGGAATGCACATAAAGGCATGTCATATGATTCGTATACGCTGTTCGCCGTTTCTCTGACGGTTCTTGGTTCGATGCCTGAGCGTCATTTATACTCTACCATGTATTTCAAAGAGGGATAGCGTAATCATATTCTAGGACCTTCCCGATAAGATATTGAATTGAAACTTTGGAGCAGGTTAGAATGGCACTTATCTAATATTAATTTGCTATTTTCTTTCCCAGAAGTGTCCTGAGTTCGACGCTAGGCGGTCTTTTGCGCGATTTTTTGCGAACTGTTTTTAGGCTGTTCTCGGTGCGATAGAGCACTCAAAATTGCGGTATTTGCAGTTTAGATTGTTATCTATTGTACTAACTGAAGAAATGTTACCAAATGACCGTGAGTTCGACGCCAAGTGAGTGCAAAATTCTCTGTTATGAAATGCATGGCGGGCAATTTTGTCATTTACTTTTAATGCTTATCCGAAAACCGCGAATGATATAAAATGTAATATACATAGAGATAATTCATGTGTTTCATATACGCTGTTCTCCGTTCCTCTGACGGTTCTTGGTTCGTGCCTGAGCGTCATTTCTATTCTACCGTGTATTTCAAAGGGGGATAGGGTATTCTTATTATAGGACCTTCTTTATAAGATATTGAATTGAAACTTTGGAACAGGTCAGAATGGCACTCATCTAATATTAATATGCAATTATTTCGCACAATCGGGTCCTTAGTTCGACGCCAGGCGGTTTTTTGCGCCAAGTTTTCAAAATTGATTTGAGACATTACTTGGTACGATACTGCATTCAACTGATAGCTTGCAGTATGTAAGCAACTTTTACTCGTGTATATATATATCTATTATATATAGCTAACTCTCCGGTATTAGAAAGGGGTGTGGGTGCAAAATGGGTGCTTTATTCTTCCTCCCTTGCTGTAAAACTACTGAAATACACCCTGTATTTTAGCATTATCAAAATGTATTGACATATTTATCAGGTAAAAAATTAAAATATATCGACATATATATCAAGAAAAAAATTAGAATCTATCAACATATATATATATAATATAAAATACATTCAAGGATGTATGTTGGTATAAATTATTACAAAGGTCGTTAAAATTTAAACATTATAATTTTAAAAGACAGTACAAGGACTTGTAAATTTAAAATTGAATAAAAATATAATTTGTCACAACCAAAGGAAATAAAAAGATACGTACTGGGAGAATGCTGACTATGAGAAGTGTAGATCTAGGAACAGCTGAGCTCAGAACTTGGAATGTTAGAAAACGGTCCTGTCCACGCAAATCGAAACTTTGAACCACACCTCCTGTCAAATCTTGTAAGGCTTGAGTGAGACCAACACCTGAACATCCACCAGATGAGCCACTACTTCCATGGCCACCACTACTGCTATTTCCTAAACCGCCTCCACATATACCCCATCCTTGTTGGACATTCTCATAACAGCCATAAAATCTGAAAATACAAGTTAGTATCATTTATGTCATCCATTCTTCTAAGACTGCAGTACCTGAAATTTTCTAAAAAGGGATCTATAAGTACAAGAAGTCTGTATGGGCTTGGGCCTGGGTCTCATTAATAATAAATAATAAAGATGATATTCATAAGTCTGCCAAATAAATATTTTAATAAGAATATTTTCTTCATTTATCTGACATGAAATCGATATCATCTACTGGAATTCATCGTAATGGCTAAGTAATAGCCTAATGCATCCATTAAGATTGAAAATGAAGTCTGTAACTATGGCTTTGAAATACTTACTTAGCATAAGCTTTCTCCAGTAAGGCTGCCCAGAACTCAGAAGCATTTGCCGAATGAAGATAGACTAGACGACCTCTGTATGTTGGTAATCTGTCATCTATAATAACATCTGTCCATTCTCCAAAGTGCCAAAAACGAAACCTGATATTTAAAAAAATTTATTTTAATATTGAGAAACATAATTAACCCACTAAAAGTAGTTCAAGATATCGTCTTCCTGACAATTTCTTTTGCATTCAAGGAACACAAAAAGAGAAAGGCAATATTCTCATATGTTTACCTACTTCTAATCAAATGTAACATGAAATACTATTTATTGAATCCTATCTATTAGATTTTTTTTGGGGATTATGTTTTTTAGCAAATATATCTCAGTCAATAAGAGTATGATCACCTCAGGTCATTTGTTCAGAAAGATACCCAAAGATTCATTAATACCTATGATGAATGCTTTAAATGTCAATAAATCTATTGACCATGTTATGAGTTTACCATCATCAAAATGGAAGGTTTTACCCTGCATCAATTGTAGAGATCATTATGCCATCTAACCACTACTATTAAAATATTGATTATTCTTTGCTAATTGTCTGTCAGGTAAAAGCTGTTTCACTTTAGAGTGAAAAATGCCCGAAATTACATAACTTAGGTGCTCTGGTTGTGTGAAATCAGACCGTTTTTCGAAAATGTTATATAAGGCAACTAACATTACAAAACCTTGTTATAAAGCTATCCTGCTTAAAACGTGGTTTCCACTTGGTCCCCTGAAAAGCATCTTAACCAGGTTTCACTGTGTTATTTGTATAACAATTAAGAGAATGGTAAATGGTTCTATAATTTATAGATATTAACAAAATAACTATTCAAATTTTAAGCACTATATAAATTTCTCCCAAAAATCATTTCAGAAACCAAACATTTATTTACAGTTTGATCCAATCCAAATCTGTCAAAAATGTAATGATACTTAACTCACCTGAAGAGACCACAGTAGCTCCCAGGCTCAAAACTCTGATCAGTGGGAATAACTCTACGAAGAAGTTGGGGAGTAAGTGATGCAAGAGCAGTGACAGCACCTATCACACAAGCACCTGGACCATCTGATATCCCTGCTTCTAAATCACATCTTCCCAATCCACACTCTGAATCTGAATCATCAGAAACAATAAACTGTGGCCGCTGACACATCTCCTGGAATAAACCAAACATCATAAAAATAAATAAAATAACACCACTATATGAAGAGTAAAAATTTTTATGCTTTCCATGCAAGTTTGAAAAATATATAAAAGTATGGAATGATTTTAAGTTGATCCTAACTTCCTCACTTAATGCGTGTGTACCAGTCAAGCATATATAAGAAAACTGCAACCCTGAATACTATAATAACAAAATAAAACAACTTAAGAATAAGGTGTGTAAGCTACACAAAATGAGAGCATTTGGCAATGGTCACCATTCAAAGTATAAAAACATCTAAAAAATTCTTAATTATGAGAAAAAACACAGAAATGCTTACTAAAAAAAGTTCTCTCAAGAAAAAAGAACAACCATTTTTATAGCTATATGCAGAAGTGAAACATACCTAAGAAGAAAGAAAACATTCAAAAGCTAATAGGTAGGAATGGAGAAGAATATCTCAACGATGGTGAAATGGCTCAGAAATTTGCAAAACACTTTGAAAGCAACTATTTACCAAAAGAAACAGGGATCATAGTGGACCTAAGAAAACTAGAGGGGGAGGGAAAGCAATACCTACGGTTAAATATTGGTTTCAACGACATGCCTAAAAGAATTAGTTCACTTAAAAAAATCAGTAGGACCAGACATCATACAAGGAGAAGCCCCAAAATTGGTGGACGAGCCATAGTATATTATCTTCATAGAATTTTTACCATTGTGTTAAATAATTCTGAAATTCTGCAAGACTGGAAATCCGCTATAGTTATACTGATTCATAAGGGAGGAAACAAAAAATTGGTGGATAATTACAGACCAATAAGTCTTACAAGCATTGTATTGACCACTCTTCAAAACAAATGGTAGCCAAGTAATTACAAAAAGTTGGGGAAAGTGAAAATTGGCTTTCCAATTCTTCAAATCACAACTCTTATGTTTTAATTGAGACTTGGTGGAAGCTCATGATTCATCAGAACAAGTAGATGCAGTTGTAATTGACTTATCTAAAGCATTCGATGTAGTAGATCATGATATCCTTCTAGAAAAAAATTTGAGTATTAATATTGATCCATGAATAGTTGAATGGATACATTCATTCCTTGGCAGCAGAACTATAAAGGTGAGTATTGAAGAAGAATTATTGCAAGCTGCAAATGTAACCTCAGGCATTCCTCAGGGTAGTGTGCTAGGACCTTTATTATCTTAAATTAATATCAATGACATGCCAAAAATTCTTTAAACAAATGTTCGTTTGTTTACTGATGACTGTATTGAACAATAAGAAACCTTAGCGATTGCACTGCATTACTAGAAGATCTCGAAAAATTGAATGTATGTCTAGTTAAAAAAAACTAAAATGTAATTCTAACAAAAGCAAATTAATTAACTATAATAAATACCCTTAAGAATACAACATTATCTTTTATACAGCTGTATTTCAATTGATCAAATCAACATCTAAATTTCAAGTGGTACCAAAGTTTTGAACTCTTAACTAATGATCAAGGTTGATTTTAAGAATTCAGGCAAAATCATAAAAAATTCTCAAAATTCATTCATCCTTAACTACTAACATTAAGCTTTATGCTTAAAGTGCCAGTCTAAAATACCAATGCTTGGGTATTATGCTTGCGTCTTTGTCCCTTAATTATGACTGCTATTTTTTGGAGGATATTTACAATAGAGTTGATATAAACATCTAATATTTACAAGAACTTACTTATTCAACATAAACATATACTTTCAGGCTGAAATTTGGTATAGTTAATTTTCAGCATCTGACAAAATTGGTCCCAAGTTTGATTACCAGTGGGGCTCATGATTTTGACCCAACATTGAGACAAATTGGAATTAATCACTGCCCAAATAAGTTGGTAGTAAAAATTTGTAAACAAGAAATCCATAAATGATTTATATGGATAGTTATGTATTGTGATAATAGAGATTTGCAGTAACAAAGTTCTCTCAGAAGCTCATTTTGTGAAGGAGGTTGATAAGAAATCCATGTTAAGTCCTACTGAAGGCCTAGCTTTACACAACCTTCATTACTACCAGAGGTTAATCCCTTTCCTTCTTCCAGCATATGTCCCTCATCAGTGATGCTATCAGTGATCATTCTTTCAGATGCGATAACTTTGCTAAGGAAAGGATTTTATCAAGGATTACCTTGGCAATCCTTGATATAGCTTTTGTTATTCTCCTGCAGTCATGTTCAGCAGTGATATGGGCCTTCTGCTTTCTATAAATTTGGATTGCCATATTTCCCTATTTTAAAGAGATTACAGCCATTGTGGTTTCCATAAAAGGAAATTTATTTCTTGATTGACTTTCATTACAATAGAGATATCATGACTAGAGTTTGAGATATTATTCTGGTTTTAATTGATCCAACAACAGAGTTTTCCTTTTATTTGAAGTTTGAGGACAGCCTCAAATTCACCTAATCATTCCTCACAATATTCTTTTTATTTTCGTCCAAAATATTTAGGCTTAAAGTCTTGGTATTGGCAGCCCAGATTCAGGAGATTCGAATGTGTATCCTGTCTTGTTCAATTTAAGGTTTCTCCATGTATGTATCAAATATTCTTCTTGGTGGGAGTAACTATGACTCTCTGAAGGTGATGTGCCCGCGACACCCTTATATGAGAAGTGTTACTCAGGTGATGAGAGCCTGGGCAACTGATACTAGCACTCATAGGGATGATGTGTCAAATACAGCCTCTCTCCTCGGACAACCCCACCTCCTCGTGGTGCCGCTGGGGGATTGGGGAAGGTTGGGAAAGGAGTGTCCAACCCGACCCAACCTGGGAAAGGAAGGATCAATCCAATCTAACACGGGGAAGGAAGGATTGGAAAATCCAACCCAACCCGGGAAAGGAAGGGACAGACCTCCCAACCCAACCCAACCCAACTCAGTCTGCTAACAGGGCTATGTCAACGGTAACCAGACTGTAGAATGCTGGTATCGTGGGGTAGAGTAAGATCGAGCCCCAGGGAGCCGTGCACTCCACGCTTGGGTTGGCCTCTCGAAGGCTGTGCCGCTAGGTGTTGTGTCTCCATTCGTCCGGTCCTAATTCAGGAGAGGCATGGACTTTCTGCGGGTTAGGTTGCCCAGTGCCTGAACCCGGCGGTCGGAGCGCCAAGGTTCCGTTGTTAGTTTTATACGGGCCTCCCCGGACTTTGCCCCCCTCGGTGGGCTAATACCGAAAATACGTCTGACCTACAGGTGAAAATCGGGCACGACCCTTCCACCCTCCGCTTCCTGCTGGGCATGCACGTGGTACTGCAGGTTGTGTAACATGGATTGATCGGGGCGGGAATTACAGTTGAAAGATCGGGGATGGTTGGGTTCGGAAGTTTCTCGTAGTGTCCGACCTCAGAAAATAGGTTTCTCCATGTATGTATAAAATATTCTTCCACCAGAAGAATCTTCAAAATGTAGGCATATCCGTCTGCGAGACTCTGTCTCGGGGCTCCAATACTTCGTTAAGTCTCCTGATTATTAAGATTACCTGCCTCGTTCCAATGGAGAAAAAAATTAGACGTGCTGTCCAAAGGCCTTTATGCGCCTTAGAGCAGCAGTTTGTTGGCATTTTGGTCCGTGGATGCAGTATTTTCTTCAAGTGAAAGTAAAGACCATCAACTACAGCAGCCCCTAAATTATAATTTCGGAGTATTCTACACCGATTCCTCTTGCTTTTATGATGGTTACCGACTCCGTTAGAAGAGATGTTGGTTTCCAAAACGAAAGTCATACTCCTCTAATTTATGAATTGTTTATGAGCTCGTGTTGGTATCTTGGACGAGTAAAATGTCATGTCTCTAGATTTCTATGAAATCCTTGCCCATATTCTCACACTTCTCATTAATCTGACGATGAGCGTTATTATGCTAAAATTCACCATAATCGATATTGCTTTGGAAGACGAAAGCTTCTGATTAGAATTTTAGTGTCTATTCTTTGATAATTTTACACTATCAACTCGTCGATTGTTGATTCCCTCAAGAGAAATACGTTAGAGTAAAGTTATATTGCTACTTCTGCAGGATAAGGGTTGCTTTCGATCAGAATTAAAATTTTCTCAATTTTTCGTAAGATGTTAAAATGCTTCATTTGCTTTGGTCCTTCTTACCATGATACCCTATCTAGTTCTCCATTATTTCATCTTTGTTATCGGATACTATGAGTAGAGGATTCCCTTACTAAGGCTAAGTCATAAGCTACTCATTCCTTTTACTAGGCTAACTTCCCTTAGGGCTTCCTGATAGATTTTCTTTTTTACCTTTCTTCTGACCGTTTTCTTCTGGCTGCGTGGAGTGGAGTGATATGTGGAGGTTTAGTTTTTGATATGTCGAGTACGTTCAACTTCTATCTCTGCAGAAGATGCTGGGATTGCCCGTACTCCAACTGCCTCCCACGATCAACATTTTCTGCGGCGGTGAAGGATTCTCTCGAAAATTTCGTTTTCCGCAATTCCGATCGAAATTTTAGAATTAGAGCTCGAGTTTCTTCTTTATCCCCATGGCTAGATTTCAGTGGTTTGGCAGTGCTTACAAGCTCTTGTTTTCACGTTTCTCAGTAATGCAGTAAATATAGAGAAAGGCACCCTACTCCACATAGATAGCATTGCATTTCGTCTATTTTCATAAATATCTCGGCACCATAGAGAAAAGTGTTTCTTCGGAAAATGATCTATTCAATATCTTATACCGGACGTTGCTGAGGATGCTGCAGTAATGGAGGTATCGTTCAAAAAGTGGTGTTTGTAAGTTTTCAGATGCAGCCGCATATAAGTTTTCTGATGAACGGCCGCATCCAATCAGGAAAGCTACCGAGCTGCAGTTCTGTCGTTTGCAGTGCACACCGAGTCTATAGCATTAAGATATTAATATCTGCAGTTTCAATGCAAACAACTAATCAAACATTATTGCAAAATATGGCAAAGCTTACTTTACACAGTGAAGCACAATGGGATAAAAAACGTGCAAAGTTGGATTAAACACACACAAAGTACGGATAGCTAAGAGCACGGTCGAAAGCGAGTCCGGAACTGTCTAGCAAAACTCTGGGATGCCTGGAGCAATTCCAACCAAACCTTGCATGCAAAAATTAAAAATTAGAAAAAAATACTGTGGAGGTAAGACAACCCTACAAGTTGGGGGAGTGAGAATGAATGAAAAATAAATGAACAAAATAATCTATATTAATGTTGATTCCATAGTTTTCAGGGACGCTAAGGTGGCAGTCACGATGACATTTGAGCCACTACTCATCAGAATCTTAGACGATCGTATTTTCGGTTGCTGACTTGCTAAGCCTTTCAGTTTATTATCTTTCAGTGAATGTGATATTTCATTTCCTTCTTGTATAAGTCAGAGATTCTCTAAGGGGGCGATTCAGCTTCCTGAAGGCGTGAGTTGATCAAAGAGGAAAGAAAGGTGGCGGAAGCCGAACTCTGGCCATTTGCGTTGTTTCGGGCCACTAGGGTTAGGTATGAGTATATGGAACCAAAGGAAGGTGGCTAGAAAAAGTTTGGGAACTACTGATTTCCTACTTTATTCGACAGTGATAGTGTGCATTTTGGATTCAACTTAAGTCAGAAGATGCTGGACAAAGTAATTGAAACGACTGTTTTAGCAGAAAATTTTGAGAGTGAAACAGGTCCGATCCCATGAATACCACTCATTTCAATGGATCTCCCGTTAACCATAAGCTATTGAAATTTCCAGTGAGACTTGCGTTATTACGGTCAACTACAGGGGCAGTCTATTAAGGACTCCGAAGTGGATTTGAGATCAGCATCTTCCGGTCCACGGAAAACTTTATATTACTAGCTCAAAGTTGGGTCGACCTAAGAATTTATTCATTGTTGCCCCAGAGGTGAAACTGAAAATATTGTTATAATCAGGTTTTCGGTTAAATTAATATTACACTGAATTCGTAAAAGATTTTTCTTTACAATTTGTACAAAGGGCTTATATTTTTAAATGCCTATAAATAATATTACTTCAAGCTTACTCTACGGATAGATTTAGTTCCACTATCCTCTCTTATATAACGCTAGGGAGAATAAAAGTCCTGCCAGTGCCGGGTAATAAGCTAATCATATATAAAGGAGGTCCCTTCTGACTTTTTGTGAATACAGAGGGTATCACTGAGTCATGGTAAGAGTTTTCTGCAGTTTTTAGACCTTATCTGAAGATTTCAGTAGTTTTATGAAATCAGTTGTTTTCAAGGAAAGCTATAATATAAGTATAGAACTTTTTAGAATCCTTTGATGATATACTTTTATTACATCTTGTTAAAATCGAATCAGTTATTTGCGCTAAAGTATAATACTAATGAAAACATTAGGCTTACTGATGATCGGTCCTACATTATGATTATATCTGTAGATAACTTGAAATTATAATCTTAACGAGTAAGGCGGTACATAAAGTCAATAATTTGTACAACACACTTAAGTGTACGGTTGGAATAAGAGGTGGAAATAAAACTAGAATGCGTAAAAGTTTCGAGCACTCTATTTATAAGAAAATGTTTCTCACGTGAGGTCGCATCCAAACGATAGGATGAATCGGAGGTCTGAATTTGTGGCATCCCCAGATCGCCCTTGGCCCAGGAGGGAAGTCAGGATCTTCAAATAGAACGCCCCTTTCCCGGCATGCCCTTTTTACTGCTTGATATCCGCAAGGAGGGTGCAATGGTAGACGTGATGGCATGTGATTATTAGCTGAATGACTGTGGTGATCAATCTGTTGGTTCGGTCTAAGCGTGCTGTTGTGATGTTGCTGGAGTTGATGACTGCTTCCTTCACTTCCCGCCCACTGTCTCCGCTCTGTAGAACGATACCTGCCGAAGATAATCAAATATTAAGCTTTAAATTGTTTGCTTCTCAGTATCTCACCGTTTACTGCATTCGAAAAATCGTTCCGTTGTGATGAGTTTAAAATTTCCGGTGAATAGTGAAACAAACAAATGATAAGAAGAGTGAATCTACCGCTTATGAAAATTCATAATTTTTATTTATTTTTTATATTTAAATAGAAATCAATTGATAAGTTTACAACTCTCCCGTGCTTCAGAATAGAGTTGTAAAAAGTTTGTTGATTGCGAGTTCAACTTTTGAAACATCACGGGGAAAGAGATCATAAAATATCTTAAATCCCTTTCAGTTGCGAAATGCAGAATTTATCGGAAATTATCCAGTCTTTCGGGATGAGAGAAAAAAGATCCTTAAATGCATATTTTCCAACCAAATGCAGTCAAGCAGTTGTATTTATAGAGTTCGCGAAATCGATTTTCCGGGAAAATTTAATCGACCACTCCCCCTCATAATTGATTGTTATTGTTGTACGCTATTTTCCTCTTCTACATTGTGTATCTCTCTATAATTAACCAAACTACTTTGTAAGCCTCGGCGTTTTTGAGGATTCAGTCTGTGCGAACCTGATGATGGTTACACACCGAAACCGGTAGTTTGCAAATAAAACATTATGTGGAAAAGTAAACATCAGCTTTCAATTAGTTATTTCCACCACATCACGGCCGAGACTATGGAGCGTATTTTTCTTACTTAACGAAGTTATATTTCTCTGCAGGGAATACCAATAGTTAATTAGTTAACACGAATAGAACGTTACATACACGTTAATAAGTCCAGTAAACTTGGTAAATACTATTTAATACTGAATGTTGCATTACGTTGCATAGTACGTTAACTATTATATAGGGGTTCATCTTCTAAACAAATCCTTTTTCATCAAGGATATAAAAAGTGGCTACAATTTCTCGCTTGATAACATTTTACCGTATTAGTACTGAAGTTACTTTAATATTATATATTCATATCTATGTTAGTCTCCACTTATTGCATTCGTTTCGAAATCATCTATAAGGAGCGAAATTACCTAATAGGAAACAAGATTTTAATTCATCATTTAAGATTTTCTCGACAGCCAATAGTACATTTATCATCATCCCGACATCAATTTTTCGTTTTCATTTAAGGAATGATTAAATATAGACGAGGAAAAATCATCCCTATTATGGCCAACAATGAAAAACTTCCATTTCAGCGAATGTACAGCCAAGTTTAGCAAGCTGTCGACAAGGTACAGTGAAGAAGTGTCTCCCCTTCTCCATAATGAATGCATTTCATGTCTTCCAGCAAATGGCTCTCCGAATTCGGCTCTGTCGTGAGCTGCCTGAATGCGAAGTGAGATGAGCATGGAGTCAAATTACTGTTGCAATCATTCAACAATTTGATTCCTCATTCTTTTAAGTTTCATTTCTAAAGCTCTTAAAAAGAGGATTTAGTTTTTGTGAATTAAATTATAGCCAAACTTGTATTTTGTATTATTAGCATATAGCTAATGATACAAAAATGTGAGCACGGAAAATAGAAGAACATCTCAGAGTCGCAATATTAAAATGTAACATAAGTACATAATGTTCATTAAGGTAGCATAGATGTTATACACCGATGTGGCCATTGATTCTCATGAATAGGAAAGTATTCGATTGGCGATGCTCGTTTGTAAGCAGTAATTTTGCCAGGTAAATGTTTCATATATGATGTCTCCTATCAAAATCACGGTGTTTGCAGTTGAGATGGTCTTCCATAGTACCAAAGGAAGAAGCGTCACCAAATGACCGTGTGTTCGACGGCAGGTGGGTTCGAAATGCTTCCGTAAGAAATGCATTGGTGAAATCTTTGACAATTTTTTTCAATGCCTCACCTATAAGCTGGAAAGATAAAACCCGGAATGGTGACAGAGGCGTTTGAAAACATTCTTTCATAAGGTTCACCGTTTCTCCAGTGGTCCTTGGTTCGATGCAAGAGCGTCATTCCGATTCAACCATGCATTTCAAACGGGAATAACGCGGCGGTCTTTCGCGCGAATCATCCAAAATTGTTTTGAGTCGTTACTCGGAGCGATAGAACAGTGAAAATTACGGAGGTTGGAGATACCGTAGTTATCTATTGTACTAACGGAAGAAATGTTACCAAATGACCGTGAGTTCGACGCCAAGTTGGTTCAAAATTCCCCGGTATAAAATGCATGGCGGTCAATGTTGATAATAATTTATTAATGCTTATCCGATAACCGGGAATGATATAAAATGGAATGTACATAGAGGCGATTCTTATATTTCATATACTCTGTTCGTCGTTTCTCTAACGGTTCTTGGTTTGATGCCTGAGCGTCATTTCTATTCTACCATGTTTTTCAAAGGGGGATACCGTAATCTTATTTTAGGAACTTCCTGATAAGATATTGAATTGAAACTTTGGAACAGGTCAGAATGGCACTTATCTAATATGTATATGTAATTTTGTTGCACTATCGTGTTCTTAGTTCGACGCCGTGAGGGTTTTTGCGCGAAGCCTTCAAAATTGATTGGAGATATGAGTGTGTATGTGTGCGCGCGCGATTTCTTATTTCAAATTCCCTCTTTACATTTCTCAAACAGAGGAAGGGAATCAGATACTATAGGAAGTAGGAATATTGGAGAAAAATTTCAAGAAATATCTTATTATGGTATTGTTATTTATGTTATCCATAGTTATCTTCATATGGTTGGGAAACCTTAAATTTTCCCCTTTTTTCTCAAAACATTAAACAAACATGAACTTCGCGGAGACTTTCTCGCATTTACCCGTCGAAATATTACATATTTTATGAAATCTTTTTGGAAGAGCGGAATCTACGTTTAGTATGCATTCTTAGATACGTTTTGAATCTCTCCAATAAACAGAAATTGTAATGATTTCTTGGAAAATTTTTCGATTGAGCTAAACTTGACATACAGTCGATCACGTTGTACATACATAACATTCACGGGTGGCAAGCAAGCAGCAACCTTTGAGGAATGCGTTCCTCTTTATTTCCTTTCCTCGCTACAAATATTAAAAAAAACTTCATGACGAATAGGACATTTATCTTACCCCAACTATTACACTGAACCGATAGCACGCTAAAATTATTTACGAAAAATTACAAGCGAGGGCTCCATTTGGTACATCCGAACAGAATATCATTCATAATCAAGAGTGATTTTATGGGGGTCTTCAGTAAGGCTGTGCTTCAGAACTCTACAAAGTACATGTAGTTTCAAATTTCCTAGAGGTACGACGGTACGATGTACGGTTCTTCAGGGCCTCTTGTGTTTACACTTCAGAAAATTTCTTATATATTTTGAATAGTCTACATGGACATGTTTATAGAACATAGGTTATAGAATATAAAACTTAATATACGTCAATACATAATGTAGTCCATCCATGATTCATTATAATTCGTAGAAATAGTTCTTATAATTCAATTAAATGTTTAAATATGCTGTAGTGGATATACTGAGAGTTCATAGTATTTCATGAAAATGAAAATGATGAAATTAATGAGAAATTTAATTTTAATGAAATTCGAACTTTTATTTTCATAACATCTAGTGGGGGTCTCGATCTGACCTTTGCGCTTAGGATAGCTTGAATCTGCCCGCTTATCATAAGGCTCGAAATGTATGGGGTCATGCAATTGCATTTTGGGCCTTCAAATATTTTTATTAAACTCCAGAAAACCAAAGATGTTTCCGACTTCATAGCACTCTCGACGCGACTAAATCAACACAACACCTTAAGACAGAACAGTTTTTCTTTCTGTCTTTCAACAGTGAAAATTTTATGCATTTATAGCAGAAACAACAAAGTTAAAAGCGAAAATTGAATGAATTGCCGAGTTTTCACCCGTGAACATTTTTGAAACTGCCATTACTCTCTTACAATCCAACATTAAATGCTGATTTTTTCATCCATTGCTCATTGTATCATCCGAATGCATAAAAGTTAAATGAGATTAATTGTAGAGCAACCAAATCTTAGTAAAAAAATATTTAGTTGGAACGTAACTCAAGAAAAAATTCGTCGTGCAGTCCAATTTATCCGTCGCCTTAAACTTTTTGGTTTCTCACGTGAGGAAGAACTTGTCTCGAGAGAAATCGAGATAAATGTTGTAATTTTCATTTGCAGTTTGTTTCGATGCGATATCTTGAATAGAACTTGAGTTTTTGACTTTCATATCAAAGAGCGTGTCAATCACCGATGCCTTGGTAAACACACTTGCCTCTGAGACCGGCCGGTCCTTAACCGGCCCACAGTGGGACCAAATCGGAAAAAGGTGGCCAAAAATAGTAAATATGATTTGAATTGAAATGAACTGAAATGTCATTCTAGGGTAATTTTAACCTCCTAAGCTCAATTTTGGCATCATTTTTGCCGTATCTATGCTAAATACGGATGAAATAAGTATGGAAATAGTAAAAATACGATTAAACCGAGAGCATTTGCTGTGATAAATAATATTATTTTTCATATTTCTAAAATAAAAAATGGAAACTTATTTATAAGTAATAAGGAATCGTATACCTTCATATAAAAAGAACTAAAAGTAAAAGAAACGAGTATATTTAATATTCATGTGAAATCGAAAACGGAGAGTTAACCTCTTCCGACTCGTCACTTCCCTCAGTTGGTAACTTATTTTCTGCATCATTTAAAAGCAAAAGTTTGTATAAATTCGCATCCAATTCCCTCATGTTCTTCTTGGTTCATGTAGTTCATGCAAGCTAGAAATCATTGGATCAGAAGTTAATAATAACCTTCGGATAAGGTCATCATTCACCGCCAACCTGGAATGTTTTCTCAAATTCTACTTTCTAAAGCGACGAATATCTTTTTTTCTCGCCTCCATAGCATCTTCTGAGAGTTTTTCATCGATGCAACGAAAGGTAGTTCAGCAGCGGAAGTTGTAGCCCTTAGACCTTCTGTTTTCCTCCGTTTTGATCGCTGACCTTCAAAATGTTTTATTGGTCAGCCACGAGAGAATTCCTCCGGCAACCCTATAGTAAACATTCATAAGCATATATGTCGCATGTCGCCAATGTAATTTGGAATTTAATACTGAACATAAATGAAGTTCGTTACCTACTCACCGGTATTGGAAGTAGACGGCAGGTATTTGTATGCTGTTGATGGATGTAAAATGTCTTACTTAAGCTACTTTTCGTATTAAAAAAAATGTTGTCACATCGAAAGCTTTAGTTCCACCATAATAAATAATGATGGAGGAAATTTTTTGAAAGGATACTTTTAAAATATTATAGGCAGTTTTATCTCCATTCAAATTGAATTTTGCTCTTCAATATTCTAGGATATGCTGTCTCCTAAATTCCACTGACTCACCTTTCTTTTCCATTATTTTATCATACAGTTCGAGACGAGTTACTTTTATACTCTCCTTTCTGCTTTCAAAGTAGCTAAAATTTTAAAATATTTAATTTATGAAGACGATAATTTATGAAGAGGATGTGTAATTAAAAGTTAAATGGCAATAGACGATCCGAAAGAATGCACAAAATTTTCGATCGAAAATAACAAAATAATGTTTAAAATATCCTCATCTTATAATGAAGTTCTCCTCGCCTAAATACTGTGCTGATAGAATTAGTTGCGCAATTCTCGCTGTCAGCAAAATAGCTGTTACTCCGTGTAGATCGCAAGACAAAACAACATTTTTGCCTCTAGTTCTATAATTCCGTGTGTAAACGTCTGCGAGGTTAAGGGATAATCCGAGGTACTTTGACCACTTATTATGTTATGCAATGGAGTAAGAGAGGGTGTGAAGTAGGAAGAAGCAGTCATTTTCCAACCCTCTGCATCAAGACCAGTCTGTACAGGGCGATCGTTGGGTAGTTAAGGGTAAAGCAGAAATTATAGATGGCTGATGTGTGAACGGAAAAGACAACAGAATTGAGAAAACGTCATGTCACACAAGTCATGAAGTTTACTCCGTAATTTATGAATTATAAATCAAAAGAGGAGACATTTCTCCCGATAGGTACCACGTGCAAGAGGAAACAGTTGAGGCGCCACGCGAATGAAAGTTACCAGAAACGCCAAGATTGAAAGTATCAGCAAGAATTTTCTTTTGTTTCTTAATGTAAAAACATCATACTTTATCTCTATGCTAAAATCTCGCTGTCGGTAAGTGTCCATGGTAAAGATTTATTGCTTTTTATTAAAAAAAGGTGCATTTTGCTATGTAATATTAATATTAAGTTTATCTGTTTGAATATATTTTATGAACGTATGAAAATAGAGTTGTTTGTTCTCAGATATATATCTATTACGAGTAAAAGTTGCTTGCATACTGCAAGCTAATTGGTGAAAATTTACAATAAGTTTCCCTTACGGGTATCATTTTCGAAGCTTATCCAGCAAAAACCTTAAAAATTGCTGCAATGCATTTCGAACGTGAGAATTTTTCATCCATCTGGCATCGAACTCACGGTCATATGTAACCTTTCTTCCACTGGTTCTATAGAAAACTACTTCAAACGCAAAGGCTGTGATTTTGAATAGTCTCCTGCATTGAGAAAGGCCTCGAAACAATTTTAAAAAATTTGCGTAAATGACCGCCTGGCGTCGAACACAGGACCCATTCGTAACAGACAATGGCATATGAATAATAGATAAGCGCCACTCTGACGTGTTTCAAAGTTTCAATTCAGTATCTTATCGGGAAGGTCATAAAATAAGATTCCGTTATTCCCGTTTGAAATGCATGGTAGAATCGGAATGACACTCTTGCATCGAACCAAGGACCACTGCAGAAACGGCGAATAACATGGAAGAATGTTCTCACACGCCTCTGTCACCATTCCGGGTTTTATCTTTCCATCTTATCGGGAAGGCATTTAAAAAAATCATCCAAGATTTCACCAATGTTTTTCTTACAGAAGCATTTCGAACCAACCTGGCGTCGAACACACGGTCATTTGCTAACATTTCTTCCTATGATACTATGGAAGACCATCTCATCTGCAAACACCGTAATTTTGATTGCTCTATCGCATCGAGAACGGTCTCAAAACAGATTGCAAATATTCGCGCTAATGACCGCCTAGCGTCGAACTCAGGACCTTTCTGTGAGAGAAAATAGCGAATTAACATTAGGTGAGTGCAATTATGACTTATCCCAAAGTTTCGATTCAATATCTTATCGGGAAGGTCCTAAAATAAGATTCCGTTTTCCCCGTTTGAAATGCATGGTGGAATCGGAATGACCCTCTTGCATCGAACCAAGGACCACTAGACGAACTGTGAAATTCATGCAAGAAAGTTTTCAAACGCCTCTCTCACCATTCCGGGTTTTATACTACCAGCTTATCGGGAAGACAATGAATAAAATTTTCAAAAATTGCAGCAATGCATTTCTTATGGAAGAATTTCGGACCCACCTGGAGTCGAAGTCACGGTCATTTGGCAACATTTCTACCATAAGAACCATCGAAGACTACCTCAGCTTCAACCTCCGAGATTTTGGTTCCTCTATCTTACCGATAAGTGCCTCAAAATAATTTTTAAAAATCCACGCAATGCATTCTTATGGGAAAATTGCGATATTTGGGACATTCTAGTATCGAACCCATGACACCTAGCGTCGATGTCTGCATTATTCTGGCATCTAGAGTGAGGGGCCAGTACGTCGAAAAAATCTGACGTCGATGGCGCTTGTGGAACATGGTCAGAATTCGTATCCCCTATAAATATATATATAGGTATATCCGGAGAGTTAGCTATATATAATACGAGTAAAAGTTGCTTGCATACTGCAAGCTATCCGTTGAATACAGTATCATACCAAGTACTGCCTCAGTTCAAATTTAAAACTTCGCGCCAAAGACCGCCTGGCGACGAACTAAGAACCCTATCGTGAGAGAAGACAGCAAAATAATATTAGATAAGTGCCATCCTTACTTGTTCCAAAGTTTCGATTCAATATCTTATCGGGAAGGTCCCACGCCTCTGTCACCATTCCGGGTTTTATCTTTCCAGCTTATCGGGAAGCCATTTAAAAAATCGTCCAATGCATTTCTTATGGAAGAAATTTGCATCCACCTGGCGTCGAACTCACTGTCACTTGGCTACATTTTTTCCATGAGAAGCATAGAAGACTACCTCAACTTCAACCTCCGAAATTTTGGTTACTCTATCTTAACGATAAGTGCCTCAAATAATTTTCAAAAATCCGCGCAATGCATTCTTACGGGAAAATTGCAATTTTTGGGAATTTCTGGCATCGAACCCATGATAGCTAGCGTCGATGTCTGAATTATTCAGGCGTCTAGAGTGTAGGGCCAGTACGTCGAAAAAATCTGACGTCGATGGCGCTTGTGGAACATGGTCAGAATTCGTATCCCCTATAAATATATATATAGGTATATCCGGAGAGTTAGCTATATATAATAGATATATATATATATATATATATATATATATATATATATATATATATATATATATATATATATATATACGAGTAAAAGTTGCTTGCATACTGCAAGCTATCCGTTGAATACAGTATCATACCAAGTACTGCCTCAGTTCAAATTTAAAACTTCGCGCCAAAGACCGCCTAGCGACGAACTAAGAACCCGATCGTGAGAGAAGACAGCAAAATAATATTAGATAAGTGCCATACTTACTTGTTCCAAAGTTTCGATTCAATATCTTATCGGGAAAGTCCCACGCCTCTGTCACCATTCCGGGTCTTATCTTTCCAGCTTATTGGGAGGCATTTAAAAAGATTTCCGCAATGCATTTCTTATGGAAGAATTTTGCATCTACCTGGCGTTTAACTCACTGTCATTTGGCTACATTTTTTTCTTCTGGAAGTTCTTATGGAAGAAATGTTGCCAAATGACCGTGAGTTCGACTCCAGGTGAGGCCGAAATTGTTCCATAAGAATTGCATTGCTGCAATTTTTGAAAATTTTTTTCAATGCCTTCCCGATAAGCTGGAAAGATCAAACCCCGTGTGGCGACGGAGGCGTTTGGAAACATTCTTTCTTGAATTTCACAGTTCGTCTAGTGGTACTTGGTTCGATGCAAGAGGGTCATTCCGATTCCACCATGCATTTCAAACGGGGAAAACGGAATCTTATTTTAGGACCTTCCCGATAAGATATTGGATCGAAACTTTGGAACAAGTCATAATGGCACTTATCTAATATTAATTCGCTATTTTCTCTCACAGAAGGGTCCTGAGTTCGACGCTAGGCGGTCATTTGCGCGAATTTTTGAAAATTGTTTTGAGGCTTTTCTCTATGCAGGAGACTATTCAAAATCTCAGCGTTTGCGTTTGAAGTAGTTTTCTATAGAACCAGTGGAAGAAAGGTTGCAAATGACCGTTAGTTCGATGCCAGATGGATGAAAATTTCTAACATAAGAAATGTATTGCGGCAATTTTTAAGATTTTTGCTGGATAAGCCTCGACGATGACACCCGTAATGGGAACTTATTGTAAATTTTTACCAATTAGCTTGCATTATGCAGGCAACTTTTACTCGTTTATATATATATATATATATATATATATATGTATATATATATATATATATATATATATATATATATATATATATATATATATATATATACACGAGTAAAAGTTGCTTGCATAATGCAAGCTGGAAGGATAAAACCCGGAATGGTGAGAGAGGCGTTTGAACACATTCTTTCATGAATTTCACCGTTCGTCTAGTGGTCCTTGGTTGGATGCAAGAGGGTCATTCCGATTCCACTATGCATTTCATATGGGGAAAACGGAATCTTATTTTGGGACCTTCCCGATAAGATATTGCATTGAAACTTTGGAACAAGTAAGGATGGCACTTAACTAATATTATTTTGCTATCTTCTCCCACGGAAGGGTCCTGAGTTCGACGCTAGGCGGTCTTTTGCGCGAATTTTTGAAATCTGTTTTGAGGCCGTTCTCGATTAGATAGAGCAATCAAAATCACGTTGTTTGCAGATGAGATGGTCTTTCATAGTGCTTTAGGAAGAAATGTTGCCAAATGGCCGTATGTTCGACGCCAGATGGGTCCGAAATGCTTCCGTAAGAAATGCATTGCTGATATCATGGACGATTTTTTTAAAAGCCTTCCCAATAAGCTGGAAACAAAAAACCCGGAATGGTGACAGAGGCGTTTGAGGACATTCTTTCATGTCGTCCACTGTTTCTCTAGTGGTCCTTGGTTCGAAGCAAGAGTGTCATTCCGATTCTACCATGCATTTCAAACGTGAATAACGGATCTTATTTTAGGACCTTCCCGATAAGATACTGAATTGAAACTTTGAAACTCGTCAGAGTGGCACATATCTAACATTCCCATGCCATTGTCTCTCACGAACGGGTCCTGTGTTCGACGCCAGGTGGTCTGTCGCGCGAATTTTCGAAAATTGTGTTGAGTCCTTCCTCCGAGCGATAGAACAGTGAAATTCACGGAAGTTGGAGATGCCGTGGTTATCTATTTTACGAACTGAAGTAATTTTACCAAATGACTGTCGGTTCTACGCCAAGTGGGTGCAAAATTCTCCGGTATAAAATGCATGGTTGGGCAATTAAGACATTTACTTTTAATACTTATCAGAAAACCGGGAATGATATAAAATGGAATATACATAGATGCAATTTAAGTGTTTCATATACGCTGTTCGCCGTTCCTCTGACGGTTCTTGGTTCGATGCCTGAGCGTCATTTCTATTCTGCCATGTATTTCAAAGGGGGATAGCGTAATATTATTTTAGGAACTTCCTTATAAGATATTGAACTGAAACTTTGGAACAGGTCGGAATGGCACTTATGTAATATTATTTTGCAATTGTTTCGCACGATCGGGTCCTTAGTTCGTCGCCAGGCGGTGTTTTGCGCGAAGTTTTCATAATTGATTTGAGGCATTACTTGGTACGATACTGATTTCAACTAAGAGCTTGCAGTATGCAAGCGACTTTTACTCGTATCTATTATATCTATTATATATAGCTAACTCTCCGGATATACCTATATATATATTTATAGGGGATACGAATTCTGACCATGTTCCACGAGCGACGTCGACGTCAGATTTTTTCGACGTACTGGCCCTACGTTCTAGATGCCAGAATAATTCAGACATCGACGCTAGCTTTCATGGGTTCGATACCAGAAAGTCCCAAAAATCGCAATTTTCCCATAAGAATGCATTGCGCTGATATTTGAAAACTATTTTGAGGCACTTATCGATAAGAAAGAGGAACCAAAATCTCGGTGGTTGAATTTGAGGTAGTCTTCTATATTACGAATGGAAGAAATGTTACAAAATGATCGTGAGTTCGACGCCAGGTGGGTGCAAAATTCTTCCATAAGAAATGCATTGCTGCAATATTTGACATTTTTTTTCAATGCCCTCTCAATAAGCTGGAAGGATAAAACCCGGAATGGTGAGAGAGGCGTTTGAACACATTCTTTCATGAATTTCACCGTTCGGCTAGTGGTCCTTGGTTCGATGCAAGACGGTCATTCCGATACCACCATGCATTTCAAACAGGGAAATCGGAATCTTATTTTGGGACCTTCCCGATAAGATATTGAAGCGAAACTTTGGAACAACTCAGAATGGCACTCATCTAATATTAATTTGCTATTTCCTCTCACACAAGGGTCCTGAGTTCGACGCTATGCGGTCTTTTACGCGAATTTTTGCAATCTGTTTGAGACCGTTCTCGATGCGATAGAGCAATCAAAATTACGGTGTTTGCAGATGAGATGGTCTTCCATAGTATGAAAGGAAAAAATGTTAGCAAATGACCGTGTGTTCGACGCCAGGTCGGTTCGAAATGCTTCTGTAAGAAATGCATTGCTGCAATTTTTGAAATATTTTTTCCATGCCTTCCCGATAAGCTGGAAAGATAAAAACCAGGTGTGGCGTCGGAGGCGTTTGAAAACATTCTTTCACGAATTTCACCGTTCGTCTAGTGGTCCTTGGTTCGATGCAAGAGGGTCATTCTGATTCCACCATGCATTTCAAACGGGAATAATGGAATCTTATTTTAGGACCTTCCTGATAAGATACTGAATTGAAACTTTGAAACACGTCAGTGTGGCACTTATCAAAGATTCGTATGCCATTGTCTCTCACAATCGGGTCCTTTGTTCGACGCCAGGCGGTCATTTACGAAAATTTTTAAAAATTGTTTTGAGGCCTTTCTCAATGCAGGAGACTATTCAAAATCACAGCCTTTGCGTTTGAAGTAATTTTCTATAGAACCAGTGGAAGAAAGGTTATATATGACTGTGAGTTCGATGCTAGATGGATGAGTAATTCTCATGTTCGAAATGCATTGTGGCAATTTTTAAGAATTTTGCTGGATAAGCTTCGAAGATGACACCCGTAAGGGAAACGTATTGTAAATTTTCACCAATTAACTTGCAGTATAGTATGAAATATATATATATATATATATATATATATATATATATATATATATATATATTTAAGCATCATATACTTTAAAATGCTTATTACTGCCTGTAAAACACAGCCTGTCGACATACATTTCAGGCATTTTAATTTGAAATATTACCACGGCCGTCTACAGCACTTTTTTCGTAACTTTGACCGGTTATTCTCGCTAAATTCCGGACTAAAAAAATTCAAGTATAGGCGGATTTCGTAGTCCTTAGGGTGGACAATAATATTATAATTGCGAAAAGAATTTTTGAAAGAGTCGAAAAATTGATTTTTGGCCAGCTTTTTCCGATTTGGTCCCACTGTACGGCGGCCATGATGGTCTTCCGCCTAGTTCCTCGGTCTTAGTAAGTTTCGTTTCCTGTAAGTTAACTCTAAGTAAATAAATCCGCTCTGCGAATCAGATTAGATTGTGACTTCCAATGTCTTTACGACACAACAAAATGCAACTTTCAAAAGCGGCATCGTCACAGCTAAAGTCATCGAGTTATCAGAGCGTTGAATTATCCCAGTGGACCGTCTCCCAGGATACAAGACTAGAACCTCCGTAATACTTCCATGAACGTTATTATTGGGGCGTTAATGGAGTGCGTACATTCAGAGTCGGAAGCCCACGCTCCACTTACTCCTTAGCGCAGGTGATGAGAATTGTTTTCACACAGCAAGACCTAAGCTTACCTCAAGAGTGTGGAGTGTTTTTCCTCAGGGCGTACGGGCCATCCATTGGCCATCCTTAGCCGCCCGGAAGGTCCTCCTTCATCTGTAACGAGAAATTGAATGAATTTATTTAGGCGACCCTCTCTTCCACCTTACCTACCATGACCATAGCCAATTTAAACGCGTCAGTTATTACTGATTATTATTATGGATATCAGTGATCGTTACCCGAGTGCTTCAGAGGGCAGGAAGGGAATCTTTAGAAGAAGGAAGGTTCAATCAAAGATTTAATTTACTTTATAAATTTAGAGAGAGTACGTTCGTGGAAGATGCAGCCGATTTTATTTGCCCACCTTATATTATGATGTTGCGAGGAAGATAAAGATTCCAAAACAATTCGATTCGAGAATTCGCGAGATACGCGAAAGTAATCGATTAGGAAAGTAGATTCATGGTGCATGCACTCCCTGCCACACGCTGAAAGGCGGCTTGCAGGGTTCATATATAGATGTAGATGGTTGGCTTTTGCAGTAAAATCTTCTCGACTACAGATTGAAAAAGGAAAACACCGCGAAGGGGGAAAGTGCCCCCGTATGAGGAATAATTTTCACGAAATCACAGACTGTCACAAAAATTAAAGTAGTTTCGTGAAAATCATCATCACTCTTTAATTTACGAAGTGAATATTCATTATGAATGTGAATTATGTATCCAATACTATCACAATGTGAGAGCTTAATTTATAAACGAAAGTACTAAAGCATAACCTATAAACATAAGTACACACAAATGTTCAATATTGTTCATTCAAAACTAAGTCTAACTTTGAGTGGGTGCAATAGCAAACGAGGGAGATGATTTAATGATGCGATCAGAGATACACCGCCTAAGATCACGCTGACGATGGTTCAGTATGTCATCATCATTTAAGAGTTATTGTAGGTAAGCTCATTTTTTGTAGCTTAGAAACTCTGTGAAGGAGGTGAATAAGTGAATGACGAGGCAGTACGTCAAAAACTGCACTCATACCCATTTCAACGGTCAACACAGGACAATGTAACCGAGCATACTGGTTTGGTTTTTCTTTTTCCTTTCATATAAAGGAGAAGAGATGTGCATCGAGTAAGCTTGGATTCATCGCTTGAGTGAATTCCCACGTCCACTGCTTTCCACATTTATAAATGCTCTCTCGCTGCTTTCCCGATACGGCTCAAAGGAGTTCAAATCGACTGGAATACGCTTAAGATCTCGGAATTGTAAACCTGATGAGCATCAAAAAAAGACGAGCTCTATACGGCGTTAATTAACAGTAAATTTTATACCAACGGATTTCGCTTCGTGAATCAGATAGTCAAACAAAAAAGAGAGCGAATTAGAGGAAAAGAATTCGTGACAAAAATAGGATCGGACTTGGAAGATAGTGCTCGAGGGCACGTGTAAAGATTAAGGGTTGTATTTTGGTAGTGCGGTACTCTTTAAGAGGGTCCAAACTATGTTCCAGGTCGTAAGAATTTCCGGAATAAAAATATCTCGTTGTTAATATGAAGTAGTAGCATAAAGTGCTATTAAAATATTAAGGCAAATATCAGCGCGCGATGTAATTGATATGACGATATTTCTTTGAAATTTGTGTGAAGACACAAATCTGTCAACTTCATAATATATTATTATTTTGAAAATCCCTTTTTAATGATGGGAAAACAATTGGGACCGAAAGTAGATCGAAGAAACCAAAAAAGGCGAAATATAGTTAGAAATTTTGAATTCATTCAGAGTAGATTAAAATTGATTTCTGATAGAACAGTACGAACTGCGCGCGCCATTCTTCCATAAAGAATGGTGGTAAGATTTACGTGGTCTCTTCATCACGTTGAACGAAGTATTTAAGTAAAACATCTTAATCCCCGCAAATCCTCTTGTTAGAGCATACGTTTTTGAACGATATCGAATCAGCGGAAATTGAATGCTGTCTTCCGGAAAGGCACTCATCCAAACGCTGTACTGTACCGCTCAGAGTATCCGATCCACGGTAGTAGAGATATATCTTCCGCTGTAATGAGCATTATCGCACACTGCTGACATAATCTTCTCAGAAACCATACACGGGCAGTCTCATCCCAGAGAGATGACAGTTGTTGATTGGCAATTTGTGCTTGGTAACTCTTCGTTACTCCAGAAAATTACATTGATTAATGAAAAATGGCTCACTTAGCATATATGTGCAGGGTGAATAGGATTTGTTCGCATCTCATGCCTTCTGTATTCCGGGAGAGAAACCCTCTCCAAAAACCTCGAACTAGTGCTTTTATGCTTGAAAATGAAAAGTATTAGTAATCGTTCCCTTCAGATAAACACCTGGGATTTTTCGATCACGCAATTTCCTAAAATTTAGTTCCAAAAGTCATTCATACAAATGAGTGAAGAAATTTAAGTTTTTTTTTACTCAGAATATAGAAAAAGTATGTACACTCTCTGTATCTACTTGCTCCTTCCGCTGCTATATAATGAATGAGGTTTTCTCCATTCGTCATTTTGGGATGTAATAGAGGAAAATGCATCTTTCATTTACTTTTGCTTCAGTCTTGTTAAGTCACTGAGATACGAGTGATGCTGATAGGCATTCATTATGGTCACTCTTCATAGTTCCCGATTGTTCGGCACTCACTAAATTTAAAACAAAACGAAGGCTTTAATATGAAAATGTATTGATTAAAGTAGTTTACATAAAAATATACATTTGCGAAGGTGGGAAAAAAATCACATTCGATCTGTTAATTATCCTTCCCTAAAGTAAGTTGACCATGGCAGTCCTGTTTCCCGCTCTTCCGTTTCGCACATTTCACCAAAAATTAAACTTTATTCCGATGAAGCCTCCGCCAAAAAGTTTTTTATGTAAAGCCGTAGAAAAATAAGGAGAAACCTTTTGCTTCATGAGAGTTCAACGACAAATAGCAAATTAAAATCTAAAAATAATAGAACTTCTCTTTAGTAACTTTTATTATGAGTAGAATTGCTAAATTTACAAAAAACTGTGTTGAAGTTACGGTGAAAAACGTTACTATCCAAAATGTTACTATGTTTTTTGCGCTATTTCATCCTTAAAAATTTTTCCATTTCCCGAGCTTCAAAGTTAATTTTAGCGCAGAAACTAGGGTACTCTCTGGTTAAGATAAAATTTCCACCTACATTATGACGGAAATCTTTCAAATACTATTAGCATTGGAGTAATGAAAATATGCATTAAGAAAAATAGGAAATAAAATCCCTATTGTTATTATTAACCCCCATATCCTATTTGTTCCGTTCCATTGATGGCCAAAGTCCCGTTCAGTGTACTTGAGAGAAGCGTCGAGCAAACAGCTGTCTTCTATCCACAATGAACCGTGTTATGAAATACCCCCTTCTGGACGAAGAAGATACACGCCTCAGTCACCTTCGGACGTTGCCCCGGCCTTCATTCATGCGGTGCCAAACTTCACGGGGAATTCATGAGGAATCTTCCTCAACTGCTTCCAGATACTTCTGCCGCCAAATATGAAATGTTACTCCGCCTCATTTTCCACCGATTTCCACGCGCTGGTGATTAAAACCGGCTGATATGTATCCAAATCCAAGGAATCACATGTGAAATTGTAAAAAAAGTTTAAAAGATTCCCAAGAAAGGTCTTGTGAGAAAACGGGGATGAATTAAGTAAACATAATTACAATATTGAGTTGTCAGCTCCAGAATTTTCCACTATCCTAAGATTCTACGCTGAAACGCACTTTAAACATAAGATTCTTCCGCCCAGTGATTTTGTTTATGTGAAGCATCATCTGTCAGTCGAGTTTATCCTCCGATATTACATTGCAAAGGGAGAAATTCGTACATCAGTACATGAAATTATAGTATGTATCGTCAAAATCTGAATCAACATGGAGGAAAGTTATGCGAGTAGGTCATGCTGGAACTCACGCTAACAAGGATTTTCATATTTTAACGCGGGAAATTAATAAAAAAGTATATGGAAATGTAGCTAAATTTAACATATTGAATAGCTTCATTGAAGAAAAGGGGTAAAAATTCCTTACTTAACTGTTTAGAAGGAAACGGCCAAATATTAAGATCCGGAAAGTGAAAGCTTTCGTAAAAGTGATCCGGAGTATACATATTTTGGCTACCCACATGGTCACATATTCACACCATAAAATTCAATACAATCAGCGAAATAAAACTCAGATACAAAACAGATTTCAAAGGGTAGACAAAATGGCAGGCATCTTTAGGTCTTATCAAAACAGTCCAGTTTATTTTGTGAGTTAATTTGCTTATCCTTAAGTAACTATTCAGTAAATTGCGGGAAATCAATTCAGTTTCAGTAGCAATTGCTATGTGTATGTTTGCAATTAGTCTTTAATACAAGTCGGCCAATAGGTCATTCTAGTACGTAAAGAAATCGATATCACATTTACCGTAACCCGTTTGGCTGGAATTCGCCTGTGCGGAGGAGGAGCGGTGAGGCACTCCGAAATACTTTATTTTCTAGCCGTTCTTCCTCTTCATCGCCTTTTTTCTATCTTCCAAGTTTAGCTCTGAAAGTTCACTGACCGCACATTTGAGTGACCGTGGCTCTCTATCGAAGTATATTCGAGGATTGCATCTTTCACGCTTTCGATATTATTATTCCGCTATTTGAGACGGTGATTCTTTCATGATCCTGCTTTGAGGTCTTGCGAGGGTCGGTCAGGAGGCGGATTCCGTGGATGCTCAGCCCCTTCTTTGAGGGAGTCCCATTTTTAGTAATCAACTTCGTTATTTTTCGAGGATAAACAGCACACCAGCAATATACTATGTCATATTTGTTATACGATGTCATATTTCACATCACATAGTATATTGCTGGTGAAATGGGCCCCATGGAAATTTACAGCTGGGCCCTCTTTTGTGGATTTCCGACCCTGGATCATACTGCTGTCAGTGCCACAAGTAATTCTAATATAATACCAAATAATATCAACGATTTCATGTATCTAAGAAGAAATGCTCCCTTTCTTTAAAATCTGTTTATTTCATCGATTATTTTATTAGAATCGATCCGGTGGTTTTGGTTGGTCTCGCCGAGTTTTCTATTAACTACCACTTTGACATTCACTTCCGAAGTGCGAAGGAAAAAGTATCGGGAAAGTAAAAATTAGGTTGTGCAGTTTCTAATATATACTTTGAGAAAGAAACGAAATATAATTCTAAGATATTAACTAAAATTAATCTTATTTTAGGAATAATTTCCCGTGAAAATGTGATTTGTATCTATACCTAGCATATAATTTTTTCGTTTTAATTTGTACGCATTGATTTATTCTTATAAATTTAAGCTTGTTCTTCAATTTTTTATGTAATAATTTAAAATTGTCGTATAACCTCGGAGAATAGGTCGAAGAGAGCCCATTTTGGCCCAAACTCGGTATGGTTGCAATAATAATCATACTTTATGAGCTCGATTTTAGTATAATTGGATAATAAATCCACTCAATGTTTTATCCTATCATCGGATATTATTAGTGGCTTGAAATTACACAAATCTGATGAAATCTTAGATAGATTTCACGTATATCGCGTCGTCGACTTATGTCACTTTTGAGGTGGATTGTATTTAAGCCTCTTTGCCGTTCATTTACATTTACAGTAGTTACCGTTGAGGAATCAGGGGAAACATGTGAAAAGTTATTCCTCACTATGTTTAGACTTTCATTCACACTCGCGATTATTTTCTCTCATCGCAAAATATGAAATGGAGTCTTCTCACATTAGAAGGACGCTTCTGAAGGACTGATGAGTCATTTACACTCCCTTTTGGATGATTCAGTGAAATATTTGCAGATATATTTACTCAGAAAATTTTTAACTTTCAAATACTTAATCAAAAACCTCTGCGAAGATTTTTGGCACCTCATCAATGTCAGCGACGTTGGAAGTTGGACTTATCACCGCCTTCGGTTTGATTACCGAGTGGGAAGTGATTGTTCTTGTACTTTCCTTGGGTTAAGCTCGTCGTAAGGAAAATAAATGGAAAAAGCCAGCTATATGATATATTGCTAATGGTTACATCCTAAGTTCATCAATCGTTGATGCTGAACCCTAGAGACTTGAAGCACCGATAGCTTGAAAGATAATGGTGGTATTCAAACGAAATTATTATTAATAATAAAATAGATCAATCTGTAATGTGGCTCCCGGATAGCTGTGTGGGCAGCGCGTTTGACTTCAATGAAAGCAGTCTCGGGTTCGTTTCCCGGTGGGAGCCCGCTTGCGAAATGACCTAAGCTGTCGAAGCACTTTTCACTACTACTACAACTCTGTAATGCGTATAGTGAAAAACTTTCGAAATAAAGGACGGGGTTATAGGTTTCTTTTGCCTTCCATATTTCTTCATTGGCACGAATGGGGTTATTTAGTACCCATTGCGATGAACACTCGCATAGAAAAAGGGCGATGATAATGAGACTTAGAGGACGAATGCGCGGAGAGCAATTACCTCACACAAGTAAGCTATCATTGCATCACACCATTACGAAAACCTAATATGTGCATTTCCACGTTTCTAAAGAGTGCAGCGCAGAATTCAGCGAAAACAGAAAGAGTTAATTAGACAAATATCGCACAATTCTTTCTCCATAGATGGTACATATCCTCACTGTTTCACTATATTTTCTACACTGAATACCAGCACGTGAAAATGTCATTGTATTTCACGAATTCGATTAGAAAGAAAGATACATATGATTTGTACTTACATAATGAAACAATTCTCCCTTTATTTTCGACGTATTGAAATTGGGAAATAAATCAGTACCACTCTCCTCTTGTGTTTTCTTGTCTAACATTTTATGATTATGAGTTATAATTTTGATACATTATGAAAAATTACCTCCGTGTCGGTAAATTTTATTTATGTAAGTATTATCGTATGTTTTTACAAGCATTTCTACAATATCCATCGTTTCTTCCTTTTGGCTAATATTAGCTAAATCTTTACCTTTAGTTGTTTACCTCCCATTGGAAATTCAAAGACATTACATTCCTTACATATTCACTTATTTCTTCATTAATTTTCAGAGTTTAATCAATGAATATTTTTAAAAAGGTAGTTATAATTACTAGAGCAACAAAAATTAGATTATTAGCTTTAAAACTTCTCAGTTTGTTTTGCAATTTTAAAGGTAAGTTCAGCAAAAATATGATGATCCTAATAAGCAAGAAAAAACTCCCTTATGATAAATGTATTAGGGTGGTCTAGAAACTCTCTAAAATACTGTCTAATACTGACACAGCAAACGGATCACGGAATCCCTAAGGGCTTCGCAATTCACAATTAAATTCTACTCTCCCAATTCTTCAACGAACACTATCGCAGTAAACAGGTGGCCGGCCATATTTATATGACGGATTTCATCTACCTTTGGTAGAACAATTCTACTTTGAAGATTAATTCCATCGGAATCCAGAACTTACATTACAGAATATGAGGATGGTCTGAAAAGTTTCCGACCTCAGATTTTTCAGAAATCTTCAGAAAATTTTCAGAAATTTTCAAAAAACATGTCGAGAAATGGCGAAATGTCGGAAACTTTTCAGAACACCCATGTACTTAAGTCATTTCATCCGAAAAAATTTCCAAGATGACAGACCGCTCTAGTCAAAAGCGAATTCTATTCGAATCGAAATAACTACCACAATTGAGGTCCTGAGCCGAAATTTGGTTTGACTGTTTGAACCGGAACGAACAATTTACAGTTCGATGCGCTTACACTTAAAAGAGGTGATTTCTTCTTCTAGTTGTGAATTTAATTTCCACGGCCAAATGATTATTTAATAGATGGCTGCTACTGGTACGATATTCTGAAAATAATTGTTGTAATGAGCTGTGCTGTGTACATATTGAGATGGAATAGTCCGTTGGACGGAAACGGTCATAGAGTAATGAGAAGTCAATGTACGCTCAAGGAACACGCTTCACGGCATCATTACAGCGTCTACTCAATGAATGTGAACTCTCATGCAATTTGCTTCTCATCCGTACAATTTTATAAAAAGATTTCTAATTAACTGGAAATTAACCTAGCGGTGTTATTTCAGACGATATTTTGTCGCAGTTAGCTAAAATTAAATTCGATGTATTTTAAGAAGTCAATTTTCAGGACCATGAGACTGGAATACGGTTCAGAAGGAGATTAAGACCAACGTAATTAACACATTATTTGTGAAACATACACTTAAATATATTGTGTAATACAATGACCGATTCATTTACTTCTGTCGAGTCATCCGTTATATTTAAATCTTGGGGATCTAGAGTCTATCCAAGGAGGAACGATTAAAGACAATTTTTCTTATGAATTCATTTCCAATACACTTTTTAAATGCAATTTTTGGTATTTCTTTTAGTAGATGTATTGTTATAGGGAAAAACTCATACGGTTTGAATACTGCAAGTCACTAGGAGATATACCCCTAGATCAGCTATTGATTTAAATTTACTACACTAAAATAAAATTAAGCTCCCTGGTAGCCAAGTTGATAGTGCGTTCGACTTTGTAAAAGTGGACCCGGATTCGATTACTGATGGGAGCCTACGAAAGAAAAGATCTAGTTGTCGACACCACACACTGACTTTACAACTATTCCTACTATTACGAAATAAGATGGAAAATTTAAATATTTCTATTTGTTATTCCAAGTGCACAAAGTAATTATTGAAAGCAATATGCAAGCTGAGATAAAACAATCATGAGGTGGGATTGCCAGATATTGATTTCGAATATACAAGAATACAAAAATTACTTTAGTAAAATACACATCACATTAAATTATATCTACCTGTGCGATTTGACAACTGGCGTCCTTATATATAGTCGAATTCAAATTATGATTCAATATTTCTATAACCTCGTATTTAGGTACGAACATTTCGTCCTTAAGGTAAAGAAGAGAAAAATTAAGTTGAGGATCCCAGGAAAGGAGGATATATAAATATTTATGTGTATAGAGTACGTTTGGGGTGTTTCAAATGTAAAGGGAAAGAGGTTAAAAAGGACAAGGAGATGAAAGAGAGCAGCATAGATGAAAGCAAGAATTGCAATTGGGTAATGAGGTTCCTGGAAAGAAATCGATACTGCCAAGTAGGCAAATGGAGAGAGAAAAACAATGGAAATTTTTTGGAGTATTTTCAGAGGAAATTTGGGCAAAACCAAAAAGGAAAGAAAACAAATAGCCCAGAATTGTAGACAAATAGTATTGTCCCACAAAGTACTGGAGAGGATGGGAAATGCCGTTCAGGTCCCAGACCTCAAGGAAGGGAAATATCCAACCGCACCTCCTCATGGTGGGGGATGGGCACCTGATGGTGGCTAACGCGGCACTGGAGACCGAGTAAAGGCCGGGATAAGCCTCCCCCCATCTTAGGATGGGTCTGGGCATCCTCTTGTCCATGGATCTAGAAATGGATCCTAAAGGCGGAAGAGCTACATGGTTGGCCAACGGTAGAGGGTGCGGAAGGCAAAAGGGAAACCACCGCACTAATGAACCATATGGTTTCCCTAGTTGTACGAATTTATGTTTCTGCAGCATGACGAGTTCTATAATGAAATATTCCGGAGGTAAAAATTACCCACAATCGGATCTCCGGGTGGGTAACACTATGGGACAGTTGTGGTGCAAGGAGAAGAAAAGCAAGAGGATGAATAATAAAAATTCAATGAGAATAGGAACCTGGAATGTAAGAACAATGAATAGAAAAGGTAAATTAGAAAACTTAAAAGTAGAAATGGAAAGGAATAAAATAGATCTAATGGGAATTAGCGAAGTTAGGTGGGAAGGAGAGGGAGAAATCATATATGAGGGATACAAAATGATTTACAAGGGTGGAAGCAACAAGAATAGAGGAGTTGGATTTATCATGAAAAAGATAATTGTGGATAGGATAAGCAAGGTAATAGCATGTTCTGAAAGGGTTATTGCTTTAAAAATAAAGAGTGAACCAGTTGATACTTTGGTAGTTCAAGTGTATATGCCTACGACAACAGCAGAAGACGAGGAGGTCAAAGAGGTATATGAACAAATCATGCAAGTGTATGAAGAGAATGGAAAAGGACAGGTGAGAACAGTGATAATGGGAGATTGGAATAGTGTAGTAGGAAATGGAAGGAAAGGAAAAAGTGTGGAAGCATACGGCCTTGGAACACGTAACGAAAGAGGTGAGAAATTGATTGAATTCTGTGAATAACAACAGTTTTGGATAGCCAATACGTGGTTCCAGAATCATAAGAGAAGGCTTTACACATGGAAAGACCCAGGTGATAACAAGCGTTATCAAATAGATTACATAATAATAAACCAAAGGTTTAAGAATAGTGTCATGAACACGAAGACACTACCTGGAGCAGATGCAGACACAGACCATAATCTGCTGATAATGGATATACTCACTAGGCTTAAGCATGTGAAGAGGAAAAGTCATCCAGGAAAGAATTGGAACATGATGAAGTTAAAAGATGATAAAAAGAAAATTGCTGAAATTCTAGAACAGAAGCTGAAGAATGGAGAAGAACAGAAAAGTATTCAGGAAGAATGGACAGATCTGAAGAAATGCACATTAACAGTGCTTGAACAGGAGGTTGGAACTATAAACAAGAAAGAAGCTAGAAAAAGCTGGATAAATCTAGATATGTTGGAAAAAATGGCAGAAAGGCGGAAGTGGAAGGGAGTCAACTCGGAAGAAGGAAGGAGGCAATATAGAAAGATTAATAATGAATTGAGGAGAACGACTGACAAAGCTCGAGAAGAGTGGATGAAGGAACAGTGCCAGATAATTGAAAAACTGGAAAAAGAAGGAAAATTAGAGGAAATGTACAATACTGTGAAAAGGCTGACTATGAGAAAAATAAGAGCTATATCAAAGAAAGGTATGAAAGATGAGCAGAGAAGGATTAGAACAGAGGACGAGGACATAAAGGAAATATGGGAAAAATATATAAAGGATCTATACTGTACAAATGTCAGAGGAAGAGAAATAGAGTTAGAATTGAGGAATTATGAGGAAAGAGAGAGGGACAATGAAGGTCCAAAAGTAATGAAAGAGGAGATAGAGATGGCAATTAAAAGAATGAAGAATGGGAAGGCAGTTGGAGGAGATCAAATACCAGTGGAAATTCTGAAGTTCTTGGGGAAGAATGGTATTTATCGGCTTACTAATCTAATTAATAAAATCTGTGATACGGTGGAGTGGCCAGAAGATTTACTTAAAATGATAATGGTGCCGATACCAAAGAAAGGTAATGCACAGGAATGTAAAGACTACAGAACTATAAGTCTTATTTCACACGTGGGAAAACTTATTACCAACGTTATACTAGAAAGAATGAGAAGGAAAATAAAAGAAAACTTAAAGGATGACCAGTTCGGTTTCCGCAAGGGTAGAGGAACGAGAGATGCGATTGGATGTATGAGGATGTTATCGGAGAGGGTGCTAGAGTTGAACCGCGAGATGTATGTCTGCTTTATTGACTATGAAAATGCTTTTGATAGGGTAAGATGGGATGTCTTGTTAAGAATCTTGAGAGAAATAGGCATAGACTGGAAAGACAGAAGATTAATTAAGCAAATATACGTAAACCAGAAAATAGCTGTAAGAATAGGGGACGAGGAAACAAAGGAAACTACCATAGGAAGGGGAGTCAGGCAGGGATGCTGTCTTTCACCATGTTTGTTCAACTTATATGAAGACAAATTACTGTCAGAAGCTCTAGAAGACACAGGTGGGGTAAAAGTTGGAGGAGAGAGAATAAAATCCATCAAATACGCGGATGATCAGGCTATCATAGCAACCAATCAAGAAGAACTTCAAAATATGATGGAAAGGATATGGAATAAGAGTGAAGAATATGGAATGAAGATAAATATAAGGAAAACAAAAGTAATGAGGATATCCAAGTCAGAAGGACCCTTAAATAAATGGTTAGCAGAAGAAAAGCTAACACAAGTAAGTTCATTCCAGTATTTAGGAAGTTTAATTGAATAAAATGGTAGTTGCACAGCAGAAATAAAAAGCAGAATTGGGCAAGGAAAAGTAGCATTCAATAAAATTTAAAAAACTGCTAACAGCAAAGAAAATCAATGTGGCTACTAGAAAAAGATTTGCGAAATGCTTCATATGGAGCATTGTACTGTATGGAGCCGAAACGTGGACCTTGAAAAAGAGAGAAGAAAAGTACATAGAAAGCTTTGAAACATGGCTTTGGCGAAGACTAGAAAAGATTAGTTGGAAAGATAAAATTAGTAATGAAGAGGTAATGAGGAGGATTGGGGAAGAAAGAAGTATTCTAAAAGAAATTAGAAAAAGGAAGGCAAATTGGATAGGACATATTTTAAGGAGGAACGGAATACAGAAAGTGATAATAGAAGGGAAGAGAGGAAGAGGACGGAGGAAGTATGGAATGCTAACAGACATCAAAGAAGGAAGGAAATATGTCGAGATGAAGAGAGATACCCAAAACAGAATGCTGTGGAGACAAAAATTTCGTTGAAACCTGTCCTAGGACAGAAAGAACAAAGAAGAACAAGAAGAAGTATTGACACTTTTACACTCTACCACGGGATATCTATTATATACTACGAGTAAAAGTTGCCTGCATACTACAAGCTAATCGGTGAAAATTTACCAAAATAATCGATAATTTTCCGATACGCATATATGACGCCAGTTAACATTCCGGATTTTTTCCATTTTATCGCGAAAGCATTGTAAGCAATTCTTATAAATCGCCAAAATAAATTTTAAAGGGGGGCATTTCGCTCCAATCTGGCGCCAAACCAACACTCACTTAGTAACATTCCTGCTTCTCCGGATATACCTATGTATTCATACGAGTAAAAGGTTCTTGCATACTGCATACTAAGCTATATTGAATTGAAACTTTGGAACAGGTCAGAATGTCATTTATCTAACGTTAATATGCAATTGTCTCTCACGAACGGGTTCTGAGTTCGACGCCAGGCGGTCTTTTGCGCGAAGTTTTGAATATAATATTAGTTTAGAATATAATAATTTCATTTAAAGACTGACAAACGTAAAGCGTTTAAACTCCATGTTCCTGAGCGCTTGAGCCATGATTTAATATTTAAAGTGATCGATCAAAGATGAAAACAATTGGCTATGAAAGAATACCTTTTTTTAAATAGAAAATTAAGCTTTGGAATGAATAGTTGGAATCATTCGACATTTTGTAGATACAATGTAATGTTACAACATTCTCTGAACTAATATCCTTCCACTAAGTGGTAAGACAGACTACTGGAACTACTGAATGAAGTAGAGAAGATAAATTGGGACGTCATCGGTCTCAGCGAAGTTAGAAGAAAATCAGAAGACTTGATTACATTCAAGGAAGGTAATTTATTTTATTACAGGGGTACTAAGGATGGAAGACTAGGAGGTGTCGGGTTCCTGATCAACAAAAGATGGAAAAACAATGCACAGAAGATAGAAAGTATATCTGAACGAATTTGCAAGCTCATTTTCAAGATAAATGAGCGTTACTCTGTTCAGATCATACAAATCTGCGCACCAACAGCAGCAAGCAGCGAAGAAGAAATTGAAAAATTTTACCAGACTCTGGGCACTGAGCATGATAAGGAAGCCCACTATTATAAAATAATTATGGGCGATTTTAACGCTCGTGTAGGTCAACAGGAAGCCGATGACACCGTCGCAGGACAATACGGACTGGGCCAAATAAACGAACGTGGTCACCGCCTGGTAGTTTGCTGAATGCACCAATATGTACATAACAAATACATATTTGAAGAAGAACCCTAAAAGGAAGTTGACTTGGAGAGGACCCAACGGAGTAAAAAATGAAATAGATTACATATTGGTTAATAAACTCTACACAGTAACAGACAGTGAGGTCTTGAATAACTTTAGCACTGGAAGTGACCACAGGATCGTAAGATGCAGATTGAAGATAAATCTCCAAATGGAACGCGAGAAGTTGATTTCATCAAAGAAACATGATATAAGCATCAAAAACTAGAAGAAAACAAGAATAAATATTAGCTTGAGCTAAAAAATAGATTCTCAGCACTTCAAGAAGAAGAATTAGAAGCCAAAGTTATGCAAGCTGTTACGGAAGCAGCAGAGGAAGTGGCAAGCTCACCAAGAAGAGCTAAAGATAGAAAGCTAATTGACAGCACCCGACAAATGATGAAACGACGTAAGGAACTGAAGAATTCAGATACACAAAAGGATAACATCGGATACGTCGAGCTTAGTAAGGCTATCAGAAGGGCAATTAAGGAAGACGTGAGAAAATTCAATGAGAGAATTGTGCAAGACGCTATAGAAAAGAGTAAAAGTATGAAGAAGAGCAGACAACGCCTAGCAATTGGAATAAAACAGATTTTAGCCATACAGAAGGAAGATAGTACAAGAACTTGCAACAGACAGGCAATACTAAGGTTGGTAGCAGAATACTTTGGCAACCTATACAAGAAGGAGGAAAATGCTGAAGAGGAAAACCAAGAAGAAAGCCAAAACCAACGAGATCCCCTCTCTATTCTCCCAGAAGAAGTAATTGCAGCAATAAAACAGACGAAGAACAGAAAAGCAGGAGGCATAGATGGAGTGTTAGCAGAATATTTAAAACTTGGTGGAACAGATGTTGCACACGTTTTAGCGCAGTTATTCACTACTTGCCTGATACAAGGAAGAATCCCGCAGGACTGGAATCATGAAAGAATAGTCCTTTTGCACAAGAAAGGAAGCATGGAAGAGCTGAAGAATTACCGCTCCATCAGTCTTCTTCCTGTTGTTTAAAAAACATTCATCAGGATAATAGCTGAACGGATAAGGATTATTCTATCATCTGCCCAGCCTAAAGAGCAAGCAGGATTCCGGAAAGGCTTCAGTACTATGGACCACATCCACACACTACAAGAAATAATCAGCAGGACGAATGAATATGAGATGCCACTAGTACTATGCTTTGTGGACTAAGCTCAGGCCTTCGACTCGGTAAGTACCTCCTCTATACTAGAAGCTCTGGAAAAACGAGGAGTAGATGCAGAGTACATCCGTCTCCTACGCAGCATTTATAAAAATGCCACAGCCTCAGTAATGCTACACGAAGTTACTGAAGAATTCAAGATTGAGAAGGGAGTTAGACAAGGAGATTGCCTTTCCCCAATTCTTTTCACAGCTGTTCTGGAGGAAGTTTTTAAAACCTTGGACTGGGAGCAGAAAGGTCTGCGGATTAATGGGGAACACATCAGTCATCTGCGCTTTGCAGTCGATATGGTACTCTTCGCAACCAACGGAGAAGATCTAGCTTCAAGACTTCATGAACTGAACACAGCAGGACAGAAGATAGGACTCAGGATAAATTTAACAAAAACAAAGGTAATGTATAACGCTTTTGCAGCACAAGAAACAATCAAATTTGAAGGGACGCCTCTGGATGTCTGCTCAGAATACACATACCTAGGACAACTAGTAACAACAGGATTAACGAAGTAAACAGAAGAATTAAACTCGGCTGGAGTGCCTTCGGAAGAAATGCCCATATTCTAATGTCACAAATGCCTATGGTGAAGAGGAAGGTCTTCAACCTATGCATTCTACCATCGCACACAATAGCCTTGTCGTCTGCATATCTTACTGACTTCACTACTTCCCCACCAACTTTAACCCCCTTATCTATTTCATCCCAAGCTTCTTTGACCATTTCTTCTGCATATACGTTAAAGAGAGATGGTGATAAAGGACAACCTTGTCTTACTCCCCTCACTAACTCTGCCCATTCCGGTTCCCCAATAGCAATATTAGTTTTGGCCATTGGACTCTACCGAAGGCCTTTTCAAAAGCAAGACAACGAACACAAACGTCCCTTTTAAATTCTAAGCTTCGTTCTATTAGCACCCTCATTCCCCCAATTGCATCCTTAGTTCCTTTCCCTCTCTGAAAACCGAACTGGTCATTTCCTATGTGTTACTTATTTTTTTCCATCGATTCTTCTATTCAAGACCCTTGAAATTACTTTTCCGCGTGAGATATTAAACTAATTGTGCGGTAATCCCGGCATTCTAAAGCATTACTCTTTGTCTGTAACAGAATCAGGATAGACTTAGTGAAATCCTCTGGCCACTTTCCTTCGACTTAAATTTTCCTATATAAATCACAGAAGTGTTTCTTACACTTTCCCTTAGGTTCCTATAAAATTTTAACGGAATCTCGGCCACGCCCGTTGCTTTGTTCCCTTTCATATCCCGCAGTGCCCTATCAAGTTCACTATCCACTACACTCGGTCCAACATCATTTTCCTCTACTTCTTCTGCATTTTCTATCTTTATGTGGGTAGGCTTCATGTCTTTAGCATAAAATTCTTCGACACGTTCTTTCCATCGTCCCCTTATGCTAGCTGGCTCCATTAAGACGTCTCCCCTGTGATCCTTAACATTGGCCATTTTATTATAACTTTATTCCCCGTTAATTGTTTCACTTTTCTATATAATAGGTCGACCCCCCCACTTTCAGCCATATTCTCTATTTCGTTACACTGTTCCTTCCATCACAATTCTCTTGTTCAGTTTGTTTCCCTTCTCAGTTCGTTGGTCAGTGCCCTGTACATTCTACGTCCGCGTTCATTGTTGACCCTTTTCCATCTGCCTTCTTTCCTCCATTTTATCTATCATTTTCAACCGTCACCCATGGTTACCTGATTTTGTTTTGCTTGACCTTCCCAATGGTTCTTTGGGCACTATCCTTGATGCTGGTTTTGATTTTTTCCCATCTCTCGTCTACGATGAGTTATCTTTGTTTATCATCTACAGCCCTGTTGACTGACTCTTGAAACTCTCTAACTTTCCTTCCCCTGAGGGCTTCTACGCTCCATTTGGGTGCGGCTTTTGCCCGATCGAAATTTTTAAATCTAAGTTCGGTTTCATCATTACTAAGTTCGGTTTCATCATCATCCGAGTCTACATCAGCACCAGAATAACTTCGCGACTTTTTAACACTTATTTCTAAACCTCTTCCTTACCAAGATATTTATTACTATTGGTACCTATCCGTGTCCTCCGGCTTTTTCCATGTGTACCACCGTCTGTTATGGTGTTGAAATATGGTGTTGGTGATACAGAGGCTATTCCTCCGGCAAAAATCTATCAGTTTTTGTCCTCTGTCGTTTCTGTTCCCTAGCTCGAACTCTCCTACTTCGTCCCCATCTTTTCCTTGCCCAACCACCGCATTCCAGTCCCTCATTACAGTATGGTTTTTATTGCCTTTCACCCTTCCAATAACCTCTTCTATTTGTTCATAAACTAAATCGATTTCATCCTCACTGTAATCGCTAGTAGGGAGGTACACTTGAACTATAGTAACAGTGCTTACAGGTTCAGTCTTAATTTCTACAGAAATTACCCGGTCGCTGATTAGCTATGTGGCTATCACGGCTTTTCCAGCTCTTGTCTAGCACTACAGCAACCCCTTTGTGGCTATCATTTCCTCCACTGAATATTACTGTTCCGTCATCGCTCCAGAAATCTCCCCCATCCTTCCACCGTACTTCGCATAGTCCCAGAATGTTTATGTTGGACCTCTTCATTTCTACGTTAACGTTCTCAAATTTCCGCTTCCTTAGCATGGTTCTGACATTCCAGGTTCCGACCCGTGTTTCCATGGTCATCTTCTTCTCTTCGTTCGTTGGGTAAGGATATCGTGGAATGACCACTGGGAGGGCCTTACCACCATCCCTGCCGGGCACGACACTCTCCCTAGAGGTCTGAGCCCCCTATTTGCCAGTGACAATATTATTATTGTGGCACATCATAATCATGGGATGGATAATCGAGGAGGTCTCCCCTTGCCTTCCTCCTCAATGTTTTGAACGTGACACCATCACACATATAGGCCGCCCCACTGGGGTAAATGGTTTATTCCCCGTCATTTCCCGTATTTCTATATTTTAAAATAATAGTATCACTAAATTCTCACCTCTTACAAATTATATGCATAAACATACATCAAGAGAATCCGAATCAAGTTACCTGTTGTTTTTCCTAGGAAATGAGGCTGTAGTGGGATTTCTTTTTTTCGGGTATATCTTTGCACCGCGGTATTTCAAGGGCATTATCTTTTTGATTACTTTCATCCATAATCCATCCAAAATCCACCGGGTAAAGATATTTATAAAAAAATTAACTTCTAGAAATTTACCACGTAGCTAATTAAGCGGAGTTTTATTAGCTTAATGTAGAACTGAGTCTCCTAAACAATGATGATTCTAATTCACTATTTCGGTAAAGCAATATGTGAGGTGAGCATATAAGATTCCTATCGAATGCAATTAAAAATTTTGCCGCACTTTGAAAAATATTATTTACCCTATTTTAGAGATATATATTCCTGATTTTGATAATGTATAATTACCTTAAGTGGTATATCAGCTCCCAATATACAGAAGACTCTCCAAACTGGCGTTTTATCTTGTTGAACGCTGAAAAATCTGCTGCCGCAATAACAGGTATTCAAGCAAAGAAAGAAAGAAAAAACTTTCCGCTTTCATACATAGATTAAAAATGAAACTAAAAAATATTTTCCCTTTTCCTAATAATCCAAAAGGCACGTGCTGTATAACCTTAGCCAACAAGCGGCTGCGCATGAGTGTTCGCGTGGCGAGAGAGTGCCATAAACCATATTTACCTCCAAATCCTCGGGTGCCACTACATGGAAAATGGTCGATTTCTTCAATGTTTTCTAATTTTTTTCTCCGACATGGTTTGCATGATCTAAAAACGGCAACGATGGGAGCGTAGCTTCATCTTTCAAGCCTCGAATGGTGAAAACAAAATTTTTCATCGATTTATATGCCCCCATTGCGATGTAATTGCCAACAGCCTGCAAACGGATTTTCAAGCGAGGTATCCGGCCCCTTTAAGGAATTACCCTTGAGAATATCATTACGCCAATTTCACGGTATCTAAATTTTTGCATCAAGATAAACTACGTTTTATTGAGTCCTCAGGAACTCTAAGAATAAAGTTCAATCAACAGCATATCTAGACACCTATCGAAACGCTCTGGATTTGATCTTAAGATTTGCTCTCAAGGTTACCTCGCAAAATAAACAGTTATAATTTTTACACACTCAAATATTAGATTGCAAAGATTGAATGAATTACGGGGATTGGAAAATATCGGATACATGGATTAGGTGAATAGACCCCGATTTAAGCAGGACTGTCCCACTTCTGACCAGTCTATCCCCATATCCAAGTTGGTTCAGATATGTCCCACATTTTTGTAGTCACGGAAAGAAAAGAAGGAATACTTCAGCTATTTCTAACGGTGATGGCTTCTATAAATCCGTCGTCGTAGCCTTGAAGCTATCTCCTCTTCATATTGTTATTAAATGAATGTCGGCTTCATTATTGGCGAAATGGAGATTATTGAATCTCTTTATTATCATTAAAGAAATTATTTCAGTAAGTACTAATTAAAGGTGAATTCAAATTAATAGAGAAAAAGATAAATTTAGCAGTGGATTTATAGAAAAACCTAAGGGTAATTTGGTAAGTCATGTCTTGACTCCAATGGTCTTGACGCTTTCTTAGAGCTTGCGTGTAAATTTTGCATACCACCAATGTGTTTAAGTGTACATAAACAAGACACGAACTCTGGATACAATCCAGGGTCTACCACATTGTAGCGCTTTCAGCGCTCTGAGACCTTTTAATTACATGCATAGATTGGGATTTTGAGCTATTTTATGTCACTGAGAGGCGCTTATATGACGGAAGAAAGAGTGACGTAAAAGTGATCAAAAAGGCTTCCTAGCTTAGTAAAATAAATAATGAGTACAGCAAATGAATTAAGACTTGGAAAAGAGTCGGAAAAGTTTGCGTGATAAATCTCATGTTGTTAAACGAAAACGAACGCAGGAATAGATAAATGAATAAATCCTATGAAAATCTGCGAGGTGTGGAGAGCTTTTCTACGCTGAAGACCCTGCTTTGATTCTAAAATATCCAATTCAGTAGTTATATTGTACAGCAAGGCCAATATCATGGGGAGAATAGATATGAAAATAAAAGCTGTAGGGGTTCGGTAGAAAACATCGAGTCAATGGGTCGATTTTGTTACTTCTCACCCGTAGTTTTCGGTTGTGAAGTCGGCCATCTTTGGATATATTTCGGTCGAAATCGAGTTTCGGGATTTTGTAAATGACATTCTCACTATAAAGTGAGAACATAGATGACTACTTCTGCCATATTTGTCGATGTTCATTTAGCAGGCGAGAATTGGCATGACAAGTGACAAGTGAACGTAAACAAGGAAAGCTTAAACAAGAAAATTCCATTTTGATTAAGATAGCTATTACATAGTAAAGTGAATGGTTGTAGCTGTATTTATTATCAGATACAATAATATTATGTTCAAGGGGCAATATGGACGTTATCGAAATAATATAATCATCATATGCAATGTTCTACGATAGTTCAATTTCAGAGAAAATAAGAAAAGATACTCAAATATTATTCAACTATCTTCTTAGCAGACATCTTTACAAAAATCTACAACTTATTCTAATACAGTTGACGATTTATTGATAATACATATCGGTTTCAACCTCTATGAATTCAAAATCGGAAAACCTTAAGATAACTTCGATGAGTTATTGAAACCTGTAGTTTTGCCTTCCATAGGTTTGTTGAGTCTTGACAAAGTGGTTCATTTTTCACTCTATCAGTTATAATAAAAGGCGCGGAGTAAACAGAGAAACGGAAGACATATCTCTGAGATTTCCATCAGTATTGTCTTCTAAATACTCATTTAATGACCGACTCTTAAGGTTCAAATTAGATAATACTGTGTTAGAATTCGAAAGTAATTACGGTAACATTATCACTTAATGCCATTCGCATGTGCTCCCAAGTAAAGCAATTACGAAATCATATTTGCAGCATCTAAATCTACACATACATAAAAAGTAGAACAAAGCATAATACATAGAAATAGTTTTGTTTTTCCATTACAGCATATCAAGAGACGTATTCCATTAAAACATACGCTGCCATGCAATATCAGCTACAAAATATCGAAACTGCTGAAAGTCGCTGCCTTGTTTACCCCCGAAATTGGAATTGCGCATGCGCGAACTCAGGCGGAAAGCTAATTTTGCAGCGTAGTTTTCGACTGACTGTTCACGAGTCATTCGATAATACAAAATCGTAATTGTCACATGAAAACTGTTTTCGGTCGAGATAGAAGCTCGGAAGTCACAACTCATAGTTGTCACTATCGTCTGATAACTCTGAGTTACAAAATCGACCCCTAGGAACCATAAGTGGCAGTCTCCCTTGCCATGATTTGTCTTATTAACTTTGGTATTTTCATTTCAACCAACATAACGGAAAATTTTGAATATTTTTACGAAATGAGCACTGATAGTTTCTCTCACGAAGAGAGATCTTCAAATGGAAAGGAGATGAAAATATTCGCATTTGAAATATGTGTTGAAAATCGACGGCAAGATAACGAATTTTCATTCTCAATATAAATTTATAATACACGAGAAACTTTTTCGAAAGGAAACTTGGATGCTATGCAATGGTGTGAAGTCATGTCGGTGCTGTAAGAGGACTTATTAATCGGAAAGTATGCTCGAGAAATATCACTTGCATACGCTCTTCTGTGTAAGTTATATTTTTACGATAATTGCAATCTAAGAAACGTTAAGACTGAAGTAATTCATTCTCAGCCGCACCTCAGAAACATCCTTAGACTCGTTTTGCGTCACAGGAAAACGTTTTAAAAAGAGATATATTTACTGAAGTAAAACATTTTAGCACGTTAATAATTCATAAAAGTCTAAACGCTCTCATAAACATTTTTTGAGTAATAAAAAACCAAAAATATATTGAGGAAGCTGGTTAACAAGTAGTCATATTTGCCTCGTGTTATTTAGAGCTAAAGGGTCCTCCCAAGATACTGGACTGCGAAGCTTTTGATAAAATGACGGAGTTGCATCCGAATACGGTGCCAAACCGTGGCGTAACATGCATATAGTATCTTCGTCATGACATCAACAATTGACCTAAGTTGTGAGTATTGATAAAATTAACTATTTATTAATATTATAAAGCGTTGGAATCCAGATAATTTACTTTGTAGCCTAAATTCCTGAGGTTAAGCATACTTAATGATAGGACTCGCAAGATTTCCGTTTGCCAAAAATTCTCTTGAATTCCACCTTAGGTGCACGTGCTTTAGGTTCGCCAGCCCTGTCCTAGATTTTTCCAAAGACTTATTAATAAGGTTTCCCTAAATTATTTTGAAAATTATTCGAGATAATTTTAAAACGCTCCTGTTTTAATACTCTACAATCTCTGCGATTAAAATCAGGATTAGAGAGTGATATTTTAAAATTCTGACGCGATGAATCACAATTTCTGTCTTCCTTCCAGGATCTATTCCGACCTCACTTTCACCACCTAGTCCTAGCGCTTCCTTTGTATCTTTTGGAGATCTCTCTCTAAGAGTGCCATATTTGATAAAGGACCTGCGTGCCAAAATGCTACCAAATCAAAGGGTGAGACGCCGATAATAACAATTTTATTATGTCTACGATGGGATTTTGATGTTTTAATTGCCGTAAATGTTTATCAGGCATCATCACCAATGAACGGAATCGATATTTATATACTCTGGGGCTTCATTAAGTAAAGAATGCATTTAGGTATTCATCAATGAATTCAATTCCTCTTAAGTGAATTCAGTCACTTAAATAACTCTGACGACGCAATTTTATAACAAGAATAGCGTCAGAGTTCCGCATGCCAAAACATTCTCTCGCGCGTGCCACTTTGGACAGCATTTGGCATTCATAGTACATATTTTTTCCAACTATTTTCGTGTTCTACTAATTTATTTGTTATTGGTTGCACACCTAATCCTCTTTTATAAATGTAGTTCAGAATTTATCCATCTATGCACACTACTTCACTGATCAAAGAAATTTCATTTCTTATGATTTTGTTTGCCTTGGCTCCCTTCGTTTTGTTGCTCAGCATTCTGACCCACTTTACACAGAATTATGATTCTGGAACGATAATTATATCTCTTATATAATTGTTTTCGTCCTACGTTATGTCACTCCGAATGTTGGAAATAGAATATCTGTTCCACTGCTCGATCATCATTTTTTCTCTTGTTGGGTGGCTTTTCCTTATTGTAGATGTCAATCCCTTATCCCAACTTCTTCGGTTTCAGTCATATAAGTTGCAGAAATAATGGCTAAGGAGATGTTCATAATAATTCACATCTTTGATTTTACTAGTACTGAAGTATTCTTAGATATTTTAAGAAAATAGGCATTTTTAATAGTTTTTATTGAAAATCATTGTAATCCACTGCCTCTATGTGGGACCTAAATAGTTAATTCATCGTGAAAAATAGTATTTCAGAGTAAGTATTTCGGTTTCCACACCTATTTGAATGACATTACTCGATCAAAGAAGTGGCCTACGTGAATATGGATCGTTACCTTTATCTATCGGAAGGCCACATTTATCACTTGGTCTCATTAGAAATGAGTGTGAAATTATCAAGCTACTTGTGTGCTGCAAGTTGCCTACATCCAATATGTAATCATCGAAGTTTTTCCTAGAGAAAACAAATTGATTCTCTGAGTAAACAGAACGAGATATTTTTTCACTTAGTTTCTCACCTGGAGTCATTAGCAAGATTAGAAAACAAAATTATTTAAATAAGAAAATTTGTTTCAGAAAGTGACTGAAAGGTCGCAATGAACGTCCACAATGACCACATGTGACCACAGATCCTCTGGACAAGCTGGAAGAGTGGCCCACCTCGTCAATAACAGGCCCATCTATCTATAGATAGAAAATAGTTCTCAACTTAAATTTAGACCGAAATAAACAAAGAGTGGTTTAGCATACCGTAAAATTTAAAAATTCGATACGCGCACTCAATTTCTAGATGCAAATCTTCTGCAGCATTATGGAAAGAACTGCGAGGCCTTGGTATAGGGAAACCTAAAGAATCGCAGCTGCTTACCCTTGAATGTCTCAATTCTCTCAATGAAAAATTCTCCCTTCCACCGACAGAAATTGATCCTGAACGCAAGCAACACTTAATAGATAGTTTGGATTCAAGCATCACTGCTTCACCTCACCACACGTACTTTGCCTTTAAGCCTGTATCTCAAATGGACGTGTTGAAGGCGCTTAGGAGCATAAAATCTAAATCCTCAGGAGCTGATGGAATTCCTACTCTCATAATCAGCAAATTAACGCATATCATACTACCAGTAATAACTAACATATTCAATAGTTCTCTTCTTCAAGGAAAATTTCCCTCGCAATGGAAACAAGCATTAATCCGTCCGATTCCGAAAAACGTGAAATCCAACGGCAATAATTGTAAAGAATACAGACCAATAAGCTTTCTTCCTGTTTTATCTAAAGCCCTCGAGAAGCTGGTTCATCATCAAGTTTCCCAATTCCGCGATCAAAACTCCCATCTCAACCCTTTGCAATCAGGCTTCCGTAAACTTCACTCCACCGCTACCGCGCTCGTGAAGATAACCGACGACATTCGGAAGTCTATGGATAACAAGAAATTAACTGCGTTAGTACTTCTTAATTTCACTAAAGCATTCGACTCAATTGACATAGACATTATGACGGCCAAACTTAGGATGCTGGGTTTCATTGACAACTCTGTCTCCTGGTTCTCTTCCTATCTTCACCATCGCCAACAAAAAGTAGTTTCCGACGAAATGGCGTCTCCATGGACTGAGATCGATCGCGGACTCCCTCAGGGTTCAATTTTGGGTCCCCTGCTTTTCACTATCTACATAAATGACTGTGTCAAGGAACTGAAAAACTGTAGTTACCATCTCTATGCCGACGATCTACAGATTTACTTGGATTCAAGTCCTTCAGAATTGCCTCAATCGCTGCGTAAAATAAATTGTGATCTACAGCTCATCAGTAACTGGAGCAAAGATAATTTTATTAATCTTAATCCTGGTAAATCTCAAGCCATCATGATTGGATATCCTAAACTACTTAACTCGGTAATCAAAGATAACCTACCAGCACTTAAACTGAATGACAGCGAAATCCCGTTCGTAAAAACGGTGAAAAATCTCGGCCTCTACATGAACGAAACACTTACATGGTCTGACCACGTCCTTCACGTATGTAAAAACGTAAATTTCTCGCTTCACTCTCTAAGGCGTGCAGGAAACTTCCTTTCTCCCTCAGTGAAATTACGACATGTTAAATCCCTAGTCATGCCACACTTCGACTACTGTGATATAGTATATCAGGATTTATCAGGGGAACTTGCCATGAAGCTACAACGCATGCAAAACACCGCGGTGAGGTTTATTTTCAACTTGAAAAAATATGATCACGTTTCCGAATATTACTCTAAGCTATCGTTACTTAAATTAGAATCGCGACGTGAGCTACATATCCTTCTGTCCACGTATAGATTCCTAAACATGAAGTCTCCAAAGTATATTTACAGCTCATTTGTTTCTCTAAATGCCATTCACAACCGCAACACGAGAGGCTGTAAGAAACTCCTGATCCCCCAGCATAGAACTGAAATATTTCACAAATCTTTCACAGTCACAGCTAGTAACCTTTGGAACTCACTTCCATCCGCTATGGAAAACTTACCATCCATGTATACCTTTAAGCGTAAATGCCACAATCTTCTATTAATCCAACAAAGTAAAACTTAAACGTTATGACCGCACTCCAATTCTTTTAACACACTATGAATGTACCAAGTCTTGGCCCACTCCCCTCTCTCCGTTAGAAAATCTGTCTGTTCTCTATCCCTAAGATCTGTTCCGTCCGTCTGTTCTCTACCCTTAAGTAAAGTAAAAGTATATTTGTTTTTAACTAACTATCCTGTAATTTAATCCTGAATCTGAAGTTATTGTATCACTCATGTTATTTTATTGTTTGATTTTTTGTTAATATGTAGTCTTATATTTTATTTTTCTTCTTTTAAAGCTAAATTGATGTTAACCATTGACGATATTGTATATACCTATGTATTGTGTTTATATGTATTGATTTTCCTATGGTTTTTATTTTTGGTAATCTGCAGTTTCTATGGTTTATTCTTTTTCATTGATTCATTTGATTTTTTACTGCTTTTATTGCTAAACTGACGCAACCAATGGTGACACTGTAAATATCTATGTATTATGTTTTTCTCACTTCTATTATCATCTTGCAATGATTCTTTTTCTATCATATCATTGTTCAGTTATAATGCTTTTTTAAATTCCTTTCAGTAATGTTGCAGTCACTTCTCTTTTCCTTATTCCCCCTCTTCTTTAAAATTTTTAGATGCTACTGTCTGTAGGTTTCGCAGGTTTTTCACGCCCCCCTTCCTGTGGGCGTTTTCCTGCAGGGTTCTATTTTTTCCTAAGTGTAGTAACTTAGGTTTTTTAACCCGCAAACAAATCTCTTTATTATTTCCTTTTGTTTAAACCCATAATCTATCTCTTTACTTCTTTCATATTATAAGGGTTAGATGTAAGAAGAGGCTTACTAGCCTCAATCTCGCTCTCTAATAAAGTCGTTTATTATTATTATTATTATATTATTATTATAAAGCATAAATTCGTAATTTTGCTGTGGGAACAAAATACTGGGAAATACCAACAAACGTGCCCTTTCCGATAAAGACAATTCCTCCACGGCTAAGTACGTGAAATCAGTTAGCTCTAAAATATACCTTTAGCAAGATTTTTCTGAGAGGTTCAAACTGTTTGGCGTTACATGGCGAAAAGACGAATCATGGAGATCGTGATGCTGGCTGAATTATGCTGCAGTGAGACCGCCCTAGGAAAGAGACGTATGGCTCTCTCTTTTCTCTTCCATATTCATGAAGTGGATATTCGAATGAGTTCCTACCACCAAATCCCGTTTCATCGTTATCATTATTCCTTGATTTCTATGTTCCAGCGAGGGATTTCGAATACTAATTTGAATAGGCACGGTGGTGTGAATGAAAGCTGAATATGGGAGACTTTTCATGAATGGGAAGCAATGGTTTGCTTTGAGTTACATTCGCAGATACGTAATCAGGATTAGCACGCCTCTTCGATTAGAAATACTACGTCACTTTTTTCTTTTGTTAGCAGCTTTTTTGGCGTCATCGCACATCCCTACACTTCTACTTCATTCTCAAGACCTACATTCAACTCGGCCTCCCTTTCAGACCACCAGCACTCTCAAAATATTGCTGCGGTTCTCTCGTCTTCTCCAAATTAACGCAACGAATCCCTTTGCAACAATTTACTACTCGCTTTCTTAGCCTCTTTTTACTGACTTTATCGTTCCTATAATTTTGCATACTCATCACATAACTAATTTATAGTCTATTCAATCAGTATGCCTATCGTGTTTATCCACCAAACATCATCTTTGGATGATTATTAATCTCTTTCCTGACTGGATCAACTATAAATAATAAAATAAAAAGAAAAGGTGTGGAATGAATATTGAAAATATATTTAAAACAATAGACCAGGTATTAATTTTAATATTTATTTATATGTTAATAAAATGAAATAAAATGTATAACATTTTCGGAATGGAATTCTCAAAAAGCACGACAGTGAAGGGGTTTAATACACCTTTGCAATGACCAATTATAAGCGCAATGTCTCCTTTTATATCGCCGACATACGCGTCTTTCTATTTAAAAAATGTCGAAGAACGTTCTAATCAAAATCATCCGTTCATCCAATATTCTCACCTGGGATGCTCAATATACAACTATTCGATTACTTAATGCTTCCCTTTTTAATGCTATTAATAACAAAAGTCATCTTTTTGTCAACAGATACCCTCAAATTCATTCCCTTCGATGCCCGCAAGATACTTGCGAAATTTCTCTTAAATTTCCTACGAATTCGTTGCGTGAAACTGAAAGAAGGGTCAACACCTCAAGTGTAACGAATTTGTAGGGCGGTTGTGATTTGCCAGAAGCTGAGGCTGAGGGAAACTCCTATGGATGAAGACACTGCAATTACAACCTCGTGCATCGATTATGTAATACTTAAAATCTGTATTGCATTTTGGGTGATTTTTATGGTCTGATTGATGTTTGAAAGAACAAAATTATTAAATAAAAATGAGCACTCATTACGAAAATTTGGAATAAACAAATTTTCAGTAACTTTAATTAAACCAAAAACAACTGGTACAAAATTTTCAGTTCCTATGATTTGATTATTAATAATTTAATTTAGAATAACATCTTTAATAAAACCTCTCATTTCATACTCTTGGGTCAATAACGTTGGTTACGCCCAGCTAAATCATTTTAAGATAGAAAAGGATGGATACTTTTTCAAATCTGAAACTTCAAAATATTTCCAACATAAACGCAAGTAAGAGTTTGTTTATTTTTAGTGAGAGTTTAGCAGAAAATATATTCATTAAATTATAAAAGAAACGCTTTTGTCCAAACAATATCTCCACAGTATTCCACAGTAATATTTGCTTTTGAAACGTAAATGATTCGACTAAAGGAAAATTTCAGCAAAGCGTCGCTCGACGAAAAATCAAAATTCTTAATTATTACAGCAACTGGATATTTCACCATTACTCAAATTGTTTAAAGTTCCGGGAGGGTAAAAATATTACGCCTCCATGTCCGTTAGAAGTGCATGCTATACCGGGAAATTCCTATAATGATCGAAAATTATAATGGTTTTTGAAAAGAATAATGAAGTATAGACCCTTTCTTAAAATGAAATTCTACCAAGTATCGCGGAATCTTAATCATTATAAGATTAATGTTTTTAGTCACATGTATATCCTTCTCTTCCTCTGAGATCAAAAAGATGCAGTGAATATTACATTCTTACAATACTATGGGAAATACAGAATGTGCAATTACGAGAAAAGTAGGAGTTTCCGTGGGGTATCTTAATTAAGGATCGAGCGAATTCATTAAATTGAGCTGTTTCACTTAGAATCGGGAGAAAACTAAATACGATTACATCGGCCCCGGGTTCGATTCCCGGTGGGGATCCATATATGAGAAATTACCTCAGCTGTCGAAATATTTTTCAAATACTGATGCTATTACTGGGCTGGGTGATCTAGCTAAATCCATCCCAAAACTTACATTTAAAGGAAAATTACTGGAATGGTATAATTGGTACGATAAATTGAATCAAAATGCAAGTCATTAAGTTGCAAAATTTGTTAAAGCTTAGAAAAAAAGAAATAGGAAATTTTACCCAACTCGCTGTATTCATCAAACATTGCCTCTTATAATTATGGCAATTTTATAAATGGAAGTAACGAAAACCTCGTTCCAAAGTTTGGCCATATAATTAATGTAGAACAAAGCAAAAAAGTTTAAACCACTGAAAGAACCCTTTTAATTATGAAGGTTTTTAAAATATCAGATTTGTAAAGCGGTAATTCAGCTGATAGTGTTGTATAATTTTTATGCCATGGTTTTCTTACTCGATCTTAGCAAAACAACTAGTTCAATTAAGATTCCATATTTTTCGCATAATAATGCTAAAAAATCTCTTAGGGTAAGAAAATTATAAAGGGTGATATAAATTAGTTTATTTCTCAAAAAGAAAAAAGAAAACCCAATCGTTATTCTATACGAAATTGGATATGCGGAATCTAAATAGGATGTAAAAGGACTAAATTAAATTGATCTTCGGTCTATTTGAATATTATAAAGAAGTAATACGATATTAAAAGCCGTTCTTGCCCTCGAACTAACAAAAATTTGTAAGTAATCTAAGAGACTTCCTTTCATTGGATCCCTTTAATCAGCTTGCGCCTAGTGCGCTTAATAGAATAATCCGTCCCTGTATGTTAGATAATTAAAAACTTTTGTATTGTATAGTAAATATAAAAATTAAATTGTCATAGAGTAAAGAAGGAAGAGAAGAACTAGTGAAGTAACAAGGGCACTGAAAATATTCCTGAAGACGCTCATGGTTAACACGTTCCAAAAAGCTAATGTTAAATTTCCTCATTTGTGCATATTTTTGGTGTTTCAATTCGAGATATTATTCGCGATAATTGGTCGAGATATTTCATCATTAGATGGAATTGAATTATTTTAAATTAATGATTTAATTTCCAAGTATTTTTATAGTGTAAATAACCTTTGGATTTTGCTAGCTGCCTGATGGCCAAATGATTGCTTTCCTAAATTTATATTACATACTAATATTAGGTTCTTTTAATTATACAATCCAAAAATCAAACAATGATACAATTATATATAGCGTGATTATAGAAAGACAATTGTGAATATTTTCTGGTAAATGCAGTAATATTGAAGTTATGAATAAATTCATGAATAAACTGACAGATTATAAAATTGTTCGTTTTTCTTCACTTAATGTATCAAAATCTACCTAAATTCTTAGGTCAATATAACGAGGAAAAATGAAGCCGTATTTACGGTTTAAATAGTAACTTGATAAGTAAGTTACATACTCTTAGCTTGTTTTTGAAGGAGATAAAACTACGAAAGAGTTGATTTATGTTTTTATGTACGAATGGGTCCTTAGCCTACATTGTCTGTCCTGGAAAGCTTGCTTTTCTGTTGACATAATAATTATGTTGACATAATAATTGTTATGATCTGAAAGATAAGTCGAGTCGTCCTTGCATTACGCATAATCGAGAATATTGATAAATTCAAACAACCGACACCTTATTTCATCCTAAGCATATTAAACGAGCGAATTTGTTGAGATATCAAGAAAACAAATCGCAATTGGCGATGGTGCCATAGATCTTGTACCACCGCCACCATAGCGATAATATACTTTTTTCTTGATAATTTTCCGTCTTTTTACCAAATGCGTCGTAGTCGCTGTAAATGCCGCATTTTCTGCTTACTAATAAAACGTGCATATTTAAAACTTAAAAAAGGGTATAGATAGAAGATTACTTTGTTTTTCGAATCACTCGCACTGTTAAATATTAAATAATTACCTTACGCAACGTATAGCATAATATTTTATTTTATGATAGGTATAATACATGGAATGTATGGAACTATTAAACGCAGTAGTATTTTTAACTTTTGAATCTTAAATTTGAATCTCCTTAGAAGAGGTAAAATATTAAAACAACCTTAAGTGTATTACTTGTTAATAGATTTAAAATATAAGCCAAACATTTAGAATTTATTAAAAGATAATAACGCCCTATATTTAAAATAAACAAATGCTATCGTATGGAAGCACTGTTTAGGAATGAAAGAGAAGCGCGTGGGCTAATCACAGCGAAGAATTCGGAACTTATCAAATCGAAGGCTTTTAATTACTCACAGACGCCGCATATACCTCCACGTTCACGGCTGTCAAATTACCGACATAATAAACCAACGACGAAGCCGTTGAGAACCATTCACACCACGAGGAAAAGTAACCCACCTCCTAATTAACACTTACTTTTCATATTAAGAATCCTGAAGAGAGCATTTCGCGAAGACCCAAATCGTTTTGCATCGGACCTGAATTCCGTCTTCTCACCTCCGGACTCGAGGAGACGCGTAATCACGGAACGGGGCAAAGCCTCATCTTCGGAAAAGATGAGACCGGGCTCCGGCAGCGGCCCCCTCCGTCTCTTCCAAACCCACTTTCGTCTCACCAAGTGCGGTTCCTCCATCGCAGCCTCTGGACGCCACTACATGCGCACCACCATTTTGCACTTCATCCTCTCTTCGCTACTCTCACAAGAATACGGAAATTTGAAGCGGATTTTCTTACAACGCGTGAGATAATCTCACGGCGGATGCGCCGAAATGCGTCAGCCAACGAGATCTCCCTGACACTATCCCCAACAAGAGACTCGGATGGATTGTGGTGGGGCCATTCCGTTTCGCGAGCGAGTAATTCAAGATCCGAATGACTTGCGACAGACGGAAATCGAATCTCGCGTCCTAGATATAGCTTCAAACCGACTCGGCGATCTTTTTGTTGAGCGACTGCGATAATGAATACGCTTTATTTAACTCCACCGTAATGATATTTATCTGGTTACGATCGAGATCATCAACCGAATATCTCGGTCGCGAATTATCAGCGGGACAAAGGAGCCGCTGCGTTACGACCTATCGAAACGGAGAGAGGAAATCCACTAAGTGACACCCATCGGCGAAAACGACCACTTAAAGACGGGATTAATCACCATAGCTGGTCGAAATCTCCGTTGCTACAAATAAGAAATGTACTTCCTCGGATTTCCGAGAGATTGGAACATTTCGTTGGGCGTCACCTTTTATATGGGTTGCGGCGAAGCGAAGTGGCTCGCACGGGAAAAGGCGAGACCCGATTCCCACGGCGAAGAGAGAGTGGAAACGAGATTAAAGGTAAGGAGAAAGATATTGAGTGGAATAAACGCCTTCATTACCGCACACAGACGTCAGCTTACCGTCGGCGCTGACCCCTTAGTTTTGAAGAGTTCCTCATAAATAAATGTAAACCTCGTAAGAAACCCGTGTAGGTTTATATTCCGGGGTAATAGTATTTCTAAAGATAATTTATGTTCCGTGGTGAAATATTTATGAAGCCTTTAGATAAGTTTGAATAGACAAGAAATAGCAAGAGTTCACTGCGAAATAATTAGGGGCGGCTAGAGTTGGCAAAACGGGCAAAATCTTAAATGAGGAAGTAAAGTAACTACTTTAGGGGTGTCTCACTGAACTTTTAACCCGCAATGACCTTCATTTTTCGTACTCGTTTCAAAGGTAAATACAGGACTAAGGAATTAATTTCCAAATTTCCCCCCGTTTGCCTTCCCGCCCGGCTAGAGTAAACTATTCTATTACTCCACACCTCGGCTTTGCATAATTAAACGATACACTTTTATTAAATGATACACTTCACCTTGACAATAGCATAATATCTCTTTCTCCGTCTTCAGATCTATTTATACAATCGTAAGTAATGACTTATATCATCCACCTGTATTGTTGTGTAATATTGTTGTAGTGTATTTATTCTCGTTATTTCCTTTTTAATATCGTCCTTTATCCATCTTTAAAGTTTAAAACTTAATTTTTTACATATTTTTGTTTGATTAAAAGCATCGAGCTGTTTATAGATTTCTATTGTATTGAATAAAACAAAGAAATGAATGAAATATCCCGCTCGCGCTCCCTTTAAGTCGAACCTTGGATTCGAAGGTGAGGCATTAACTACGATATATTTGAAAGGAAATCGAGAGGAATGGGGAATCGCTGAGAAGATCCTTTCGAATGTGGTAAAATTGTTGGATTTAACTAGTTTATCGATGTATCTTTATTAAATTATTATTAAAGTAATAAGTGACTGGATACTTTAAAAAATCCCCTAATTTACCGCTTTCCAAGCTAGTTCCGACATAGGCCACTATCGATGTCTGAAATTTTCCCAGCCAAGGTGGGATGCGGGGAAGCAAAATAAGGATGAAAAGAGCCTTGGTGTGTGCGGAAATGGACTGAGATAATAACTAGATCACGGGTGACGAACCTCTGGCAAAGGAAAGAATTTTTTCGCCCGCGGAACTCAGACAACGTTATGCTTGTAATATACTTCATGGATTAACAAATTTACGCGCCAAAGTAAATAAAGGTGGATTTCGTTATTTTTAAATGTATATTGCTAATTCTATTTTGTCCATAACTGCATTCATCAAGTTAGAGGCATTGATAATGATATCATTTCATGTCATTATTTTGTACCAAATTTTCACACATTGATTTATTGTATCAAATATGGCAATATTCAGACAAAAGGCTTGTCATCACTGGTCTAGATTAAAAATAATCACGACAAAGTCATCATCACAAACTCTGGTGATGTAAGGATAATTAATCAATTAGTGGATATATATTAATCTCTATCGTCGAGGTGATATATGTTCCGCATTCAAACACTGAAAATATCAGAAACGTTACTATCTATTAATAAAGCATCTACATTTCAATTATAAAAACCGATGATTTTTTATCCAAGTGTTTGGCGATTGTGACTACGACGACATTAATGACGACAAATGGCATTTTAGGGGTTAACTGGAGATTTGTTTGTAAGTAAATATTTCACAACCCCCCTGGCAATTATTTGGATCCATACATCCATAGTTCCTTCATTTACAAGGATGATATTTTTATTGCTAAACTTAAAATTGAGTGAGATGAAAACTTAGTAGCGATTGGTAACTCTCAAGGAAGGCCTCTCACAGCGGAGGGTAACTTCACGTGAAAGGAACCCATCAAGATGAACCCAGATGTTTATCATGGAAGTTTTGTGTTGTTTCCATTGTTGCTGAATGATAGAGAGAGGGGTTATTAGTTCCTCATACGGTTTTTTACTCAGAAAATAACTCCAACTGAACCTCAGGGCAATAGCTTTTATCAGACCGATTGACATGTTATCTCTGGAAACACTCGTGTCATTGAAATGAAATTGTTTAAAATAATAGTGAATTCTAATATTGATTATGATCGGTTGTATAATAAAATAAAATGAAAATGTACATCGTATCATCAAAATACACCGGAGAAACACATCCTTCGTGTTTTAGATTTTTTTCTCGATTTTTTTCGAAATGATTTTACGTTCTGAATTAGGGAATCTTAAGTCAACCACATACGCATAAACTTGGTGCATTTTCACCTGCTGTTTTTCTTTTTCGTAATCGTTGATTTATCTATGCTCATTATTACGAAATAGTCCATTTATCCTGTAAATCCGTGCACGTAAATAATGGAGAGGCGTTGGAAAATTTAATTAAAGACCAAGATGATTCAATTTCCAAACGAATTGATGTGCGACGAAAAAGCACTAGATCATTCTAAATGTCCTATGTTTAGGAACAGTGAAGAGGGGAAGGAAAGATGATGGACTAGAATGTGAATCAAAGATTAGATTGAGAAGATACGAAGGGATGTAAAAGAAATGCGAAATGTATGGAATAAAATTCAGAGTCCGGAGAGATGTGGTGGAAATACATCGTAGGAAATGAAAGAGTAAATCGTACTTTTTCACAGAAATTTATTTGACAACTAGTTTCAAAGGAGGACAAATTATTAAGTGGAAAAAGTACGATTTACTCTTTTATTTCCTGAGATTTATAGAGATAGTGAGGAAGAGATGAGAATGAAAGGTAGAAGTAGATAGATGTCGTGCAAACAGAATTGAGATAGATAATCATGGAGATGAGTACGATAATAAAAATAATAATGGACTTTATATAGGGCGAGATTAAGACTATAAAGTCTCTTCTTCTACTACTACTACTACTACTACACCCGTTCCCTGAAAAGTTACAGCACTTAAATACAATACCAATTCCCTCACAAAATTCAAAACCCAGACAACTAAATCACAATGGTAATTCCCACAGAAACAATACACATTCAATCACAAACGATATTAATTACGTTAATTACCCCTCCAAGCATTCTCCCTCAGTCATACAAGTATTTTCAGGGTTTCCGGTAGGCCTTCACGGCTACCGTAGCGGTCGCTGGGACAGGTCCCCACCGTATATCACCCTACCAAGCAATCTCCTACTCCACCTGCAGTTCCTTAATGGCTCTCTTTATCTACTAAATCTTTTTTAATAACTCATTATGATTTTTGGGGAAGAGCTCAAAGACTCCTGCAGGCAAATTATTCCATTCCACAAGAGTTCGATTTAAAAACGAGTATTTACTTGTATTTGCTCGTTGTTTTAACAATTAAAATTTGTCTATGGTATTTTCTACCGATAAATGTTGCTTTCTTTATTTCTGCTGCTGATTCCTCAAACGACGCAATCCCCGTGTATATCTTGAAGATAATCCTAAGCTTTTTTTCGCTCTCCTCTCCTCTAAACTTTCCCAAATTAATTCTTTTATCATTTTCGTGACACTATCGAGTCTTTCGCACCTTCCTGTGTTTGAAGAAAATGCAACGCTATTTTCCACCATTTTCATAATATTACAACATATGTTTTTATTACTGTACTGAAATTACACAAAGTGACGACTTGTTCTATCGATTTTATAAGAACGTTTTCAGTATTGTATAGAGTGAGAGTGAAGAAGTATCAAAATCACAAACATTTCTTGAGCAACTATTAAATTACGAGTAAAATTTAAAAAATAGATATCTTGGATATGTACGAATTATAATAATGCCTAAAATCTACATAAAAACGAATCAGAATCGTATTGGTTCGTTGTTCCTCTCAAAACACGAGAGCGTAACGGAGGACGGTGCTCCGCCGCGCGGGTTTGGCTCTTGTAGCGTTGTCGAAACGTCGATTTATATATTATTGGGGAAAATTGGGGCAAGATTTTATTTCAGATTCCCAAGAAGAAAGGTTTATAGCTTATCGTGGTGTAAGTAATCCCGTGTCATACGGTGTCTCAATCTACTATTTCCCTCACTTTAGGTAAAAATTTGTTCCAAAATAAGGGTCGGCCATTTTGTAATGTAAGGTATATAAATATTCTACAGAGCTCACTGAAACCAAGTCTTATGGAGGACAAGGAACATATTTATAATATGGCATCATATTTTACCCGATGATTTTCCTAGTTTGGGTTCACAATGAACTTGAAGTTGAAGAATTTCGCGAAAAATTGGAAACTGGAAATTTTCGCAAAAATTGGTCATCTTTAACCCCCTGTACAATTTTAATGTGAAGGATACAACGTAAATTACTTCCATAGTTTTATGCAGGATTTATTCTAAATCAATCATACGAAGTTTCGTAGTCCGCACTCAAGAAAAGCGTTTTCGTATTTTTGGCCAGCTTTTTTCTATTCTAGCCCAATGTGCGATGGAATAAAAATAAAAAAGTAATTTTCTTAGAAAAGAAAAATATTTTTGGGTAATCTATTATTAGTTTATAACTATAAAATCATATTGTTGATGTAAAATCGGATTTCAGCACTTCATAATTTGTTTATTAAAAAACCAACGTTGTGAAATTTAAAAATCTTGGATTTCTAGCAAAGACACAAAGTTAGAGATTGTTTCAGACGTAATTTGATGTAATTCCCGTATGATGTGAAATAAAAATCCGTTAATCTCACATAGAGTTAAATCCAAGACCGTTTTCATAGCTTCGCGAGATTATTTTTAGTATTGTTGCTGAGTAATTATTTGGTGTTTTATAATATCATTGATATTATTAATCACCAATTATTAATAATATTATTATGGCAAAAAAGTTTCCAGATTAGAGAAAGTATGTTCACTGAGCATTTCTTACGTCAAGGCAGCGAAATAAGATATACACAATTAAATATAATACTAATTCATGCACCACCGACGGATATATTTAAGGATTGAAGAGAACGCTCTGAACAGAAGCAGCAGGTGAAAGAGAGACGGAGAACAGAATGGAAAGGTTGGAATGTGAAGCAAGAAATACGAGTTGTTGAGCAGCATGAAGTATCGGCAGGAAAGAGAAGAATTTAAAGGGAGAATCAGGAGGGAAACATCTGGCATTAAAAGAATAGAGCAGAGATGACATGAATGGAAAGGCGGAAGTCTTTTGTCCTTAAATGATTTCCTCGGAAATCTCAGCTGGGAATTGAAGAGAAAAGAGAGGAACAAAAAAGTAACTGGAATCATGCAGACGCTTTCGAGCAGCCGCGCTACCTGCGAATTGAGCTGTTTTCCTAAATGTTATGACAAAAACAGCATGGGTGATTCTAGTCCTCCCGAAATATTGACCCATAAAACGAAAACTGGGTAACGTATGGTAATCCAGCGATGGAATTTTAGAGATAAGAACTTGGACTTGACCTTTGCCCCATTCTCACGCATTTTACCTAACGAACTCACCTTCTAACGTTCTATTGGCGAATCACGAACTACTTACAATGTTCAAGTTTTAATGAAACGTTAGCGCATAAAGATTTTTTTTAAACGAAGGAATATAAGACTATACATGTTTTTGTATACATATCCATTTAAATATCTCTGTCTATCACGTTTAATATATATTGACATGTCTATGAATATAAACATCTACTGACTAAAGCATTAATCGTGTAGATGTTTGTCAAGGAAAACATCTTTATTTGGACTGATGTAAAAAAGTTATCAAAACCATAATAAATGTATTTTATTGTTACTGTAATAATGTGAATTGTAATGTAGCATACATTTTGTGATTGTAGAGAGATGAATAATATTAATCCTAAAATGTAAATGTGGTTGTTGTGTTTAAATTTAATAATGAAATTAGAGGAAGTAAGAATTTAAGATAATTTTGATTGCATTTAACAATTAATTAAGTATTGATTAATTGAAGAGAAGATAATGACGATGACCTCTCTCATATATGACTATGTCGTTGTATTAAGTAAGGTAAAATTCGCATCGATTTTCCACCAATCCTCATGCACGATTTTTACATATATATAATATAAGTAACGTCTTAGGCAAAAAATGTCACTCACCAGCTTGTCATAACAACGGAATAATAATTTCGTCGAAGAAAAATAATAGTCGGGCGTCGTACAAAGCTCTTCACAAAGTAAAAAGTTCTTTTTCGCTTCCCTTTATGGACATCAAACTTAATGTGGAAAACCGCCGAGAGTGTCAGTTTCAATGACAAGCATCCTTAATATGAGATACTGAGCTTCTTATGCTGAATTATCGATCTTGTGACTAATAATTACGTAACAACGAGAAAAAATGCAAGATGTAATGTAGGTTTGCGTACTGATTAGAGCTATAAACATTCTAATGATTTGGATTACTGTCTGATGAGTGTGTTAAAATCCCGCAACCTCTATTGTGCAGAGCGTAATTTATTTCTCAAGGCAATGATACATCTGGCTGAGTAATGATTTTCGCGACAGAGGTATTTATATTCACCTACATTTACCAACAGAAAAATCATGATTAGAAGGGTTGCAAATAGGAGAGGAAAAGTTTCAAGTTACCCTAAAACCGAAATATAGAAATTGAGGGATTGTCCATAGATGATGTGATTGGGTTTTTGAGATTTCTGAGCTCCCTATATATATTTTATAGGAAAGATGACGAGATTTTCAGCAGCTCTTTTCCTAAATACATTCATCTGTAAATCATACATCTCTCCAAAGGTACGATAATTCTTACTATAAATTCTTACTCTCTCATTCTCACTACCTATTGAACGGAAAAACGCATTCTATGACAAACTTAGCTCAAGAGTCTGAATTTTAAAACGAAGAAATTCTGATGTTGTTTTTCTGAGCAAAACAATCTCGAAGAACAACAAACGATTAAGGAGTACCATTTCTCAACATTATCACTGATGTTAAGAAATGATTTTGTTCCTAATATAATGAATACTCCCGATATTTTAGAATAAATAGATATCCCTTTGAGCGTGGTTCCCGCTACCAAGTAACAGTTCTTCCCACGTGTAAGTTCAATGAACTGACCGCAAAGTTCATAGGTGAGCTGTAACTGTTTCTGAGGCGGAGAGCTCTCGTGCATCGTGCTTCGAAAAGCAAGAAGAATTAAACATGTTTAGAGGGAAAATCATAGGAAAAAATCTGCCTACACCATAGAAAAAGAATTATTATGATAGGTAAATTACATATTCGTCGGAGTATAACAATTCTTCTGAAATTTTGGACCTGCTTCATATACGCGTATATTAAATTTGAATTGCATAGATAGAAGCGTCACCCATTTATTCATATTTTGTTTCAGTCTTTTAAATTACGAGCAAAAGTTGCTAGCATGCTGCAAGCTAATCTCTGTCACCATACCAACACATACGCTTACGCTTGGAACTGCTTGAAAAGCATTCCTAAATTCAGCTGTCTGTGTCTGGTATCGGCACACACGACTAGTTTCGGAGATTGATCTCACTTGATGATGGAGATCAATCTCCGAAACTAGTCGTGTGTGCTTTACAGTCTTTTGTTATTAATAAAACTAATTTGTGGAAAAAGTACAAAAGTTTTCTTACTAATTATAGCAGTTATTACTGTTACATAGAATTTCAAGGGTAGTTATCTTTTATTTATAACTACTTCTCCGGATATACCTATAAATCCGTATATATAATCGAGTAAAAGTTGCTTGCATATTACAAGTTAATATTTGAATATTTATCAAAACATCGAATTGCATTAGGTAGGAGCGCATAGCATTGAATTAAGCACCCGTTCGTGAGGGAGACTTGCATCTTAATATTACATAAGTGCCATTCCGACCATTACGCTATCCCCCTTTGAAATACACGGTAAAATAGAAATGACGCTCAGGCATCGAACCGAGAACCGTGAGAGGAACGGCGGACAGCGTATATGAAACATATGACATGCACATGCATGAAACATATGACATGAAACATATGTACATTCCATTTTATATCATTCCCGGTTATCGGATAAGCATTAAAAATAATTGTCAAAATTGACCGCCATGCATTTTATACCGGAGAGTTTTGCACCCACTTGGCGTCGAACTCACGGTATTTTGGTAAGATTTCTTCAGTTAGTACAATAGATAACCACGTCATCTCCAACCTCCGCGAATTTTACTGTTCTATCGCTCCGAGTAAGGACTCAAAACAGTTTTCGAAAATTCACGCGAAAGACCGCCTGGAGTCGAACACAGGACCCTAACGTGACAGAAATTAGCATATTAATATTAGATAAGTGCAATTCTGACTTATTCCAAAGTTTCGATTCAATATCTTATCGGGAAGGTCCTAAAATAAAATTACGTAGAATACGTAATACGCAGTAGAATGGATATGACGCACAGGCATCGAACCAAGAACCGTCAGAGGAACGGCGACCAGCTTATATGAAACATATGAATTGCCTCTATGTACAATCCATTTTATATCATTCCCGGCCCTCGGATAAGCTGTCGAACTCTGGACGCTTCCGTGAGAGAATATTGCATATTAATATTAGATTAGTGCCGTTCTGACCTTTTCCAAAGAAACGATTCAATATCTTATCGGGAAGGTCGCAAAATAAGACTCCGTTATCCCCGTTTAAAATGCATTGTATAATCGGAATGACGGTCTTGCATCGAACCAAGGACCACTGGATAAACGGTGAATTGCGTAAAATAATGTTTTCAGACGCTTCAGTTTCCATTCCGGGTTTTATCTTCCCAGCTTATCGGGAAAACATTTTTTTAAATTTCGAAAATTGCAGAAATGCATTGCTTACGGAGGAATTTCGCACCTATCTTGCGTCGAACTCACGTTCTATTGGTAACATTTCTACCTTTGGTACCACAGAAGAGTACCTCAACTCCAATCTTCGAGCTTTTGGTTCCTCTATCTCACCGGTAAGTGCCTCAAAATAGTTTTTAAGACACCTTTTAATGCATTCTTATTGGAAAATTGCTATATTTGGGACCTTCTGGTATCGTACTTATGATAGCTATCGTCGAAGTCTGAATTATTCTGGTAACTATACCAGTACGTCGTAAAAATAATACGTCGTCGGCACTCGTACAATCTAGAATGGGTATGGCGATTATGATATGCTTTCATATGCGCTGTTTACCGTTTCCCTGATAAGCCTTGGTCCGACGCCAGTTCTTCATGTCGATTTTACCGAAGACTTCAAACGGGGAACCCTGAATTATGGCTTAGGAACCTTCCCATATCTATTATATATAGCTAACTCTCCGGATATCTATTATATATAGCTAACTCTCCGGATATACCTATCTATTATATATAGCTAACTCTCCGGATATACCTATCTATTATATCTATTATATATAGCTAACTCTCCGGATATACCTATATATATCTATTATATATAGCTAACTCTCCGGATATACCTATATATATATATATATAGATATAGGGGATACGAATTCTGACCATGTTCCACAAGCGCCGTCAACTTCAGATTTTTTCGACGTACTGGCCCTACACTCTAGATGCCAGAATAATTCAGACATCGACGCTAGCTATCATGGGTTCGATACCAGAAAGTCCCAAAAATCACAATTTTCCCATAAGAATGCATTACGCGGATTTTTGAAAATTATTTTGAGGCACTTATCTTTAAGATAGAGTAACCAAAATCTCGGAGGTTGAAGTTGAGGTAGTCTTCTATAATACGAATGGAAGAAATGTTACGAAATGACCGTGAGTTCGACTCCAGATGGGTGCAAAATTCTTCCATAAGAAATGCATTGCTGCAATTTTTGAAATTTTTTTTCAATGCCTTACCGATAAGCTGGAAAGATAAAACCCAGAATGGTGACAATGGCGTTTGAAAGCATTCTTTCATGGATTTCACCGTTCGTCTAGTGGTCCTTGGTTCGATGCAAAAGGGTCATTCCGATTCCACCATGCTTTTCAAACGGGGAAAACGGAATCTTATTTTAAGACCTTCCCGATAAGATATTGAGTCGAAACTTTGGAATAAGTCATAATAGCACTTACCTAATATTAATTCGCTACTTTCTCTCACAGAAGGGTCCTGAGTTCGACGCTAGGCGGTCATTTGCGCGAATTTTTGCAATCTCTTTTGAGGCCGTTCTCGATGTGATAGAGCAATCAAAATTACGGTGTTTGCAGATGAGATGGTCTTCCATAGTATCATAGGAAGAAATGTTAGCAAATGACCGTGTGTTCGACGCCAGGTGGGTTCGAAATGCTTCCGTAAGAAATGAATTGCTGCAATTATTGAAAAATTTTTTCCATGCCTTCCCGATAAGCTGGAAAGATAAAACCCGGTGTAGCAACGGAGGCGTTTAAAAACATTCTTTCATGAATTTCACCGTTCGTCTAGTGGTCCTTGGTTCGATGCAAGAGTGTCATTCCGATTCTACCATGCATTTCAAACGGGAATAACGGATCTTATTTTAGGACCTTCTCGATAAGATACTGAATTGAAACTTTGAAACACGTCAGAGTGACACTTCTCTAACATTCATATGCCATTGTCTCTCACGAACGGCTCCTGTGTTCGAAGCCAGGCGGTCATTTACGCAAATTTTTTAAAATTGTTTTGAGGCCTTTCTCTATGCAGGAGACTATTCAAAATCACAGCGTTTGCTTTTGAAGTAGTATTCTATAGAACCAGTGGAAGAAAGGTTGCATATGACCGTGAGTTCGATGCCAGATGGATGAAAATTTCTCACGTAAGAATTGAATTGCGGCAATATTTAAGAATTTTGCTGGATAAGCTTCGAAGATGGCACCCGCAAGGGGAGCTCATTGTAAATTTTCACCAATTAGCTTGCAGTATGCAAGCAACTTTTACTCGTATATATATATAGATATAGGGGATACGAATTCTGACCATGTTCCACAAGCGGCATCGACGTCCGATTTTTTCGGCGTACTGGCCCTACACTCTAGACGCCAGAAAAATGCAGACATCGACGCTAGCTATCATGGGTTCGATACCAGAAATTCCCAAAAATCGCAATTTTCCCATAAGAATGCATTGCGCGGATTTTGAAAAATTATTTTGAGGCACTTATCGTTAAGATAGAGGAATCAAAATCTCGGAGGTTGATGTTGATGTAGTCTTCTATAATACGAATGGAAGAAATGTTACAAAATGACCGTAAGTTCGACGCCAGGTGGGTGCAAAATTCTTCCATAAGAAATGCATTGCTGCAATTTTTGAAATTTTTTTTCAACGCCTTACCGATAAGCTGGAAAGATAAAACCCGGAATGGTACCAGAGGCGTTTGAAGACATTCTATCATTAGGTTTACCGTTTCCTTAGTGGTCCTTGGTTCGATGCAAGACGGTCATTCCGATTCCACCATGTATTTCATATGGGGAAAGCGAAATCTTATTTTGGGACCTTCCCGATGTGATATTCAATCGAAACTTTTGAAGAAGTAAGGATGGCACTTATCTAATATTATTTTGCTATCTTCTCTCACGGAAGGGTCCTGAATTCGACGCTGGGCGGTCTTTTGCGCATTCTTTGCAAACTGTTTTGGGGCCGTTCTCACTATCATTGAGGAAGTGACACTTCCTCAATGATAGTGAATTTTTTATTTTAATTTTATTTTTGTCTTTTTTCTGTATTCATACTAGTTTTTTTGCCATTTTCATTTATGACATTCTGTATATTCAGTGTTTTTTAAATCTCATATCTCATGTTTTCCTTTTTACTAACTGTTATTCTTTTATGGATTATTCTGATTATGCAGTTTGAAGTGTAAATATGTTCCTTGCTTTTTGATTCCAGCCTTTTCTATAGATTTCAGTTTCTAATCTATCTGTAGGTTTCGCAGGTTTTTTTACACCCTCTTCTGGGGTGTTTTCCTTCTGTGGGCTATTTTTCCTATCCTAGGTTTTTAAGCCCGCAATATAAATTTCTTCCGTGCACTATTTTTCCGCTATCTCTTTCTTACAAATTGACGAATGGCTAGATGTAAGAAGAGACTATTCAGTCTCAATCTCGCCCGAATAAGGACGTTTTATTATTATTATCAATATTAATATTACATCACCCTATCAGTCAATCCTCTACTCCACCTGTACTCGTCAACGGCAAGCTCACTCGTCATTATTAATTTGGCCCAATCTTTTTAGAAATTCACTATGATTTTTTGGGAAGGACTCCAAGACTCCTGCAGGCAAATTATTCCAATCTGTTACAGTACGATTTAAAAAGGAGAATTTACTAATATTTGTTCTCTGTTTTAATAATCTAAATTTGTGTTTATGGCCTTTCCTGCCATGAAATTTTGCTCCAGTGATTTTATTTGATAATTCTTCTAATGACTTAGCTCCTGTATATAATTTAAAAAATATGGTTAAACTTTTCTTAGGTCTTCGTTCCTCTAATTTTTCCCAACCTAATTCTTTTAGCATCTGACAATGAGTTACGCTATCGAGCTTCGCATACCTGCCTAAGACGAATCTTGCTGCTCTTCTCTGTACCTTTTCTATTTTCCGCTTTAGACCTACCTCATAAGTATGCCAAATACCAATACCCATAGTATACCAAAACCAAATACCATAAGATACCAAGAGGAAGGAAGCATTAAAGAAAATATTGGCAATGAGTGAAAGTCTTCACTCGAAAAGAGCTTATCTGGAAGTATACTACGAATGGTTTTTATATTCACTTGGGGATTATTTCCTGAGGCCGAAAGTTGCATCCGATTTTATCAGACGCTTTATGACTGAGGAAAGGAAGCAGCTTGTTATTTGTCTGCATTAGCACGTCGTGATTTCAGAAGATGCCTCTCAAGCGAGCCGCCGAATTATAATTATGAAAACATTCTCTTGACTGAACCTATTCTATGTACGTACATATCTTAGGCAAATTTTATAAAAAATGCGTGGTTTTTATGTGTTCTTCCCACATTTTTCATCATTCCAGTGTTCCCAAGAGTTAGAAATTTGCGTTCATAATTATCTAACATAAGTCATGGCTCGGATATGCCACAAACGTCTATTTTACCACTAGTGATCCCACGTAACTCTGAACGAAAAAATGATTAACATCCAGAAAGAGGGCTTTACATTGCAAATTACAGCGAATGAATAGTGTTGTGCGAAACTTTTTAGACGATGTTTTTCCTTAATTAACTTGAATTCCTAAAAACTCCAGGTGTTTTTTTAAAAACACCGATGTATTTTATACCGCCAAAAAAATTTGGGATATAGTTTCGATTTTACGTATTTTTTATAATTTACGTATATTTGTGTATTATTTTACATAATGTATATTGTGCATACAGACATAATATACGGTAAACTAATCGTAAATTCTTCCCTTTTAAAGGAAGAATATTTTATATGTATGTACTACACTTATTAAATAGATGTTTATACATGAATGTTCGCACTCCAGATAGCTATCTATATGTCCATACAAAACTATTTAATAAAATTTTACATACATCGCTCTCACTGGAAATTACTTTCGTAATTCTACTCAGATTTTAATCATTGAAAATTCTTCGGTTTATCTTCTGTAGCATTTTAGAAATCAGCCGAAAGCGGTCGCTATGTACATTTTGTGGAAATACAAACTCCGTTTCTTCTCATTTAGTGCGCTATGAATCATGAACAAAGTGGAAAACGAACACGATGAATTTGAACTATAAAAATCTGATTGTTCTTATTTGAAAAATATTTTTACAATCTTTCAATACTATATAATAAATAATAATAATAATAATAATGACAATTTTAACAGCAGTGGTGAGAGTACATCACAATTTCTCCGAGACTACGCTCAACATCACACGAAACTCTTCTTTTCTGTTTTTTTCGATATTTACTTCTTAAGATTATGATGAGATGGTGACACTAATGATGAACAAAGACTGGTCTATAGAAAGGGGTGACTAATTGGTTAAAGTGGGTCGTGGTGCATGTAGAAATGGGAAAAATCCGCGTCTTAAGCGAGAAGTAGGGCGTTTTAAGCGATATTTTTACTATGTGTTTCATGTGAAAAGGTCTGGAAACGTGAGAAAACCGCATCTTAAGCGGAATAACGTCTAGAGAAGCGTCTTATACGGGTTTTACTTAGTATAATTAATCTGTAGGAGGCCGTGTATTTTTGAAGGATTTTAAAAGAAAATGATATACAAGTATTTGGTGATTATGGTAATATATGAATAAGTGATTTCTAAATTACGAAGAAACCTTAGGCGTTTTCCTAAAGTAAATATTTATTTCTGCCTCTCTATTTCTATAATGCCTTGTAAGTCGCAATTACTATGACATTCGTCTATTTTTACTTTCCCGTTGAGAATCAACGGGTAGCTCCGCTAGTGTAATAATAAAGTACATTCATAAATTAGGAAATTCAAATACCTCCGTAAGTAAAAATCAATAAATCAAGAGTTCCATTCCAATCATTAAATGTCGGCTGATAGTTATAATGTAAATCATAGAATAACTCAGCCATACTTATAACCTATTTGATGTAGGAACTGAATTTTTAGATCTAATAAGCCATAATCTTTTAAATATCTATTGTCCAACACAGTCGTCATTAATATTTATTTCGAACAACAATTCTCTATTACTCGACAAGCAATCGGTTTCTGGGCTTCATTTATTGCAACTTTATTTATATATTCGGAACTTAATTAAAAATTCACAGTAAGAAACCTTGAAGTCCAGAAAATAAAGTTACAACCTCACGTCTAATATTTGCCAGAGCGAAATGGTAACGGAAACTTCAAAGTCTTACTCTTACTTACATGTACGGATTGAAGATCGAATTCCTCAAAAGTAATAAATAGCAATACCAAAGATACATATATCGATCGGAAAGAAGGGAGCACGTTATCCATACAACGATTTACATAATGAGAACGAGTCATTTGAACCGAGCACTGAGTAGTCTCTACCATCGGGACAGTCCGACGAACAGGAAACGAGGGGTGGCAAAATAGAGAGAAAAGAAAAAAGCCAATATTACGTAATTAAGCCAAGCTTGCGCGGACTCGCGTAAGGGGTAAAAATTTCCCATTGGAAAGACTTGGCGATCCATTCCCATTTCAGCAATATATTAACTAACGGATAATTCTGGTAGCGAAACTTAGGTTAACCAAGACTTTTCACCGTTTTTCTGGTAAGCGATGCGGATCCGTTAGACAAATATGTTACTGGATTTTCTGTTAATTGAACTCGTGCCCTTGTTTGGCACGAGTTCAATTAACAGAAAATTCACATTAAAACAAGGAGTCATTTTTGAACTTAACATCAAAAGGTTTCCCGCTTTAATACGAATTCATATTATTATAACAGCATATATAAGGATTTTAAATATTCGTTAAACACAAATTCACTTTGCGTGGCAGTTTTTCAGAGCAAGCTTCTTTTGTTCAGCGACTTAAAGTTGGATATGAATGAGCTTGTTGGCAATGATTATGTATTAATTTAACTCTATGTATTTGTGTTATTTTTATCCTTTACTCCTAGACCAGAGGAAACTGTTTCGGTTGACGACCATTTCCGATGTTAACGTATCTGAAACTTATTTTCTTCATTATAAGATTGCTAATATTTGAAGAATCATTCCATTTTAAATATTCTACCAATATTGGCAAACCAGAGCATTTTCACCTTTTTATATCTTTGGAAAATAGGCCTCTTTTAACAACTGACTATACACTTCGATTTTTCTTTCACCAAGTTCACGCGTAATTCACTACAAATTTATCCAAAGGTTGCGATAAATGATGAAAACATTGAGATATCTACGGTTATGAAGGGAGACGTTATAAAATGGCATCTCTCAAGCAGAGGTCCCAATCCTATCGCGAAACATATTTCCTTTTTTTTTCAATTCCTCATTTTCGAGCGTCTGTACACAATCTTGATTTGGAAGATATGCACGGCTAAGAAGGCAACCCATTAATCGAGTAATTCATTCGTTTACTTAAGGGTATAACAAAGCAAAATTTATTATATGTGTTCGCAAAAGTTCACTTTTCAGGATCGGGATATTTCAGACGGATTTAATTTTAACTAGTAGTATGCATACATACTACGAGCGATTTTTATTTCTATTACTTTCAATTGTTTTGTGTAAATGCCTTTTTCGATCACAAACGTCATCTAACGTGTGTGTCATCTCTTATAAAATTTTTATTTGGCTTTTCACGTATGATAAATATATCTGATATTACAATTACATTAACCATTTAATCTAAAAATTTTCCAAAAAATCTCTTCATATTATAGGCCTAGGTACTAAAAATTTTCAGAGCAATTGTTAAGCAATTTGTTTAAAAAAATAAGTTTTTAAATCCTTAATATTTATGACGCCATAAATTTCAAAATATATGGAATATTGTTCGAAAATAATATAGCAAGAAAATAATTTATTGCACAATAATTATTTATTTCCGAAAAATTTCTGAGTTTTCAAAAAACTTTTATATACTGAAAATGGCTAGAGCGCTAAAAAATTTTAGAAAAAAATCTCAGGGGAATTTTAAAGCTAACAAATTATGATACGAAAAAAAATTTGAAAATAGAAAATTATTTGATAAATAATTTTTAAATAAGAAAATTCTTAAATGTTTGAAATTGAAAAAGTTTCTAATTCCTATAATCCACGTTAGGAAAAATTTCTGAGTTTTCGAAAACAATTTTGAGATTCGAAAAATGTTTGAGTAGCAATGTGTCTAAGAAATAGATTTTTAAGCCCGAAAATTCTTGGATTAAGATAAATCCAACATATACTTGACATTTCGAAAGTTACTGAAATTTCAAAAAAAATTCGGAGTAAATATTTTAGGAAAAGACATTCCAAAAATCGAGGAAAATTTCTTGGAAAAATATTTATTGCAAAAAATTTTACAAAACATTTCTCAGAGAAAAAAAATTTCGAGCCACTAAATAATGTTTTCACTTCAAAAACATGATTGAGAAATAAACTTTTGATCCGAAGATTTTCAAAATTTAAAAAACCAAATTATTGCTGAGATGCCTAAAATTTCTAATATACTAGCATTTATTCGGTATTGATGCGTCAAAAATATTTTTTTACAAAAAAATTTGAATATAAAAACTATTTTAGACCAAATATTATTCCGATACTAATGAAAGTTTGTCATATGAAGGTGTTTCAGAAATAGATGCACGAATCCATACATTTTTTGCAAATTTTGAAATCGGAAACGGAAATGGAAATGTCAGAAATTTCTAAAATGGAAAATGTCTCCGTATAAATCTGTTAAGAATTAATGTTTATCAGAAAAAGATTTTTATCCGAAAAATTTCTTTAGTAAAATTATTGATATATAATATAAATTTTTGAGAAATATAAGATATTTTGAAAAATTCTATATCCGAAATTATTTTGAAAAATTCTAATTCAGAAAGCTTTTTGAGTTTTTAAAAAATATCTTATATATCGAAAATACTATTATATCGAAATATCTTATATATCGAAAATTTGGGACGCTAAAAAACTTCAAGGAAAAGTTTTCCCAAGAAAATTTATAATCTGAAAAAGTTTAAGATAATCATATAAAAATTTTCCTAGAAATATTAAAATCTAAAAAATAAGATACTAAAGAAATGTTTAATAAATACTTTAATAAATACTAAAACGTAAATTCTCAAAAAATCTTTACTGAAAAATATTTGAAATTTCAATGATTTGTTATATACCAAGAATATTTCGAAATGCACGAGTAGAAAAAATTTAATATGAATAGTTTTGTAGGGAAAAGATTTGTTAGATATTAAAGACATTATAAACAAATGAAGAACGTTTCAGAAATGACTTAAACTCCAAAATATTCCTGATAAACCAAAATTTTCTGAAATGCTATTTCTTTTAAAAATTAATCCAAAATATTTCTTATCATGCGAAAACAATTTTAAGCCACAAAATTAATATTCGATGCACAAAAAATGTTTGAGGAATAAATTTTAAAATCAAATAATTAAAAAAAAATTTAATCCGGAAAAAGTATGAATTTGAGAAAAAAGGAACAATTATATAATCCGAAATAATTTTCGAAAATATTTTGTAATGCCTTTTTGATATTTATTTAGAAAAATTTAGATGTAGCATGAAAAATATTTTCGGCGATTCGAAGCGCGAAGCGGATTACGCTCTTTGATATAAAAGTCAAAAACTAAAAGTAAAAAAAAAAGTCAAATTTGATATAAAAGTCAAGATATCGTCTCGAATAAACCTGTAAATGAAATTTACAACATTAACCTCTATTACTCTCGCGACAAGTTCTTCTTCGCATGAGAAACCAAAAGGTTTCAGGCGACGTATAAATTGGACTGCACGACGAATTTTTTCTTGAGTTACGTTCCAACTAAATAATTTTTCTAAGATGCGGTTACTCTAAAATTAATCTTGTGTGATTTTTATGCATTCAGATGATACGATGAGCAATGGAAGAAAAAATCAGAATATTATGTTGGATTGTGAGAGGGTAATGGCAGTTTCAAAAATGTTCATGGGTGAAAACTCGGCAATTCATTCAATTTTCCCTTTTAACTTTGTTGTTTCTGCTATAAAAGCATAAAATCTTCACTGTTGTGTTGACAGAGTTATTTTAATTCAAATTTCATCAGAACTTAAGTTTGAATCGGTCAATGCAAACTACGGATCTTAATTATACCCGTCCGAATTCGTAGCTCCAGGTAAAGGCGAACCTGCGCGAGGCTAACTTCTTCGCTGACGGAAAATTACATTCCCCCGTAAGCCCTCCATTCTGACTGGAATCTTGAAACGGAGAATAGGTACGATTTAGACTCCACGACGCAATAAAAATTCGCTGCGAATGTATAAGGTAAAAGAAACACTTCGAATGTATAAGGTAAAAGGAAGCGAGGCTTTGCCTTTCTCCCATTAGACAATACTGACTGGAAGCTTGAAACGGAGAATAGAAAATTCGCGATGCTTCTCTGGCATAACTAGGTGTACCATACGTCACGTTTTCACCGGGATTTCTCCGGTTGTAATTCACTGTCCTGGTAATTTTTTAAATTAATTAATTTTCATCTCTGCTGTCACGTTTTGATAGATATACTCGGAGATAAAATATAATTTAAATACGAAGATTTCAATGATAGAAATAATTTAACGCACACTTCCATGAAGTTGATTTATCCCGCTTTATAACTATTAGATTATGATAACCCAGACATAACCCTTACCGAAAAATAAAGGGAGCTCAGATGTAAATGTTGGGAGTTTTCTGTAAAATAGTGGAGTGAGTGTGCTGTGTGACTATTTCTATATTGTTAGTATGAAGATTGAGAAAGTGTTATGTGGATTGCAGGAACATTGTAAACTGTGCAGTAACTATAATTATAGGATATGTGTCGTAAATATATATAAGAATGGATACTAGGGAGATGTTACATAAACTAAGCCTTATTTTTGTGACTGTGTGAGTTCTAATACTATTGGTAATAGGGTGATGTTACTTCTGAACGTAAATACTTATTAGACACCTAGTTTAAGGGATTACGGAGAGTTTTAAGAGACAATGTTTGGGGCTGCCATCTGACAGCTGTCAAACAGCAGCAAAAAATAAATATTCAACAATCAAGAGAATCTCGAAGCGACGAAACATGCTAATGAACACCTTACAAGAAAGGTGGATTCGGCGAGGAATTCAGAGGAATTATTATCGGTCGATTATTTGACAGCCTTTGAGAGGGGATCCAAATAATCGGATGAAAGAACTTCCCACGCACTCTTTGCATTGTGACGTCAGAGCAAAAAGACCTTCACGTTCCACCCGCCCACCGCATCGCCGCCACGATTTCTCATGCCATTAAGTGGCAAATACGACCGACCATTTATTAAAATGCGCTACTTTTCTATCAAGAGGAATATCAAGCGTAACGAGTCTTGCGATAAATGCTTTGATCATGCAACTTTTATTTCGAATGACTACCATTTTTTTACTTTTCGTTTAATGTCGGATGATCTGACTGGTTCGTCCGTACTTCAGGGGATTTCTAAACGATAGATTAAATTATTAGAGAGATGCAATAAAATCCTGTTATAACGCCTCGCTTCACCGTGGTTTCGGACATGCCGTGGATCTCACCAAAGGATTACTTTTTTCTTTTTAAAAGTAGGTAACTTCGTAGCGAATTTTATCTCGACGTGCAACGGCACTACTACAAGCCATCCTATCAAGGCGTTCGGCGACGCAATTGGGTAGGAAAGAGAAACAACCGCCATCTTTTATATTTGCAAAACATTAAGGCTAGTGCTCCACTAGCAGTGGTTCGCTACGGGCAGTGAATTACTGCCCGAAAATAGGACACTGTCCGTTTCAAAATTCCAGTCAGTATAGGGAGCTTACGAGGGAATAACTCAATGTAATTTGCCGCAAGCGAAGAAATTAGCCTTGCGCAGGTTCGCCTTTACGCGGAGCTTCGGATTCGAACGGGTATAATTAAGATTCGTAGTTTGCATTGACCGATACAAACGTAAGTTCTGATGAAATTTGAATCAGCCTTTCTCCCATAAGAAAATACTGATTGGAATTTTGAAACCGGCCATAGAATGAGTGTGGCTCTACGCGCCTGCTATCGAATTCTTCAAGATCATGCCGCGCAGCGATAGAACCGGGTCTACTTTTCGTTGTGTAAAGTAAAGGTATCTAATTCCTCTCTTAAACTGTCTTCACGTATGTTTGAAGGATAATTAGCCAGAATTTAACATGAAAGAGACCAATCGTTAGACTTCGTATCACCAAAAGGACAGCGAAACTGCATTCGCGGATTCCACGGTGGTGAGTCGGAACGCGCCGCGCTTACGAAAAATCGACTTAATTCCCAAAAGAGCACCTGAATTGAAACAGTTTCTTCGGATTCCACATCTAGACACTTCTGACTATGACGTGGTATAAGAGATTTGATGCATTAGGGCCGTTTTCCTATTTATATTCCTTACTTTATCTCGAAAATTGTCCGAAAAAGGTGTCCGCCATTTTGTTGCTTTAAATGAGCAAAAACTCATTTTTGTAAACGGTGATAGCAACCAGTCAAAAGATAAAGAATTGTTGTAGATCATTGCATCGTTGTTTCTTCCAAAAGTATATATTGAAACCCTCCATAAAAACGCAAACTTGAACGTTTATCCGAAAAATTCGCGACTGCCCATTTCTGTGAAAATGGTTCAAGTTTGACGCCATGTATCTTTTTAACGCGTAAAGATATCGAAAAACGACGAACGGGAACATAAAATTCAATCTTTTCTTAATATATATGCGAAGTTTCAAAACCCGCACTCAAAAAAACCATTTTTGGCCTCTTGGCCAGCTTTTTTCGATTCTAGCCCACTGTGCAGCGGTTCCACGTGCGTAATCGGCTACATGGGCAGCAGTTTACTGACTCTATGGACGTCGGTTTTCCGTGTATGCTGAGTAATTTTTCTATCTAAAACTTTCTATCTTATTTTACCGTGTAATGTAAAGCATCGAATTCGATGGGGAAATAATAATATAACAGATAGAAAAACGAACCCAAGTATTAAAACTCCACAGGAATAAGGTCGTAGAAATGTAACGAAACAGGGTACAAATTCACGCAGAAAAGAAACAGGACACCGTTTCTGAGATTTCCCGATAAGAATGTTTATCTGTCGAATTTTTCTTTTTTCTCGAGGTAAAAATATGACTCGTTAAGAATTTTTGAGACTTGTAAATGTAGCGATTTCGCAACAGGTTTTTATTTAAAAGAATTCTATAAAAATTCTTACTTTTTCATTAAGTGTAAGAGAAGATAGGCCTTTCATGAATGCATATAAAATTAAATGTCACAGTATTCAATCACGGAGTATTACTCTTTCTAAGTACTCACATCTGTTAAAAGATTTCAAAGTTTTTGCATAGAATATGCCCGAGTGTAACGGAAAGACTTGGTGCATAAATTTATTTAAGAATTTTATTCAGATATATTTTTTAATTTTAAAGTTTTTAAATTAATTACATAGGTCAACAAATTTTAGCTTTTTCTCAGTAACACGGCTGTTCTTTACACATTTGGTCACTGATTCCAGATAAAAGTTCTAAAAGACTTGCGTAAAATTAAAGGCCTTATCTTGTCAAGGTAACTTTAACTTTTTCCATTTTTCGTAATTTTACATACATTCGCCTATATTACCAATCTATTTTAAGCAAAATTCTCATTTATTCAAAATTTGATATTTAGTTTAACTAAAGAGAAATTATAAATGCAATTAAGAATTTACTATCTTTATATACTATATCGATCATAATTATAAATTCCATAAGAAGTATGAAAGACTGCGAAATATGCACAAAATTCCTAGGTCTGCTAAAATATTTAGCTTTGATACTATTGTATTTAAAGCAAAATAACAAATATGAGTAAACCTAAGAATTACTCCTTTTCGTAAATTTTGAGGCAGTATAGCTGAAAAATGTGGAAAATGTTTACATACATGTACATAATTCAGTGCAGAATATACAATAAGAAAAAATTAATTACGTCAATATTACTAAACCTTTGTCGGCCAGAGTATTTTAATTCAACACCGAAGAAAGGAATGTGTGCATTTTAAGAACTATAGCCTTAGTCAGTGATTCATAAAATCAAAAGACAAATGGAAAGAAGCACCAGTTGATGTTTTGAAAAAAGAAGCGGTCATATGACTAGAAAAGTGCTGCCCCAAAGCAGCCGAAGAAATTCTGCTGCTAATACTTAGTTACTGCGTGTTCACCTCAGAGCAGCAGATTTTCGGCAGCGAAACTGACGCGCCTAGGCGCAGTGATTTACTGGAGCCCTGGTTTAACTCATGGAACAAAGAAACGCTATTGTGCAAAAAGAAAATATCGGAGTACATTTACATTTAGACCCTGCAAACTGCCACTGGCGCATGGCAGAGGGTGTAAAACACCGAAAACCCTATCTATCCTTGACTGCTGTTGGCTTCTCTAATACTTCGCGGAAAAAATGAGCAGAAATAACTCTCTGTCCTAGCAAATATTTCACTGTAACGCTCCATCGTTTTGTCTCGAAGATCACGTACGCTACTAACCGGTATGGCAATATCAACTACCTCCTTCCCGAGATCCGTAGTGATAAATTTACTAAAAAGCTTCCCACGGTAATCATGAGGGAGGGGTCAGGGAGGAGTACGCTATTTCTTTTACTCTCCATGAGCAACCCCTTAGGATTCTACTAGCTAAACTCTGCATCCTATTCGCTTTACCTACTACGTTTTCAATATTCTTTTTCAAGGAAAAAATACTACTGAGCGTAATACCAAGATGTTTATGATGCTTTACGAACTGCAACGGATATCCTGAAATATTATAAGGTATGCGGGTAACATTAGTGGAACGTGTAAAATTCATAGCTACACACTTCTTTACATTCAGATCTAACTACCAATCACTGCACCAACCTGAAATAAGGTTCAGGTCGTTCTGTAACCAAACCAGTCATCTGCGCCTGCAATCTCTCTATAAATTACAGTATCATCTGCGAATAGCCTAACTTTACATCGGACATTATCCACTATATCGTTGATATAAATTAGGAACAAAATAGGACCTAATACACTACCCTTCGGAACACCGGATGTGACGCAAACCTCATCAGATAAATTTCCGTCCAACGCAACTCACTGAAATCCGTTTCCTAGAAAACATTTTATCCATTCAATAACTTGCTGATTAATCCCATAAGTCATCAATTTATGAATAATTTTTACATGTGAGAGACTATCAAAAGCTTTTCTAAAATCTAAATATACGGCATATGTGCTGATACCCTTGTCAGCTGCCTTAACTAAGTCGTTCACAAAAAGGACTAACTGGGTATCACGTGACCTACCCTTACGAAAACCGTGTTGACATTCACTAATTGCCCCCTTATCACCTAGAAAATGCATCATTGAACTGGCAATAATATGTTCAATTATCTTTCAAAAAATTGACGTTAAGGATATGGGACGATAGTCTTCCGGTTTCGAGGAACCCTTTCTTTGAACCGAGGCCTTTTCTTAGGAATTGGGGTGATATGCGCTCTTCTTCCTGACATTGGTACAACGCTTTCATCCAAAATTTTCCTATAAAATACGAAAGAAAGGGAGAAAGCTCATCCGCCAGTGTTGTAATAATCAGTGTTGATGGTATACCTTCCGGGCGTTTTCTTCTTGTTAACCTCTCGCAACAGCTTTCCTATTCCATCAACTGACAACTCGATCGGCCCCATCATTGAATCAACCCCTCAATTATTCTTAATATTCAAAACAACCTTAATGAACACATCGACAGTAACGTTAGAATATTTGCGGACAACACGGTTATTTACAGAGAAATAAAATGTAATGACGATAGATTAAGCCTGTCGAATGATTTAGATAAAATTGTTAAATGGTGCGACGACTGGCAATTGGAGCTCAATGTAGACAAATGTTCAGTAGTAAATTTTTTCGAAAGAAAATCCTTTGCCAATCATAATTCATATGGCACTCGAGGGAAAACATCAACTGTCGATTCGGTAAAATATCTCGGAATTACCCTCACGAATAACTTAACTTGGGGTACCCACATCCATAACATATGTAGGAGAGCTCTTAAGAAATTAGGCTTCGTCAAATGAATAGTCGGCAAAAGCGAAGAAAAAGTCTGCGAGCGATGTTACTTTGCGCTAGTTAGGCCTCACCTCGAGTATGCATGCAGTGTATGGGACCCTGCTGAAAAGTGTTGTATTCGCGAGATAGAAAAGATACAACGAAAGGCAATACGCTTTGTAAAAAATTGCTATGATAAATCGGTAAGTGTTACTCAGATGCTTCAGGAGGCAGGATGGGAATCTTTAGAAGAAAGAAGGCTCAATCAGAGATATAAATTACTAGATAAATTCAGACACAGCACGTTCATAGAAGATGTAGCCGATATTATGCGCCCTCCTTGCTATATAGGCCGTTCTGATCCCCAGCGAGAAGGATCAGAGAAATAGATGCTAAAACCAGTCGATTCAAGAATTCTTTTTTTCCGAGAACAATACGCGAAAATAATCGACTAGGAAAATAGAGTCATGGTGCTTGCACCCCCTGCCACACGCCAAAATGCGGCGTGCAAGGTACATATGTAGATGTAGATGAACCCTCATAGAAAAATCGTTCGCGCGTCCATTGTCTAAAGTAATGCTTTCCTGGTAATGTCGATTAAGTAAGTTCGCTTTATCTACCAAATCACTAACTGTTAGTCCTTCGTCATTGACAAGGCTAGATACTCGGACGTATGACCAAAACTCCTTCTGGTCGCTTCCTAAAGACTCTAAAAGGGTTTTAGATCTATATTCTAGAAACTCAATCTGCGAAGGAACGAAGGAACGAGAATAAACATAGAAAGAATATACGAAGGAACTCTATCTACCTATCCTCAACGTTATTACTATTGACAAAATTATAAAAGTCGTCCCTGTTAACGTTGATATAATCCCTGAATTCCGAAAAATTCGCCTTACGAAACAAATAAACATGCCGAGGCGTCTTGAAAGATTTTACTGCATCCGTTTTAATTACTGCAGCAATAATATCGTGGTATGAAATTCCTCCTTTTATATTTAGCTCATCGAAAAGGTGTGAAAGTGACGTAGCCTCAGAGCTATACTGGCTGGAACTTATTTACTGGTAGGGGCACTCACGTCAGAAAGATCAATAGGTAGGGGCCAGACAGAAGGTAGTCCACGCAGCGACAGCACCTTAGTGAGGTGGCTGCAAAGGCGTCTGTACCCCAGTGGGGCGGCCTATATGTGTGATGGTGTCACGTTCAAAACATTGAGGAGGAAGGCAAGGGGAGACCACCTCGATTATCCATCCCATGATTATGATGTGCCACAATAATAATATTGTCACTGGCAAATAGGGGGCTCAGACCTCTAGGGAGAGTGTCGTGCCCGGCAGGGATGGTGGTAAGGCCCTCCCAGTGGTCATTCCACGATATCCTTACCCAACGAACGAAGAGAAGAAGATGACCATGGAAACACGGGTCGGAACCTGGAATGTCGGAACCATGCTAAGGAAGCGGAAATTTGAGAACGTTAACGTAGAAATGAAGAGGTCCAACATAAACATTCTGGGACTATGCGAAGTACGGTGGAAGGATGGGGGAGATTTCTGGAGCGATGACGGAACAGTAATATTCAGTGGAGGAAATGATAGCCACAAAGGGGTTGCTGTAGTGCTAGACAAGAGCTGGAAAAGCCGTGATAGCCACACAGCTAATCAGCGACCGGGTAATTTCTGTAGAAATTAAGACTGAACCTGTAAGCACTGTTACTATAGTTCAAGTGTACCTCCCTACTAGCGATTACAGTGAGGATGAAATCGATTTAGTTTATGAACAAATAGAAGAGGTTATTGGAAGGGTGAAAGGCAATAAAAACCATACTGTAATGAGGGACTGGAATGCGGTGGTTGGGCAAGGAAAAGATGGGGACGAAGTAGGAGAGTTCGAGCTAGGGAACAGAAACGACAGAGGACAAAAACTGATAGATTTTTGCCGGAGGAATAGCCTCTGTATCACCAACACCATATTTCAACACCATAACAGACGGTGGTACACATGGAAAAAGCCGGAGGACACGGATAGGTACCAATAGTAATAAATATCTTGGTAAGGAAGAGGTTTAGAAATAAGTGTTAAAAAGTCGCGAAGTTATTCTGGTGCTGATGTAGACTCGGATGATGATGAAACCGAACTTAGTAATGATGAAACCGAACTTAGATTTAAAATTTCGATCGGGCAAAAGCCGCACCCAAATGGAGCGTAGAAGCCCTCAGGGGAAGGAAAGTTAGAGAGTTTCAAGAGTCAGTCAACAGGGCTGTAGATGATAAACAAAGATAACTCATCGTAGACGAGAGATGGGAAAAAATCAAAACCAGCATCAAGGATAGTGCCCAAAGAACCATTGGGAAGGTCAAGCAAAACAAAATCAGGTAACCATGGGTGACGGTTGAAAATGATAGATAAAATGGAGGAAAGAAGGCAGATGGAAAAGGGTCAACAATGAACGCGGACGTAGAATGTACAGGGCACTGACCAACGAACTGAGAAGGGAAACAAACTGAACAAGAGAATTGTGATGGAAGGAACAGTGTAACGAAATAGAGAATATGGCTGAAAGTGGGGGGGTCGACCTATTATATAGAAAAGTGAAACAATTAACGGGGAATAAAGTTATAATAAAATGGCCAATGTTAAGGATCACAGGGGAGACGTCTTAATGGAGCCAGCTAGCATAAGGGGACGATGGAAAGAACGTGTCGAAGAATTTTATGCTAAAGACATGAAGCCTACCCACATAAAGATAGAAAATGCAGAAGAAGTAGAGGAAAATGATGTTGGACCGAGTGTAGTGGATAGTGAACTTGATAGGGCACTGCGGGATATGAAAGGGAACAAAGCAACGGGCGTGGCCGAGATTCCGTTAAAATTTTATAGGAACCTAAGGGAAAGTGTAAGAAACACTTCTGTGATTTATATAGGAAAATTTAAGTCGAAGGAAAGTGGCCAGAGGATTTCACTAAGTCTATCCTGATTCTGTTACAGACAAAGAGTAATGCTTTAGAATGCCGGGATTACCGCACAATTAGTTTAATATCTCACGCGGAAAAGTAATTTCAAGGGTCTTGAATAGAAGAATCGATGGAAAAAAATAAGTAACACATAGGAAATGACCAGTTCGGTTTTCAGAGAGGGAAAGGAACTAAGGATGCAATTGGGGGAATGAGGGTGCTAATAGAACGAAGCTTAGAATTTAAAAGGGACGTTTGTGTTCGTTGTCTTGCTTTTGAAAAGGCCTTCGGTAGAGTCCAATGGCCAAAACTAATATTGCTATTGGGGAACCGGAATGGGCAGAGTTAGTGAGGGGAGTAAGACAAGGTTGTCCTTTATCACCATCTCTCTTTAACGTATATGCAGAAGAAATGGTCAAAGAAGCTTGGGATGAAATAGATAAGGGGGTTAAAGTTGGTGGGGAAGTAGTGAAGTCAGTAAGATATGCAGACGACAAGGCTATTGTGTGCGATGGTAGAATGCATAGGTTGAAGACCTTCCTCTTCACCATAGGCATTTGTGACATTAGAATATGGGCATTTCTTCCGAAGGCACTCCAGCCGAGTTTAATTCTTCTGTTTACTTCGTTAATCCTGTTGTTACTAGTTGTCCTAGGTATGTGTATTCTGAGCAGACATCCAGAGGCGTCCCTTCAAATTTGATTGTTTCTTGTGCTGCAAAAGCGTTATACATTACCTTTGTTTTTGTTAAATTTATCCTGAGTCCTATCTTCTGTCCTGCTGTGTTCAGTTCATGAAGTCTTGAAGCTAGATCTTCTCCGTTGGTTGCGAAGAGTACCATATCGACTGCAAAGCGCAGATGACTGATGTGTTCCCCATTAATCCGCAGACCTTTCTGCTCCCAGTCCAAGGTTTTAAAAACTTCCTCCAGAACAGCTGTGAAAAGAATTGGGGAAAGGCAATCTCCTTGTCTAACTCCCTTCTCAATCTTGAATTCTTCAGTAACTTCGTGTAGCATTACTGAGGCTGTGGCATTTTTATAAATGCTGCGTAGGAGACGGATGTACTCTGCATCTACTCCTCGTTTTTCCAGAGCTTCTAGTATAGAGGAGGTACTTACCGAGTCGAAGGCCTGAGCTTAGTCCACAAAGCATAGTACTAGTGGCATCTCATATTCATTCGTCCTGCTGATTATTTCTTGTAGTGTGTGGATGTGGTCCATAGTACTGAAGCCTTTCCGGAATCCTGCTTGCTCTTTAGGCTGGGCAGATGATAGAATAATCCTTATCCGTTCAGCTATTATCCTGATGAATGTTTTTTAAACAACAGGAAGAAGACTGATGGAGCGGTAATTCTTCAGCTCTTCCATGCTTCCTTTCTTGTGCAAAAGGACTATTCTTTCATGATTCCAGTCCTGCGGGATTCTTCCTTGTATCAGGCAAGTAGTGAATAACTGCGCTAAAACGTGTGCAACATCTGTTCCACCAAGTTTTAAATATTCTGCTAACACTCCATCTATGCCTCCTGCTTTTCTGTTCTTCGTCTGTTTTATTGCTGCAATTACTTCTTCTGGGAGAATAGAGAGGGGATCTCGTTGGTTTTGGCTTTCTTCTTGGTTTTCCTCTTCAGCATTTTCCTCCTTCTTGTATAGGTTGCCAAAGTATTCTGCTACCAACCTTAGTATTGCCTGTCTGTTGCAAGTTCTTGTACTATCTTCCTTCTGTATGGCTAAAATCTGTTTTATTCCAATTGCTAGGCGTTGTCTGCTCTTCTTCATACTTTTACTCTTTTCTATAGCGTCTTGCACAATTCTCTCATTGAATTTTCTCACGTCTTCCTTAATTGCCCTTCTGATAGCCTTACTAAGCTCGACGTATCCGATGTTATCCTTTTGTGTATCTGAATTCTTCAGTTCCTTACGTCGTTTCATCATTTGTCGGGTGCTGTCAATTAGCTTTCTATCTTTAGCTCTTCTTGGTGAGCTTGCCACTTCCTCTGCTGCTTCCGTAACAGCTTGCATAACTTTGGCTTCTAATTCTTCTTCTTGAAGTGCTGAGAATCTATTTTTTAGCTCAAGCTAATATTTATTCTTGTTTTCTTCTAGTTTTTGATGCTTATATCATGTTTCTTTGATGAAATCAACTTCTCGCGTTCCATTTGGAGATTTATCTTCAATCTGCATCTTACGATCCTGTGGTCACTTCCAGTGCTAAAGTTATTCAAGACCTCACTGTCTGTTACTGTGTAGAGTTTATTAACCAATATGTAATCTATTTCATTTTTTACTCCGTTGGGTCCTCTCCAAGTCAACTTCCTTTTAGGGTTCTTCTTCAAATATGTATTTGTTATGTACATATTGGTGCATTCAGCAAACTACCAGGCGGTGACCACGTTCGTTTATTTGGCCCAGTCCGTATTGTCCTGCGACGGTGTCATCGGCTTCCTGTTGACCTACACGAGCGTTAAAATCGCCCATAATTATTTTATAATAGTGGGCTTCCTTATCATGCTCAGTGCCCAGAGTCTGGTAAAATTTTTCAATTTCTTCTTCGCTGCTTGCTGCTGTTGGTGCGCAGATTTGTATGATCTGAACAGAGTAACGCTCATTTATCTTGAAAATGAGCTTGCAAATTCGTTCAGATATACTTTCTATCTTCTGTGCATTGTTTTTCCATCTTTTGTTGATCAGGAACCCGACACCTCCTAGTCTTCCATCCTTAGTACCCCTGTAATAAAATAAATTACCTTCCTTGAATGTAATCAAGTCTTCTGATTTTCTTCTAACTTCGCTGAGACCGATGACGTCCCAATTTATCTTCTCTACTTCATTCAGTAGTTCCAGTAGTCTGTCTTACCACTTAGTGGAAGGATATTAGTTCAGAGAATGTTGTAACATTACATTGTATCTACAAAATGTCGAATGATTCCAACTATTCATTCCAAAGCTTAATTTTCTATTTAAAAAAAGGTATTCTTTCATAGCCAATTGTTTTCATCTTTGATCGATCACTTTAAATATTAAATCATGGCTCAAGCGCTCAGGAACATGGAGTTTAAACGCTTTACGTTTGTCAGTCTTTAAATGAAATTATTATATTCTAAACTAATATTATATTCAAAACTTCGCGCAAAAGACCGCCTGGCGTCGAACTCAGAACCCGTTCGTGAGAGACAATTGCATATTAACGTTAGATAAATGACATTCTGACCTGTTCCAAAGTTTCAATTCAATATAGCTTAGTATGCAGTATGCAAGAACCTTTTACTCGTATGAATACATAGGTATATCCGGAGAAGCAGGAATGTTACTAAGTGAGTGTTGGTTTGGCGCCAGATTGGAGCGAAATGCCCCCCTTTAAAATTTATTTTGGCGATTTATAAGAATTGCTTACAATGCTTTCGCGATAAAATGGAAAAAATCCGGAATGTTAACTGGCGTCATATATGCGTATCGGAAAATTATCGATTATTTTGGTAAATTTTCACCGATTAGCTTGTAGTATGCAGGCAACTTTTACTCGTAGTATATAATAGATATCCCGTGGTAGAGTGTAAAAGTGTCAATACTTCTTCTTGTTCTTCTTTGTTCTTTCTGTCCTAGGACAGGTTTCAACGAAATTTTTGTCTCCACAGCATTCTGTTTTGGGTATCTCTCTTCATCTCGACATATTTCCTTCCTTCTTTGATGTCTGTTAGCATTCCATACTTCCTCCGTCCTCTTCCTCTCTTCCCTTCTATTATCACTTTCTGTATTCCGTTCCTCCTTAAAATATGTCCTATCCAATTTGCCTTCCTTTTTCTAATTTCTTTTAGAATACTTCTTTCTTCCCCAATCCTCCTCATTACCTCTTCATTACTAATTTTATCTTTCCAACTAATCTTTTCTAGTCTTCGCCAAAGCCATGTTTCAAAGCTTTCTATGTACTTTTCTTCTCTCTTTTTCAAGGTCCACGTTTCGGCTCCATACAGTACAATGCTCCATATGAAGCATTTCGCAAATCTTTTTCTAGTAGCCACATTGATTTTCTTTGCTGTTAGCAGTTTTTTAAATTTTATTGAATGCTACTTTTCCTTGCCCAATTCTGCTTTTTATTTCTGCTGTGCAACTACCATTTTGTTCAATTAAACTTCCTAAATACTGGAATGAACTTACTTGTGTTAGCTTTTCTTCTGCTAACCATTTATTTAAGGGTCCTTCTGACTTGGATATCCTCATTACTTTTGTTTTCCTTATATTTATCTTCATTCCATATTCTTCACTCTTATTCCATATCCTTTCCATCATATTTTGAAGTTCTTCTTGATTGGTTGCTATGATAGCCTGATCATCCGCGTATTTGATGGATTTTATTCTCTCTCCTCCAACTTTTACCCCACCTGTGTCTTCTAGAGCTTCTGACAGTAATTTGTCTTCATATAAGTTGAACAAACATGGTGAAAGACAGCATCCCTGCCTGACTCCCCTTCCTATGGTAGTTTCCTTTGTTTCCTCGTCCCCTATTCTTACAGCTATTTTCTGGTTTACGTATATTTGCTTAATTAATCTTCTGTCTTTCCAGTCTATGCCTATTTCTCTCAAGATTCTTAACAAGACATCCCATCTTACCCTATCAAAAGCATTTTCATAGTCAATAAAGCAGACATACATCTCGCGGTTCAACTCTAGCACCCTCTCCGATAACATCCTCATACATCCAATCGCATCTCTCGTTCCTCTACCCTTGCGGAAACCGAACTGGTCAGATTTTTACGACGCACTGGCCTCATCCTGTAGATGCCAGAGTAATTCAGACATTGACGTATCATGGGTTCGATACCAGAAATTCCCAAAAATCGCAATTTTCCCATAAGAATGCATTGCGCGGATTTTTGAAAATTATTTTGAGGCACTTATCGGTAAGATAGAGAAACCAAAATCTCGGTGGTTGAAGTTGGGGTAGTCTTCTATAATACGAATGGAAGAAATGTTACAAAATGACCGTGAGTTCGACGCCAGGTGGGTGCGAAATTCTTCCATAAGAAATGCATTGCTGGAATTTTTAAAAAAAATTTTCATTGTCTTCCCGATAAGCTGGAAAGATAAAACCCCGTGTGGTGACGGAGGCGTTTGAAAACATTCTCTCATGAATTTCACCGTTCGTGTAATGGTCCTTGGTTCGATGCAAGAGGGTCATTCGGATTCCACCATGCATTTCAAGCGGGGAAAACGGAATCTTATTTTAGGACCTTCCCGATAAGATATTGAATCGAAACTTTGGAAGTTGTAAGAATGGCACTCTTGTAATATTAATTTGCTATTTTCTCTCTCAAAAAGGTCCTGAATTCGACGCTAGGCGGTCTTTTGCGCGAATTTTTGCAATCAATTTTGAGGTCGTTCTCTGAAGCGATAGAGCAATCATAATCACGGTGTGTGCGGATGAGATGGTCTTCCATAGTACCAAAGGAAGATTGCTGAAATCTTGGACGATTTTTAAAATGCCTTCCCGATAAGCTGGAAATATGTCACCCGGAATGGTGACAGAGACGTTTGAAAACATTCTTTCATGAGGTTTACCGTTTCTCCAGTTGTCCTTGGTTCGATGCAATAGTGTCATTCCGATTCCACCATGCAATTCAGACGGGGAAAACGGAATCTTATTTTAAGACATTCCCGATTATATACTGAATTGAAACTTTGAGACACGTCAGAGTGGCATTGATCTAACGTTTGTATGTCATTGTCTGTCACGAGCGGGTCCTGTGTTCGTCACCAGGCGGTCTTTCGCGCGAATGTTCGAAATTTGTTTTGAGTTTTTACTCGGAGCGATACAACAGTGAAAATCACGGAGGTTGGAGATGCCGTGGTTATCTATTGTACTAACTGAAGGAATGTTACCTAACGACCGTGAGTTCGACGCCAAGTGGATGCAATATTCTCCGTTATAAAATGTATGGCGGTCAATTTTGACTATTATGTTAATGCTTATCCGATAACCGGGAAAGATATAAAATGGAGGGTACGTAGAGGCATTTGATATGTTTCATATACGCTGTTCGCCGTTCCTCTGACGCTTCATGGTTCGATTCCTGAGCGTGTTTTCTATTCTAACATGTATTTCAAAGGGTGATACCGTAATCTTAATTTAGGAACTTCCTTACAAGATATTGAATTGAAACTTTGGAACAGGTCAGAATGGCACTTATCTTACATTAATATGCAATTGTGTCGCACGATCGGGTCCTTAGTTCGTCGCCAGGCGGTCTTTTGCGCGAAGTTTTCTAATTGATTTGAGGCATTACTTGGTACGATACTGATTTCAACTAAGAGCTTGCAGTATGCAAGCAACTTTTGCTCGTGGATATATATATATATATATATATATATATATATATATATATATATATATATATAATCTGTCCCCATAGACTCGCGTTATAACAGAATTTTACTTTAACTATGTTGGTTTAAACAAGACGTTTAAATAAAATGGAGGGAGAAATCTAAGTTTGTTTATCTCTGACACTATCCAGGGAGAAAGATACGGGTAGATTAATTCCTAATGGTACCACCATGAACAGTAATAGGAACTCAATTTGGTTTTTCCTCCAATTAGAATTTTTTGGCAGAGTTAATTGTTTCGTCCGCGAAACATCGTTTGACACAAAATTTGCTTGAAGGTTCTGATTAGTATGGTAGTGTATTGGACTCGATAATTCCAAATCTCAGTTACTTCCGATTTGTGTAGACGTAGAAATAAATTGTCTTTAGATACGCGAGGACTAATTTGGAACTGGATATATCGATAACACTCGCTCTTCATTATTGAGACGAGGATGAGGGAACACAGTGGTATCGAGAACGATAAAAAAAGACTTATCCTCAATCATTCAACTTTGCCCATTTATATTATTGTGTTTTATAACAGAGTTGATCTACTAAAGTATTACTTAACTTATAGGGAATAAACGAAAGTGAAATACTTAAGTAAGCCCGAGTTTGATGCCTTTCCTAAAAACGGACTGTTCTGCTTGACACCACAATTAGCACACCTTCTAAGGCTGCCTTTTCTTCTTCTGATACATATTAACGTCTTCAATTATTTTTGTTTCCCAATTATTATCGAAATGAAAATAAACAGAGAATATTCCAGTTCGTAAAACTGCGATGTTTAACTTTTTGTATGTCTACGATAAGCCACTGGAGGCCTGATAATCAGGAGTTCTTCTGAGCAACTCATGCTGAAGGCGATTCAATGGTTGACATTTAGATAGTCTAAAATTATTTTATAAACAGAGAATGGTACGCGTGCAAAAAAATGAGTAGTTCATGAAGACAACCTTCTTTATCCATAGTTCATCAAAATAATCGATATCTGCGTGAAAATCTGTTCTAGTCTTTAAACACCATTTTTCAACCAAATCCCATGAAAATTAAACTTCCAAATACTAGAACTCAAACAAGAGACCCCGGAATAGTGAGGAGATTATGTTTACCATTCCGAAAACAGGGCGCAAAAATGACTAAGAAAGCGCAATTCCGTAAAATACTGTTTTCCCTTATCAAATTTATTAGTTATCCTAATGTAGGATAGGATATCCTAATATCCTATCCTACAATTCCTAATAAATTGACCATATCTCGGAAAAGATTAATACATCTCACTGCGCCACCAAAGACATATCGGCGACTTAAGGCGTTATTTTCCATACTTTACAAGTAAAAATAAAGAGTTTGGGTTTATTTTCTTGATTTTAGTATTTTTAGTTAGAGTAAATAATGAAATATCAATGCGAAGAGATTACCTAAGAGTTAGTGGAAGCAAAACTTGTATCACGGTAATAAACAGTCGACGCTTTAGAAGCATAACATTTACATCTATTTCCGCCGCCAGTGGCATGTGACGTGGGGTGGAATTTCTCTAGATATTTCATCAAATCCATGATGATTGGCATTCTTTATCCCAAACGGAAAGAATAAATGTCTTTTCCAGCAACGATCTCTCGAGTACATTTTGACGGATGGTGGCTCCTGGTGGCTTACAAGAATTACCTGTAAGTGTAAATATGGCGATGAAATAATTACAAAACTTTTACCTATTTTAGCACCCCGTCTATTTTTCGATCAAACCTTGCCGAGAGGGTATAAAAATAACAATAGAGAGCCCGGAAAGCCAAGTGGACAGGGCGTTTATCTTCAGAAAATTCTGACGGGGGCTCGATTCTCGGTGGTAGCCCATGACCAATGGCCGTAGTTATCAGCACTTGTAACAACGCTAACCACCCGAGGGATGCTGTTATTTCACATGCTGCCAAATCCCAGTATTATTAGTAGAATCTACGATCTCCTTTTACCAGTAAAATATTCTACGCTGTACATTCTGTAAATCGGCGATTAGAACAGAAAGAGCATGAAAATATTTTGAATCCGAAGGCCGTGAAATATGGATTTGAAGGTTGTGAAATCTTCAACCCACTTTTGGAACTGGCATTCGAAACGCGTATTATATTTTATTAGCCTGATATAATCATTGTTAGTTCGTAGGAAAACGATAAATATCACTAAATGGTAAAAGAAAGTACTTTCCATTTCTCGACGTACGACTCAATGAGGTTAAACGTTAAATGAGAATCGAATATATCAGGGATATTACATACACCTTTCAAAAATTCGCCACTCGGACTTTTAACCTTTACTTCTCTAAGATAAACGATTCCGCGATTCCTTTATCATCTGTGAGTGATATCCTGTTTTTAACTCATACAAACGGTTCAGTTTCTCCTTCACCAACTATCGCCTAGAATGATTCAATCGAATTCGTGAATGATTACGAATCGCAATTGAAAACCTAGACAGAGAGTTTCCTTTCACTTCAGCTGATGGTTCCTTCGGAACTGAGGCATTTTTCATTCGAGATCAGAAGCGCTGATATGTATTAGGGAATTTAGGAGAAGGCCTTCGCGGCTTGTGATTCGTCTGAAAACGGATTTTGCGGTGTTTGGGAAAGTGAGGATGGGCCTTGAATAGCCAATACGAAGATGCCGTTTCTCCGAATACCAACCAGCCAATGTTACCGCAATCTCTCACGCTAGGAGAAAAACATACCTATTTAAGTTTATTCAATATACTACCAATTCTCTAGAAACTGCGCTGTTGTTATTCCGGCATTGTTTTCTCACGGTATTGTAACCCTCAACAGAGAGAATTAACTTCTGAAAAGTCGTCTCCCGTTTTGCAGTACAAGCTCACTGAGATACTCCTCAAGAGTACATATGTACGCTCATAAAAGTACTAAATATGAACATACAAAGTCAGACTGTAACTGCAAGAAGGTTGACTACGCCCGCCTCCACTTACAAGCGCAGAGCTATCATTCCGAGGAAATTGTCTAGAGTATGAGATATCAGAGAATAGAGCGATCGCAAGTTTATAGAGAGCAGAGTCGTAGCCAAGCCATAAAGATATATTTATGGGAACTCCCAAGCATGTTTTAGGAGTACCATTGTTAAACCTGCCTAACGACACTGGCGACCCTCAGGGTATACTCGGATCCAGGAAAAAGTTCCGCAGGAAAAAGTACCGCCGGAGAAAGTGCCGCAGAAATAGTTCCGCGGGTTATTTATGAATAGGGTTGCCAACGTCTTAAGGCCTGAACCCACCGGCGCGGCGCGGCGGCCGCAAGCGTTTTTATGATGGTACCTGGTCCTTCCTCTGCGTTCGTCACGTACTCAAATTCAATGGTTTCTTATGGGGCCGACCCCACCGACGCGGAAAGTGCCGTCCGGCGGATTAGTTCAAGGGATTAGTGCAACGTTTTCGCGCCGGCAAATACGCCGCTCGGCTACGAACTCTGCATGCACAATTTTTCGATTTGCCGCAGCCCGTTTGCAATCAAATATTGTCGTTATTTTGATAAATTTCCTCAAAAGGATGCTTGTACACGATACCTTAACAATATCTATACACCATGATAAGTTTTCAGAACAATCAAAGCGATAGTACTCCGTAGAATCTCGTCCCCGTAAAGTACTGCAAAAATGATACGTACGATGTGTTTTCGGCATACAAGTGACTGTTTTCGGCCAAGAGTTGTATAGTTTTGATACTTTTTGTCGCAAGACGTTCAAAATTATCAATAAAAATTCTTGCGACAGAATGTTTAATTTATTTATGTCAAGCATATTTACTTTACTTAATTGTATGTTTCCTCAATGTAATATATGCGGCAATTAAAATAAAGTAACAGGTGTGTGTTATATATACTCCCTGCGCATATAATAGGCTACTTTGTATTTACCTAAAGGTCCCCAGTTCGAACCCAGACAATAAAAACAGTTCTCGTAATAAATGCACGCAAACCTCACTTTTATCGGTTGCAGATTACATTTCCTTTGCAAAATTAAATTAGAAATAATAGTCGTTCCCCACCGGTGCGGCGACGCAGCCGCAACGCGTTTTTATGATACTTGGGAGGGGGGCCAAAGGTCCCTTAGGTGACGTAGAAATGCACCCTGTCCGCATGGTAGGCCCCACCGGCGCGGCTGCGGCAAGAACGACCACCAGTCGTGAACACATGTTCTTGTCTATCATTAGTATTAGGAAAAACTTAAAATGAACTCCATCTGTTTCTATTACGGTCGATTACGCTTGGATCCGCCTGGGATCGAAACGAGAACCAATATCACAGACGAAAAACTTTTATTCATTCTTAGGGGATGGATTTTCATAATACGCATTTTTTAAGGTTTCACTAATTCTTGTTCTTGAGTTTTAAGTAAAAATGAACACAAACCCCGAGCTGATAACCAAATGATCGTCCCCTGTAAATAAATCGATCCTGCAAATTGTTCGTAACTGCAAATGTTAAAATTTCAGAATATTAATGACTCCTATGAACACATTTTATTTCTTTTGGTGCTAGTTTCGATTTCGAACGACTATTATTTCTAATTTAATTTTGCAAAGGAAATGTAATCTGCAACCGATAAAAGTGAGGTTTGCGTGCATTTATTACGAGAACGGTTTTTATTGTCTGGGTTCGAACTGGGGACCTTTAGGTAAATAAAAGGTAGCCTATTATATGCGCAGGGAGTATATATAACACACACCTGTTACTTTATTTTAATTGCCGCATATATTACATTGAGGAAACATACAATTAAGTAAAGTAAATATGCTTGACATAAATAAATTAAACATTCTGTCGCAAGAATTTTTATTGATAATTTTGAACGTCTTGCGACAAAAAGTATCAAAACTATACAACTCTTGGCCGAAAACAGTCACTTGTATGCCGAAAACACATCGTACGTATCATTTTTGCAGTACTTTACGGGGACGAGATTTTACGGAGTACTATCGCTTTGATTGTTCTGAAAACTTATCACGGTGTACAGATATTGTTAAGGTATCGTGTACAAGCATCCTTTTGAGGAAATTAATCAAAATAACGACAATATTTGATTGCAAACGGGCTGCGGCAAATCGAAAAATTGTGCATGCAGAGTTCGTAGCCGAGCGGCGTATTTGCCGGCGCGAAAACGCTGCACTAATCCCTTGAACTAATCCGCCGGACGGCGCTTTCCGCGTCGGTGGGGTCGGCCCCATAAGAAACCATTGAATTTGAGTACGTGACGAACGCAGAGGAAGGACCAGGTACCATCATAAAAACGCATGCGGCTGCGTCGCCGCACCGGTGGGTTCAGGCCTTAAAGGTTGATTCCGGGAGTTTTCCGTTCCAAGAGTTGTAAATTCCGGAAGGTTAAGTTTAAATATAAGTACAGTAGAATGTATATTTATCATTGATGAACAGCGTAAATATTTTTGTTGACTTGATCTAACTGATCTATGATGTTAATTTGATCATACGTGAATTAGCTCTACTTATAAACACAATATAAATTGGTTTAAAAAAGGCTTTCTTAACAGAATCTTGGAAATTAGCTCTCCTAGGAACTTCTAAAATATTTCAAAATATATTTGTAAAAAGATGAGATATAATTTACATAACTCAAAAATTAAGAAGGATTGTCAATGTAAAGGTATATGAGAAAATAAACATGCACGATATCTGTAATGTTTATCTTTCTCAATATTGACTGCAAATTAAGGACAATCACAATTATTTATGTACGAGTAAGATACATTATATACAAATAACAGTTTTAAAAACTGTTATTTGTATATAATGAAAATTTTGTCACAATAAATAAGAATTAAAAAAAGCATTTGAATATTTATAGCAAAAGATAATAAAGAGTATTTTTATTACAATGTAAACAAATGTTTTGACTGCTTCCGTGCTGCTCCCAATATTTTTGGGTTATTCTTAAGAAACGTATAAAATTCCTTACATTGTAAACTAATTTTGTAAAATACCTACAATTCTGCTTTAAGCTACTTAATCTGTTTCTTTCCTTACTTAAGGATCTGTCTCATAATTCTAAATGATCTTTCTCAGGCGCACAGTGGTCCCAAGAGCCCGTTTCTGCAGCCGAAAGTCGATTTTCAAAATATTTTCGTAAGGACTAAAAAACTTACTGGTGTATAAGATAAAGGTCCATTTAGATCGAAAATGGTCATTTTTCTGCTTTTATATTTTTTTGCTGAAAATTTAGCGTTCAAACTTGGGTGATATTGATGGGCGGAATTTCGTAAAATTTTTCCCCATATTCACTCTTAAGATTTCCTTAGTAGAATTGCTTCATTTGCCACGAAAGTTATTCAAAAGCATCAACGTATTGTGTTCTTGAATTTTATAACAATCGTTTACTCCATTTACCCTTGGTTCTGATAAAAAACAGTATATCCTTGCATTACTTTCAATTCACAATAAATGAAAAATATTTTGATTTATAAAAAAAATCACCGTCTACCAACGCGTTCTCACTTAGTACACTCGATTGGAATATTTTCTAGCTTTAAGATATCAAAAATCAGCTGCGGTTAGCTGCGGTTCTGTTAGTTACTCGACAATTTGCGACATCACTACGCCAACGGCTGTGCGCGCCAGATCGGTGGTTGCAGGTATAAACAATGAAATCTCAGACAGTTTTCAAATCCATCGTACTCTTTTTTAAAATAGCATTGAAACTTCTTTATTAAATATCTAGTTAACAAAAAGGTTTGTTTTTATCGCTAATATATCGTTTGAATATTCAAAATATTCGGAATGGGGTTTGAGGACAGTAGTTTTTATGCTTTCGACGAACTAATTCATGAGTATTTATGCATAAACTAGCTGAAGTGTAACATAAATAGTTACACAAAATACCCCGCCTCGGGGTCGAAGGGCTCCTCAGACACGTGTGTATGTGCAAAGAAAGTTAATGCTGCAATTCACTAAAAATATACAAAGACAAAGATTTGATCGATCATCTGTAAGGCGTGTAGTCCATGGTTTTTATGGAAAACATTCCACGAACTCTAAGGAAAGTTTTTGGAAACAAGAAAGTGAAGTTTCTGTGAAAAATAATTTCGAGAAAATCTACCGAAAATCATTAACTTAGCCGGCTTTCCTTGATTTCGGTTCGCTGCAAAGTGAGAGCATAGTGGATGCCGCGGCGACTCGAGGCGCGAAGCGGATTACGCACTCTGATATAAAAGCCAAGCAGTAAAGTTCCCTTCAAGATATCATCACGAAACAAACTGTAAATGAACATTACAACATTTATCTCGATTTCTCTCGCGACAAGTTCTTCCTCACGTGAAAAACCAAAAAGTTTTAGTGTAAACGTGTAAATTATACTGCACGACGAAATTTTTTAAAGTTACGTTCTAACTAAATAATTTTTTACTAAGATGTGGTTACTCGAAAATAAATCTCATTTTTTATGCATCCAGATGATACAATGAGTAATTGAAGAAAAAATCAGCCTTTTATGTTGGATTTTAAGAGAGTAATGGCAATTTCAAAAATGTTCGACGGAGCATTTGAATTGAGTTTATTGAATTTTCGCTTTAAGCTTTGTTGTTCCTGCTATTGCTAAGTGTTTCACCTTGTTTATAGTGTTTTCCCAAACTCTTCTCTTTGGATATTGAAGCATTAAACAGACGCATGACAATTCTTCCCGTCCACTCATTTTAGGTCCATCAAAACCGCGGAACCCTCTCCGGCGGCACTTTTTCCGGCGGTACTTTTCCCGGTTACGGGTATACTCGTATATGCAAATATAAATGCTTCCATTTTTATGAAATTTTGTGAGGAACTTTTCTCACGTATTGAAGGAAATTTTGCCAGTTCTCCATGACTCTGCACCCCTTTCAAATCCTGCGTTAGAGATAATCCATGGTTGAGTGTATTTACACGTTTCTTATGATAACCTTCCGCTGAATTGAACTGTTTCCTCTCCTTGGAGAACGAACAAAATATTCCTTAAGAAAGAACTAAGAATGTGTACTGTGTGTGTGACTGAATTAGCTTAACTCAGGGGTAAAAACCAATTCTAGATTATACACTAATTTAAGTGAATATATTGTTCAAATTTCTAAAGACTTCATTGCCCTGAAGTTCCTTTCAGGAGGAAAATAACACTCCATTTCTAAGAATATATTTAGGCGTCAGTATGAGATGTACATGTATTTCGATTTTTCTCTTATTCGTGCAGCGTCGAAAGCTTTTTCTAAAATTACCGGCTAAATATAGCCATGGGAAAAAACCGATTAAAGACCAGATGTAGCAAAACCTAGATAGTCCATCCAAGTTATTTTCGAGGCGGGCACCCTTGCGATTCAAACTTCAGCTCTGGAAGGAAAATGAGGGTAGAAATGTTACAATTTATTTTTCGCGTCTTCCAAATATATACATACCTCATGCGTAGTTGCGTTGATTTAAGAATATTTTATAGACGTCAACAGTGAACTTTGAATCATTAGGATTCAATTTATTCGAGAGTTTGCTTTGAAGAGTCCACAATCAAATATTGGGTCTAGGACAACTCGCCGCGGACATATTTTAATTACGTTTAGAGCTATCTGAAATTACTCGCTCTTCGCAAGGGTTTTAATTATCTAATATCATAGAAAGAAGAAACTAAGAGATCTGCTAAATTTTACGGTAAGACCATAGCACCACTTCATAGAAGCAATTAATCCTTATTAACCCTTAATTGGTTTCGTGGGGTGGAAATAACCCCAGGCGATTTACTTCCTTCGATAAAACATAAACTATTTAAGATATTTATATGCCAAGTTTTTACTTATGTAAATAATTTTGCACTACATTTATGATCTAATACTTTCGTTAATTTTGAGAAAGGAAAGATATGCAATTAATGCGGCGTTAACAAATTACAAAAATCTATTTAAATAATTATTTAGTAAAAATTTTATTTATTTATACGATGATCACATATTAATGCTTTTTGAAAGTGCCCATATGTAAAGTAATATTTTAGTAAGTACAATGTTAAGAATTAATTTAATAATAATCGTCTTTTTTGGGCGAGATTGACAATAAAAGTTTTTCCTTCGTCTAACCGATGAACCCTAAAAATCAAATCATGCTCATCACCAACTGAAAATAATTATTTCCGAAACAAATATTTTGGTCTATATTTGTAATCTCCCTAATATTTTTATATTATATATAAAAATAACTATTTTGCCTACTTTAAACATTCAGAATCACGGTTTTCAAATTAATGAAAATAAATTTTAAGTATTTTCTCACTGTTTAATTCAGGGCAAACACAATTACGAAAAAAAATTGTACTAAAACGAAAAATTGATTCTTAATATATATTTCAAATTATAATAAATAAACAATTATATTTCATTTTTGACGAGTATGATTTTGGTAAATTTTACATCTTTATTACATTCGGGTCTTGATTATTTTCCGCTTTAATTGTCCCATACAAATGTATCCTTACCTCATTTCTGCTTTCCAACCAAAGGTGCAGTAAGCTGAGTAAAAAAGTTGAAAACGGTTGTAAATAATAATTTACAGTTATATATTTATTAAAAATTGTTGTTAACGATTAATATTTATTTTAATTCAATCAAAAAATGGGGTATTAGCTCCCAAAGGCAAGATAATGCCGAATGACCAACCACTGTAGTGTATCGTAGAACATGTATTAAAAAATTAAAACATTTCATGGGTTAGTAACAATGATAAGGAGTGATTTTACGATTTTTAAATATTACTAATCGATTTCCGTGGTTGAAAACCATTAAATAGAATGTTCCATAAATTTTTGTATGAAACTTTCAGTTAGGGAGTAATCGAAACTAATTACGTTTACTGTATTACGTAAAGATCAGCTAAAAAGGGATATATTTTAGGAAAAGTTTATATGTATGTAATTATCAGTTGGTATGCATGATCTGATTTTTATTATTAACATGGTACTTACTAATGAATTAATTAATATAAGGGCACTTAAAAACCATGATCTGATAATTATGTAATTACTTAAATATATTTTTGTAAATTTGGTAACACTGCAAAAATTTAATGCATTTTATGGGTTAAATCAAGAAAATTGGTTTGTCATGTCATTGTATAGCAAAATTCTGGTCATATGTTAACTCCCAAATATTACTTTTCATTTTGCACCTGGTATTTACTGCTGAATTACTTTGTAGATCACCACTTAAAAATAAGTAAGATGCTTATTAAATAATTATTTAAATAAATTTTGTAAAAAGGGTCATATTGAGCCCACAAGAAAAATTAAGGGGTTTCTTCTTTCTATGATATTAGATAATTTAAACCCTTGCGAAGAGCGAGTAATTTCAGATATTCCAAACATAATTAAACATGCCCGCAGCGAGTTGGGCCGGCGCACAGTGGGCTAGAATCGAAAAAAGCTGGCCAAGAGGCCAAAAATGGTTTTTTTGAGTGCGGGTTTTGAAACTTCGCATATATATTAAGAAAAGATTGAATTTTATGTTCCCGTTCGTCGTTTTTCGATATCGTTACGCGTTAAAAAGATACATGGCGTCAAACTTGAACCATTTTCACAGAAATGGGCAGTCGCGAATTTTTCGGATAAACGTTCAAGTTTGCGATTTTATGGAGGGTTTAAATATATACTTTTGGAAAAAACAACGATGCAATGATCTACAACAATTCTTTATCTTTTGACTGGTTGCTATCACCGCTTACAAAAATGAGTTTTTGCTCATTTCAAGCAACAAAATGGCGGACACCTTTTTCGGACAATTTTCGAGATAAAGTAAGGAATATAAATAAGAAAACGGCCCTAATGCATCGAGTCTCTTATACCACGTCATAGTCAGAAGTGTCTAGATGTGGAATCCGAAGAAACTGTTTCAATTCAGGTGCTACTTTGGGAGTTAAGTCGATTTTTCGTAAGCACGGCGCGTTCCGACTCACCACCGTGGAATCCCCGAATGCAGTTTCGCTGTCCTTTTGGTGATACGAAGTCTAACGATTGGTCTCTTTCATGTTAAATTCTGGCTAATTATCCTTAAAACATACGTGAAGACAGTTTAAGAGAGGAATTAGATACCTCTAATTTACACAACGGATGTGGAATTAAGGGAAGTTTAACATTCAGAAGAGATGCGTCTGCATTTTAATTTTATCCATAAATATACTTATAGAGAAGTTTTTGCCCCAGATGTCGGTGGAAAAAATGGTTGTCAGAATTTACTTTAAGAAATCCTCACATCTGGAAATTTTTACCGACCCTTGCGTCACGGGTTTGGAGTTAAGTACGGTTTATGGCACTCCCGCGCTACGCAAACGCTCTTGCGTATCCGCTCATTGGCTAGGGTTATTCCGCACGTGTCTTTTAGATTCTTAGGAAAAGAGAAAATATTTTTGTAGTTAAGTTTTAGTCCATCTATGAAGACTGAAAGTTTTTTCTTTTTTTCTGTGCTCTCGTACTGTGCACTTCCTCGTGTGCTATAACTGCAGCAGTATTTTTCGTCGTTCAACGAGATTCTGTCGGCCAATCCGCCTTCAATGGAAGAAGGAAACGAAAACAGTTGCGAAGGAAGAGCAAAATTATTTGAAAAAACGGATATTAAAATTGACGAAGGTTACGATTGGATATTTTGAAATCAACTTTCCTATGTTGCTTACAATGGTAGATGGAAAGGTGAGAGTAATCTACTTTTTGGACTTACTAATTTGACTAAAATGTAACATAAATACTTTAGTTGTGCAATGCATTAACAGATAACTCGACATTGAGATGTTACATCTGTGCAGCAAGAATATCTGAAATGAATGACATAGGGGAAATGAAGAAACGGAAAGTGGACCCGGAGAAATTCTCTTTCGGAATATCGACTCTTCATTGCTATATCAGGTTTTTTGAATGTCTTTTGCATTGGTCATACAGACTTGATTTTAGGCAGTGGCAGGTGAGTGAATAAAGTTATTGATAGTTACATGCACTCGGGAAGCAATGAAGAAACCTCATTCAATAATTCAACACTACAGGCCCGTGGTAGCCAAAGAGTTCACTTACAACAGAGAAAATTATACCTACGAAATGAATTTCGGCAAAAAATGGCCTTGATAGTCGATACGCCAAAGGTATGAACAGGAACCACAAATGATGGTAATACTGCTCGGAGCTTCTTTGAGAGTCCAACTTTAGCAGCAAAAATAACAGGTATAAAACCGATATTAGCATCTAAATTACATAAAACTCGGATAAATGTTAGAGTAAATTTAATCGAACACCGTAAAATAAATCGCGGTAATGATTTCTGTTGGTTTAACCGGTTTCAGAGTTTGTTTGGATAATCAAAATAACTCAATACCATTTATTTCCTAGAAATTGGTGACAAACTAATAAAAAAAAATTCGGAAATATACTGAAGGCACTTTCCAGTTGTTTACCCCTTAATGCTCGGAAACAACTGCTGGAATGCTGCCTCTCTATATTTAAGTTTGTATCCATGGTACTACATGCCTCCGACAGTACATAAGGTAGTTGTTCATGGAACATAAATTGCAAACAATTCAGTTCTTCCGTTAAGAGAACTCTCGGAAAAGGTTATGGAGGCAAGAAACAAAGATATTAGGAGGTTACGTGAAAGATTTACGAGAAAATACTCGAGAGTTGTCACAAACGAGGATCTCTTTAAAAGACTTCTGCTTACATCAGATCCAAAAATTTCCATGTCTGCAGTATTCAAATACAAGAAACAACAGATAATTGCGAAAGAATTGAGAAATCTCCTCATCATCGACGACCGAGAGGGTGAAATTATTGATGATGAGGATTCGGACGATTCATCTTCTGACGAATAAGACTAAAGCTACAATAAAGTAATGATATATATTAATTAGCATAAATATTTATGTTGTAAATAGATATTTTGTCATAGAGGTAATATACGTGGAATTTAAATTCGCATTAACATTTGGTTTAATTATTTTACTTAAAATTAGACGCTTTGTATCTGGATGTTAAACTTTCCTTAATTCCACATCCGTTGTGTAAAGTAGAGGTATCTAATTCCTCTCTTAAACTGTCTTCACGTATGTTTTAAGGATAATTAGCCAGAATTTAACATGAAAGAGACCAATCGTTAGACTTCGTATCACCAAAAGGACAGCGAAACTGCATTCGGGGATTCCACGGTGGTGAGTCGGAACGCGCCGTGCTTACGAAAAATCGACTTAACTCCCAAAGTAGCACCTGAATTGAAACAGTTTCTTCGGATTCCACATCTAGACACTTCTGACTATGACGTGGTATAAGAGACTCGATGCATTAGGGCCGTTTTCTTATTTATATTCCTTACTTTATCTCGAAAATTGTCCGAAAAAGGTGTCCGCCATTTTGTTGCTTGAAATGAGCAAAAACTCATTTTTGTAAGCGGTGATAGCAACCAGTCAAAAGATAAAGAATTGTTGTAGATCATTGCATCGTTGTTTTTTCCAAAAGTATATATTTAAACCCTCCATAAAATCGCAAACTTGAACGTTTATCCGAAAAATTCGCGACTGCCCATTTCTGTGAAAATGGTTCAAGTTTGACGCCATGTATCTTTTTAACGCGTAACGATATCGAAAAACGACGAACGGGAACATAAAATTCAATCTTTTCTTAATATATATGCGAAGTTTCAAAACCCGCACTCAAAAAAAACCATTTTTGGCCTCTTGGCCAGCTTTTTTCGATTCTAGCCCACTGTACGGCGGCGAGTTGTCCCATTCCCACTAAATATTACCCGCGTTTGAAAACTCCCCCTTTCAGACTAATCAATTGCTTTACTCTCACACGTGCGTTTTGATAAAAAAAGCGATAAAATGATTGTTATCTTTTCCTGGCATTAGGATTGATATAGGACATTTTAATACCATCCAATACCCCTTCCGTTTCCATAACCATGGATAGTTCAAATCTATAATTATTTGAACCATTTCTCTCGGAGATATACTTAGAGGTACACGATTTAAAGTTATGGCGTACCGCATTTCATTAATAATTTGAACGAATAAAAACTCTGTATTGATTAATTTATCGATATCCTACAATAGGAAAACGTTCAATTCACATAAAACGTAAGAAATATACGTTGTATTTAGTACACTGAGAGCGATCAACTTTTTCCCATGCTTTTCTGCGGTGTTTTCCTCTGTACAGTTTCGAAAAGTTTCATCAGATGAAATAACCTCAGTATTGCGTTAATACTACATACAATTTTAAATGCTTATTTAGCATTATTTGCACGAATGGAAAGGAATTTAACCTCGAATTTCTCATAAATAAGACATCTTCGCTCGGAAAAGGTATTTTACGATGACGATCAAGATTTCTTGTACAAATAAAAACATCTCCGATATAAATATTTTCATTCCATCTTCCTTGTTTATAGTAAATTAACGGAAGGCCGGGCGATGAAAGTTTCGTTCGTCTCCAACGTGTCCCTCTTTCAATATTTGACGTTCGGGCTTCCGTTCAAAGACACTCCATAACAGGTGTTGCGTTTGCCAAGTTTCTCGACGCTTTCTTCGCTACCATAAATGACGATCTTCGAATCCTTTATAATAACTCCAACGCCAATCAAATTCCAGAGTTTTCACCTATCACTGACTAGGACTGAATCTCTCCTATGGATGCATTCTGGTAAAGCGACCGAATATTGCTTAAAATCCGCGTGGATTTTGATGGACATGTAGTCCAGATGGAGTATATTAATTCCGCAAGCGTTTACCAAATGTGCATCTCCAATTTATTACTTATACGATCACACTCGTAATTTTAGACGGCACTGCTTTGTGGTACTCCATGACGTGAAGAAAGGAAAACGGGTAAAAGTTATTATCTTTTAATTTCTTCGCGATAATAATCGAATTATTAATCAAGGATATGTCCCACCAGATATACTATATAGGTAATTCCTGAAGACTATTTTCTTAAGGAAAAGTCATCCGATTACCTTATCTGCAATTTAACATTCATCGCTAAGAACTAGAAGAGATAACATTACTCATTATACGTTCATACGCGAATTAAACATAAATAAGGATTGAAATAAATAAAATTCACAGAAATAAAATATCAATTTGCGTAAAAATTTAAGGTATGGTGGTAAACTGTGATGAACCACAAAACTTTGTTTTCTTTTCTAGCAATATAATTTCTCATCGCTGAGATGAAAGACATCTTTGCGGTAGAAGCAATTAGAACTTCAACCGTCACGTTTTCATTCCGGTCTTTGCTAAGGTTCAAAATGAAAATACAATATTTTGGCTTCGTTACGCTCCGACAGCCACCACTTAACTGGAGAACAATTTTTTTCGCTTCTTACATAAATCAAAACTACCTTTCTCTGGCGTTTTTACTAAACATTTAAAATCTCAACTTTAAAACTGAATGAGATTGAAGTTTATCTTATTCGCTGGATTATTTCTGTATTTAACACCTATGTATCACTTCCATACATCAAGATCGTAAAATGCATTGGTTGAAGATTCAAGATCATTCGGAAGACAAGTTTCATTCTTCTTTTCACTTCATTGACTCTCTTCTGTTATTACTAGATATCCTAGGTATTTATAATTCGAGCAGAAATCCAGAGACGTCTTTCAAGTTTTATTGGTTCTTGTTTTTCAAAAGAATTATGGATAGCCTTTGTTTTCGTTACGTTTATCCTGAGACCTACCTTTCGTCCCGCTTAGTTTAGTTCTTCATGTCTTGACGTTAGACCTTCTGTGTTAACTGCAAAGAGGTTTATATCATTTGCAATACGCAGGTGACTGATGTATTCTCCATTTATTTTTAGACCCTACCCCTCTAAATCTAAGCATTTCTGACTTCAGAAATACGCGTTCTTCCTGAAGGAACTCCAGCCAAGTGTTTTACTTCTTCTGTTCAATTACTCGATCCGGATGACATTTCCAATAAATCGGATAAAAACAAAGGTTAAGTAGTTTTAGTAGACAAAAAAACCCAAATTACGTTAATGTTTGCTCAATGTTAACTCAAGAATAAGTAAAGAACTAAAATTTTGTTTTCTCTATGTTCTGATGACAAGATACGTTTGTATGAAATCGAGAAAGAAGAGCTAAGGTAAAGGAATTATGTATGCAATAATAATAATAAGAATCCAAATAATAATGAATCTTCTTTATTCAGGCGAAATTGAGAGTAGAAAGTAGAGGTGTTAAATAGAAACACCCGTTTCATCGAAAAAAACTTTATATGGGAGGTAGACTTAAAGAAGAGGGAAGTTATAATCATGGATGGAAAATAAGCTGCTAAAATAATAAAAGCTGTGAAGAAAAGAAAAGTAATTCCAGTGGAAGGAGAAGAATTTAATAAGGGACGAAGGAAAACTAAATTTGTCGGAGATGTTCTAACTTATAATTAATACAGAATATACGGGAGATATTGTTAGAAAGAAGGAAAAGTAAGGCTTACGTCCTTCGATAATATGCAAGATATCACGGGTATCCAGTGGTGGTTCTAGGAACTTGGCAAGAGGGGGAGGGAGCAATTTGAAAGAATTATTATGCGCTCATTAAAAGTAGCAAATATCTTATTTTCTCAATACCCTTAACTTAATAGGTGTGCATCTTTCGCTTTTTAAAAATCCAGCAGATGAAAAGTAATTGGGGACAAGCTAAGAGCTTCTAGTTTGAGTTTATCCTCAACAAAATAATCAAAGGAGAGCTATCATTCTCATCGCGAATATTTCGAGAATAAAAAGCAACAGAGAGAGTGATGCTACACTCTAAAATGAGCGTTCTCCATTTAAACCAGTAAAATGATTAAAAAATAAAAAAATCTCCGAAAATTCTCGCTCCTTCAAAGTTCTCTCGAGCAAAAAACCTTAAGCAGTAAGGATTCTCCATGCATGTAAATCAGAGTAAGTAACGGAATTTGGTTCCGGTTCAGCTTTCAGCGTCATTATCATTTTTCTGAGTAAGTACAGTTTCCTCTCCGCCAAAAGTGACGCTTTTCGATCCAGTTCAAGATCGACGGCTTGCGTCAGTCTGCGTGTAAATGTTAGATGAAAGACGTAATTGCCTGTCATTCCATTTACTCTACAATCCATAGATAAAGAGGTTTATAAATAATATCCGGGGAAAAGGTATTAGGGTAATCTCTTCATGTTACGTTGTACGCCTGGAAATCCCCTGGAAATAAAAAAAATTGAAATACTCATTCGTAATTTGGTCTAGAATCCAAATCTTCAAACCTCCGATGATTTGATCAAAAGTAGCTTTAGGGCAAAGCAGGAAATTTCCTAAAGTAATGTGTCAAAGATTTTTACCTGCCGCAGGCCATATTGGCTAATAATAACTTCGAGTCTCAGACGGTATATCTTCTTGTTGTTTGAAAGAATTAATAATAACAATTGAAAATCGTCAGTACTATTATCACAATCTATCACAATGATACACAATTTGAGTAAGACAGTTCATGTCTGAACATAAATTCCAAACAGTGTCAGCTTTAAACAGGTTCATGACAAAAGCATTTAATACACCTCAGAAAAGTACACAACACGATTTAGATTCCGTAGGGAAGTTACTTCATCAGATAATTGAATTGATGACCTGTTTTGTATTTTCGCATAGTGTAGTCAATGCATTTGTCATGAAGGCGTTTATGGTTTCTGAGTACCACTAAGTGAAAACTTAGTCATTGTTGTTTAGTGCTGACTTTCTTCCAACTTAATCATCAAGGGTTGAAAAAAGTTTTATGAAACCTTCAAAGTTTAATAATATAAGATAGATCAGATGTTGGGCCTTAAAAGCACCGTGTGGTGGGCAAAACATCCGCCCAAAATGTGCAAATTCAAGCCCTAGTCAAGTATGACTTTTTCATGTTCGTTTATTCTGATGGTTTCAGCAATCCTACGAATGCGATGATAGTCAACCTAGAGTTGCAATTTCTCATAATATTCGTATCGAGGCGATTTCATTCAAGTCCCAAGCTAACAGTCGCCAAAGAGATAGGATATTTCATACAGTTCGAGGAAAGAGAGGAAGTATATCTCTGAGTAAATGACACGTTCCTTTATCACGCAATATAATTTCTATTTTCGCTCTGCAGCTCGCCATGAGAGGCGGAAGTGAAACTCTTCGGCGGAGTGAATCTTTGAATATCACGCTCTAGATATTCTTGACCCAAAGACTTTTCCCCATTTTAGACAAGACAAATAAGATTGAAATTTTGAGATATCTCTTAATCTTATTCTAAAAATCCTTGGTTTTCTCTGGAAACACTTTCCTGCGCCGTATCTCTTAATCGGTTTCCTTAAAAATTAGAGCAAATTTAAAATTTATCAGAAAAAAGAGAGTGGATGAAAGACAAAGGCTCTTATGAAAAACGCAACTCCTTGGAAGTCTCTTTATTTCCCAAAATTCATTTTAACATTCTAATAATTTGGTACGAGGGAACATCTTTGATAAAAAATCCGAACCCCTCCTTCTCTTCTTCAAATTATTTCAACATTAAGCAATTTTACCTTTATTGATTGTTATAAGACGATAAAAAAGTAATTTTTCGAATTTGTGCGTAGTTCTTAAATAATCATTTTATCTACGAACTGTTGCATTCCAATAAGCTTTACAAATACCATACCATGACCTTGACTAGGAGTCTTTAATAATATTAAACATTTGATAGATATCGTTATAATTGAGTTTTCTTGACGACTAAATGAGGGTACCATGAGCATTTGTAGGCAAAACTTCGTTTACGAAAGATTTTCACAATAATGGGTTTTTTTAAATGCATTTTTCGGCAAGGAAGAGTAGCTTTGCCATGACGCGACTTCTCTTCTCAATATAATACACACCTTTACAGGGCAGTCATAGTCTTGTTTTTCAACGTTTTGTTTAGGAACTAGTGGTTACGCTCTTTAGAGTTATCGGACATTAAATAAACCGTTAAACGTAAACTTTATTGAAGAAACTAAATAAAATTTTCTAGTATTACTGCCCTTCACCATATTTTTTGTAGTTAAATATTTGAGTTATCAATCTTCTGTTGAGAAAACGTAAGAATTTCGGAAGAAATCTCACGTAATTACCACTACTCACAGCTTCAGGTGGATCCTCATAAGGTTCCGAATAACTCTCTAAAACGAATTAATCTTGGGCAAATAGGCTGCATACAGTTTTTCTTTAAATAAATTATTTATGAAGTACCAGGTGAGCGGTGAGTTATATTTCTGCGAGAGTAAATTACATAGTAAATTAAAGTTAATGTGGTAAGGAACTCTGCGACAAGTGCTCCTGTTAAATATAACGGCGGGAATGATAACGACTCAATTTGATTTTTAAATTATACTACGTACCACTATGTTAATTAATATACTAGCTGATACCTAATTCCAGTTTCATTCGGTTAGAACAACACAAAACTTGCAAACAAAAATCTCCGCCGTAGGTTTGTGTTTGCAAGTTGAAATGCTGAGCTGGGTGCAATCGATTGCGGAAATACCCATTTTTTTCATGGATTGTCTTTCCATTCTTGAGCCGATTGCATATGCTTCGATAATCTCAGAACAATCCTCCTATGGAAGCGCATTACAATAGCGCATAATTTTGCAGACTCGATAGCGCGTAAATTGGATTAATAGAATCAACGAGAAGGACAGTGGCGCAGATTGGATAAGGATATTCCTCAATATTGCATACAAGTTTCTTGAAAATAGGAATTATAAAACACGGTAATGTTCTCGCATTATACGTACAGAACTTCATAGCTACCCGTTTTGTTTATCAGAAGTTACACAAAAATCCTCTCTATCGCATAATATCAGCTTGAACTAATTTAGGAAGAAAAAATCACAAAAACGAGTTATTGCACTCATCCAGCACAGTTGTGTTCGTAAGCCGAGACAAATGTGCAGAACGAACATCATTTCTAAGACTAATTAATCGTTTTACTTACTTAAGAATTTCGTATAAAAACTTATCGCCGATTCTTGGGAAATGGCATCGCTAATATCAAAAGGATTATTGTAATATTAGATTTACTTGGATCATTCACTCATCTTGCACACATATCTCAGATTGAAAATGAAGAATGATATTCCAAAAATAGAGCTAATCCTCAATTACATAAAGACGGCTTACGCGCAAAACTGATTTTGGATTCCGCGTTATTAATATTAGCAAAAGAATTAATGTAACAGATGTCAGACAGAATGGCACATATATCATTACAGAGACTTTTTCATATTACAGGAAGAAAACTCCTTCATCAAATACCTTACGGAAAGACCTCACTGAAATACATGGGTAGTATGAGTTTTGTATTAAAAATCTACGATGAAAAAATGAAATCTGATAATCCGATGACCGCATAATATTAACGAACGTGATGCTACGTATTATTTGGACTTGACGTGGTGAACCGAGGTTGAAGAAAAGAGCGATTTCTGTGTTTACACAGACATTCGTCTGATGTACTCCGTTTATTTTGCACAAATGCACTAATCAAGCTTATGAATGTAAAATAACTTAAGTATACATCAAAATTTACAGTGCTATGCGTATAGTAACAATCTGACATCAAAAGTAACTAAATTGATCATATCATACTGCTAATATGCTGACATAGATTATTCCACTTGAATGTCATCTTGACATTCACATCAAATTTGCTTCTAGTTATTCTGAAATTATTGCAAACGATACATCTTAAAACACTTTCCACTTCCTTTATTCTTAACTCATACCTACCTTAATCGTAAGTGAGCAGTGAAAGCGTAAGGAGTGCATAAACGAAACAGCAATAGGTTCAACCACATAACGTACTCGTTGTTCCTTAAAATTGTGTTAAATCCAAATATTACCACATGAGACCTTAGTAAATGATATTTATGCATGCAGCCATCCAAATATAAAAAGCAATCGTTTTTAGCTGAAATTAATGAAAAGAGCGGTTTCAAAGGGATTTGAGAGAAAGATGGGCTTGACTTTATTTAAAAAATTTCGATATTGTTTTAGAAATACGAATTAAGAGTAGAGCGTGTTTCTCGAGGCCACAAAAATTGGCCTGAACCGGTAGAACATCCTTAGAAATATGCTTACGTCACAAATCCAGAAACCAAACCGAGATTAAGAAGACCCAAACCTTGAAGCCTTAAAATGTACCTCCTTAAACATCAACGAAAGATCATATTACAGTAAGGATGTTTGACTCCGTCTGGCTTGATAATTAAAGTGGTGCAATTAATGTTTCGATTTCACTTAGATCTGCGACAGCCGAATCGACTGGAAGTGGAATTAGCGATCGCTAAGTCCCTTATACACGTATATTTCTGTCAGCAGTGTCGACGAATATCTGAGGTGAATGCGATAAACATTTTACAAGAACTAAAATACCGTCATAAAGACGTTAGGCTTGATTGGGAATCAGCGTACAAACTACATCATCTTCACCTTATCTCAACACAGTGTTTTGATGTTTTTAAAAGCCTCCGTTATCATTCCGGGTGTTATCTTCCCAGCTGATCGGGAAAGCATTTTAAAAATTCGACAAAAATTGCAGCAATGCATTTCTTACAGAAGAATTTCGGACCCACTTCGCGTCGAACTCACGGACATTTAGACAATTTTTTTCCTTTCATACTGTAGAAGACCACCTCATCAGCAAACACCTGATTTTGATTGCTCTATCGCACCGAAACGGCCTCAAAACAGTTTCCAAAAATTCGCGCAAATGACAGCCTGGCGTCGAACTCAGGACCCTTTCGTGAGAGAGAATTGCATATTAATATTAGATAAGTCTAATTCTGACCTGTCCCAAAGCTTCGATTCATTCGAGAGGAATTACTTGGTATGATACTGTATGTATTTAGGGACCTTCCCGATATGAATAAGACTTCGTTATCCCCGTTTAAAATGTATGGTAGAATCGGAATGACGCTCCTACATCGAACCAAGGACCATTAGAGATACAGTGAATTGCGTAAAATAATGTTTTGATACGCTTCACTTACCATTCCGGGTTTTATATTCCCAGGTAAGGCATAAAAACATTTTTTCAAAAATTGCAACAATGCAATTTTACGCGCAATGCATTCTTATGGGAAAATTGCGATGTTTGGGACATTCTACTATCGAACCCAAGATAGCTATCCTCGATGTCTGAATTTTTCTGGCATCTACAGGGTGGGGCCAGTACGTCGAAAAAATATAACGTAGATGGCACTAGTGGAACATGCTTAGAATTCGTATCCTCTACACTAGTATATAGGCATATCCGGAGAGTAAGCTATATATAGTAAAAAAAAGTTGCTTGCATACTGCAAGCTATCCGTTACATACAGTATCATTCCAAGTAATGCCTCAAATCAAATTTGAAAACTTCGCGCAAAAACCCGCCGTCGAACTAAGGACCCGTTTGTGCGACACAGGAACATATTAAGATTAGATAAGTGCCATTCTGATTTGATCCAAAATTTCATTTCATATCTTATCGGGAATATCCTAAAATAAGATTACGCTATCCCCCATTGAAATACATGGTAGAATAGAAATGACTCTCAGGCATCGAACCAAGAAACGATAGAGGAACGGCGAAATATGAACGGCGTATATGAAACACATGAATTACCTCTATTTACATTCCATATTATATCATACCCGGTTATCGGATAAGAATTAAAAGTAAAAGTCATAATTGCCCGCCATGCATTTTATACCGCAGAATTTTGCGCCCACTTGGCGTCGAACTAACGGTCATTTTGTAATATTTCTTCAGTTAGCATAATAGATAACCATCTCATCTGCAAACCCCGTAGTTTTGATTGCTCTATCGCTCCTAGAACGGCCTCAAAACAGTTTGCAAAAAAATGCGCAAAAGATCGCCTAGCGTCGAACTCAGGACCCATTCGTGAAAGACAATGGCATGTGAATGTTAGATGAGAGCCATTCTGACTTCTTCCAAAGTTTCGATTCAATAGCTTATCGGGAAGGTCCTAAAATAAGATTCCGTTTTCCCCGTTTAAATGCATGGTAGAATCGGAATGACGCTCTTGCATCGAACCAAGGACTGCTAGACGAACGCTGAACCTAATGAAAGGATTTCAAACGCCTATGTCACCATTCCGAGTTTTATCCTACCAGCTTATCGGGAAGGCATTGATAAAAAATGTGAAAAATTGCAGCAATGCATTTCTTATGGAAGAATTTCGAACCCACCTGGAGTCGAACTCACGGTAATTTGACAACATTTTTTCTATATGAATCATAGAAGACTACTTAAACTTCAACCTCCGAGATTTTGGTACTTCTATCTTACCGATAAGTGCCTCAAAATAATTTTCAAAAATCCGCGCAATGCATTCTTATGGGAAAACTGTGATTTTTGGGACTTTCTGGTATCGAACCCATGATAGCAAGCGTCGATGTCTGAATTATTCTGGCATCTACAGGGTGGGGCCAGTACGTCGTAAAAATCTGACGTCGACGGCGCTCGTGGAACATGGTCAGAATTCGTATCCCCTATATCTATATAGGTATATCCGGAGAGTTAGCTATATCTATTACGAGTAAAAGTTGCTTGCATACTGCAAGCTAATTGGTAAAAATTTACAATAAGTTCCCCTTACGGGTGTCATCTTCGAAGCTTATCCAGCAAAATTCTTAAAAATTGCAGCAATACATTTCTTACGTTAGACATTTTCATCCATCTGGCATCGAACTAACGGTCATTTGCAACCTTTCTTCCACTGGTTCTATAGAAAACTACTTCAAACGCAAACGCTGTGATTTTGAATACTCTCCTGCATGGAGAAAGGCCTCAAAACAATTTTAAAAAATTTGCGTAAATGACCGCCTGGTGTCGAACACAGGACCCGTTCGTGAGAGACAAGGGCATATGAATGTTAGAGAAGTGCCACTCTGACGTGTATCAAAGTTTCGATTCAATATCTTATCGGGAAGGTCCTAAAATAAGATCCGTTATTCCCGTTTGAAATGCATGGTAGAATCGGAATGACACTCTTGCATCGAACCAAGGACCACTAGAGAAACAGTGGACGTCATGAAAGAATGTCCTCAAACGCCTCTGTCACCATTCCGGGTTTTATCATCGAACCAAGGACTATTGGACGAACGGTGAAATTCACGAAAGAATGTTTTCAAAAGTCTCTGTCACCACTTCGGGTTTTATTTTTCCAGCTTATTGGTAAGGCATTGAAAAAACATTTCAAAAAATGCAGCAATGCATTTCTTATAGAAGAATTTCGGACCCACCTGGCGTCGAACTCACGGTCATTTGGCAACATTTCTTCCATAAAAACCATAGACGACTAACTAAACTCCAACCTCCGAGATTTTGGTTCCTTCATCTTACGTAAGTGCCTCAAAATACGAATACCTCGTAATTTTCAAAAATCCGCGCAATGCATTCTTATGGGAAAATTGCGATTTTTGGGACATTCTGGTATCGAACCCATGATAGCTAGCGTCGATGTCTGAGTTATTCTGGCATCTACAGGGTGGGGCCAGTACGTCAAAAAAATCTGACGTCGACGGCGCTTGTGGAACATGGTCAGAATTTGTATCCCCTATAAATAGGTATATCCGGCGAGTTAGCTATATATAATAGACGAGTAAAAGTTGCTTGCATACTGCAAGCTATCCGTTGAATACAGTATCATACCAAGTACTGCCTCAGTTCAAATTTAAAACTTCGCGCCAAAGACCGCCTGGCGACGAACTAAGAACCCGATCGTGAGAGAAGACAGCAAAATAATATTAGATAAGTGCCATCCTTACTTGTTCCAAAGTTTCGATTCAATATCTTATCGGGAAGGTCCCACACCTCTGTCACCATTCCGGGTTTTATCTTTCCAGCATATCGGGAAGGCATTTAAAAAAATCGTCATAGATTTCCGCAATGCATTTCTTATGGAAGAATTTTGCATCCACCTGGCGTCGAACTCACTGTCACTTGGCTACATTTTTTCCATGAGAAGCATAGAAGACTACCTCAACTTCAACCTCCGAAATTTTGGTTACTCTATCTTAACGATAAGTGCCTCAAAATAATTTTCAAAAATCCGCGCAATGCATTCTTATGGGAAAATTGCGATTTTTTGGAATTTCTGGCATCGAACCCATGATAGCTAGCGTCGAAGTCTGCATTATTCTGGCATCTAGAGTGTAGGGCCAGTACTTCAAAAAAATCTGACGTCGACGGCGCTTGTGGAACATGGTCAGAATTCGTATCCCCTATATATATATATCTATATATATATATATAGGTATATCCGGAGAGTTAGCTATATATAATAGATATGAAAATTTGAAACATCTGTCGACTTAATACTATATATATAATCATCTTAGATTTCATTTGATTATCTTTTTCAGAGTCTCTTTATTTGGTTCCTGTTGAAGAGGAAATGCAAAATCTTCCCTCTCCTGAAGCTCTTAAAAGAAAAATTATTGTTAAAGCAAAGAAAGTTCTAAGTGCAGAAGATGATGATGAAGATGATGGGGATGATGAAAAATATGGAAAAGACCTAAATGTCAAGGGCTGCAAGGTAAAATTTGAAATACAGGCATTATTTTCATTTTTGTTATGATCAATTTTGAATAAAATGTTGGATGAGCCATAATTTTCACAATGTAATTAAGATGAATGATACTTCATTTAATAATTTACTCATATATATATATATATATATATATATATATATATATATATATATATATATATATATATATATATATATATGAGTAAATTATTAAATGAAGTATCATTCATCTTAATTACATTGTATACTATATATATATATATATATATAGTATAGATGCCCCTTCAAGCTAATTGGTGAAAATTTACAATAAGTTCCCCTTCTCATTCTTAAAAATTCTTAAAATTGCCGCAATGCATTTCTTACGGGAGAAACTCAAGGTGTGTGTGTGTGTGTATATATATATATATACACACACACACACACAATATATTATATATATAACACAATATATTATATATATATATATATATATATATATATAATATATTGACTAGATTATATAAATGCATTTATTAGATATTTATTAAACAATGATAAATACTGAAATAAGTTCAATATTCAATTATATGAACTCCCTTTCCATCTAAATTTTATTTTCTTTGCAGATATTTCCTATAAATATCTTCATAAACAATAATTTCTGGTATCTATAATAAATAAAATAACTGGATCTCAAGCATCATTTAAATTAGTAGAAATAGATAAGAAATTTTTGATGAGTGGACTTAAAGAGTGCCTTCTATTTTCTTCCTAATAAATTCATCATTGCTTTTCAAATTATTGGAATATCCTAATCAATGCTTCATTTTAGGTTGCACATGGTGTTAACTATAAGCTGTCTGATTTAGTCAATATTTGTCAAGCTGTGTCATTTCATGGCTTCAAGCAATCTTCTGAAGGTAAGACTTTTCAAATAAAATGCTAATTGAGAGTCATGAACTCAGCTGAGAAGCATAGAAGACTACCTCAACTTCAACCTCCGAAATTTTGGTTACTCTCTCTTAACGATAAGTGCCTCAAAATAAAAATCCGCGCAATGCATTCTTATGGGAAAATTGCAATTTTTGGGAATTTCTGGCATCGAACCCATGATAGCTAGCGTCGAAGTCTGCATTATTCTGGCATCTAGAGTGTAGGGCCAGTACGTCGAAAAAATCTGACGTTGACAGCGCTCGTGGAACATGGTCAGAATTCGTATCCCCTATAAATAGGTACATCCGGAGAGTTATCTATATATAATAGATATATATCTATATAGGTATATCCTGAGAGTTAGCTATATATAATGGAAGATATATAAATTTACGAGAAATTCCACCATATTTATTATTGGCTTGAAGAATCAGAATTTATCATCCCGCCAATAACTGGTAGACAAGAATTCTCCAATTAACTTTACAGAGAGATTGTTACGTATTAATTGTAATTGGAAGCCATTAAAAAGAATTGGTTCTATTTAAGAAAGTTTTTCTTAGGCTATCAGAGATTTCATCTCGTCATTGAAATACTTTATTACTGCAGGTAACTTTCAAAGAAGGTAATCAAAGTGAAATAGCTGATGGACTCATAAAACGTACTCATCTTAAAGTGTTACGCTTTTGAGTCGGTATGCTAAATCTAAAAATGGCAAATTTAATCTGCGAGGATTTCTTATTTATCTAAAGATGTGCAAAAAGATGATTTTTACATTTTAATCACTTAGAATCATTAGTTATTAGCAATGATTTTGACTTATGATTACCAACTTGAATCAGGAGTTTTAAATTCTTTCTCCATCACTAATTCAGAAGTATGAGTTGAATTCTTTTATCGGAGCAACTTTTTCGGTATATTTTATCTATAATTATTCCCCATAAGAGGTGTAATGGTTAGATTTCCAGAACTGAACTCACGATATCTGATGTTATTTTTTAATTACTTCATTTGAGACAATAAGCATACGATATCGGAACAATTGAAAAGTTTTCAAATATTTGATTTCTCCATCGAAGAGAACTCTCAATCCCCGTTTTAAGTGGTTCCTAGTTACCTTATTTTTGGAGTTAAATTATTCAACTCCAAATTTATTTAATTATATTAACCTGATCCTCTGCTCAACTTCAATATATCCTATCTTTTTATAATAGGAAAACAAAATTCACTACCTTAATTCACTACCGTGGCACATTTTCAACCTTCTTGTATATATTTCTCCATTAATCTAGAATACGCCTCGAAAAGGATGAGCCGTATCATAGCGTGAGGCATCAATGAATTCATTTCTCCTCGCCAGCCCACCACCAATTAATATCCCCAATTCCCAACGGTAATGCTCCTTAGCGATACCAAATTTAAAGGGAAAGGAATAAACAAGTCTCAATCCGAGAATTAGGCTTGAGTCAAGGAAAGGAACCTCTATTGGTATGAGCCACCAAAGCGGAATAGGTCGCCGTGACGAGAATGAGCAATACACAACAGCAGCTCCGTGGACGTGGGACGGATTTCCGCTTCGTCACATTCATTTGAGAAGGTAATAAACCTATCGCTCCACGCTCGTTTTTTTCCAAAGACCAACAATTTGAAATTCGCATTAACTCCCCTCAAAATGCATTTTGCACCCGTGATTATGAGATGAATCGAAGCGATTCATTTTTTCCCTGTTTGTCCACACCTCGATATTTAATACATCCTCGGCGCATCCACTGCTAATCGTGGCCTTTTTACTTCAAGTTGTGTATGAAGATTTGCGATACCTTGGCGATAATCTTGGTCATACATATATAATTAAAATATTTGAATGTCGCCTAATTTTTATTAAATAACTGTACGTTGAACGAACACTCTAGTTCTAGTTGAATTATATTTAATCGGTTTTAGAGTCAGTCGTCGACATAATATACAATCATACGCAATTCAGTTGTAAATGTATGTAATAAAATGGGAATTTTGATCTTGGCATTAAAAACAAGGATGGGCAACTTCGATAAGAAAAGAAATATGATCTCTGGTGCTACTCTTACGTTCTGAATATGTTCCATAAATTCATCGAAAAGTAAATTGAGATTTTCCTGGTGATACAGGGCAATGGTCTAGAGTAGGAGTTCTCATACCCCTTTTTGATACGAAATGCTGATCGAAGAGATAGGTTAAATAGTAGATATATATTGAAGCATTTCCAGAGTAGTAGTTTTATAGCATATCTCTTATAGTATATCATACTATATAGTAGCATATCTCTGATAATCCATATTGGTGCTGTTCAGAAACCTGCCATTCCATGTTGGTAACGAGGATAAATTTAAGATTTTTCGTTTCTTATTCTGAAGACTTGGGAGTAGAGTATAGTTTAATTTAAAGTTAAAGAGGGTACGAAAACAGAAAAGATTGGGAACCCTTGGCCTGGAGATTGAGAGAGACCCGGATAGGCCAGGTAGGTATTTAAAAATACACAATTAAACTAATAAATGCATAGCGAGAAAAATAACCACTCTCATTTACAATTATACGTAGAGAATTTTTCCTTTATTCATACATCTCTGTTCTCTGCTCTCTTAAACGCCATACCTCTTTGAATGAATGAATTTCCTCTAGAATTTTGAGGCCCTTGTGAATATTAGATCAATTCCCCTGTGAATGACCTCAAGACAACGACACATGTTTGGTGAATTAGATATGAATAGAAAATAACTACAATAATCAAATATAATAAAGTGAATTTAAAGTGATTGAACATCAAAGAATTTACGGCAGTCGCTAAACGAATGCGGGATACAAAATTTGCCATCAGATCTTCTTCACGAGATATCGACTTTGATTCTGAGCCCTGTTCATCGCCAAATATCTCTCGATATAGCTAGAATTCCAAATCTCTACTTTACGAGTACAACTTAGCAATCAGGTCCAAATACTTGAGATAAAAGTTATAACAATTCTTTTGGCTAATAATGGTAATGCTTCGATCCCTTCTTGAGGACTCACGCTTAACTCAAATTTATATTTCGAATTTCATTCATTAAATGCGTTTCATATAGTTGAACGAAAAAAAAACAAGAGCGAGCGAGCAGCAGGTAGTGTCATATTTCATAAAATAATTCAGCTGAGACATCGAGATTGGATAAATAAAATATACATGCAATTATTAATAGGATATGTATGTAAAAATTTACGCGATTAATTGCCAATCTTCGATGTTGATTTTCTTTAAAAATAAACAACTTCTGTAGAAGCTCGCATGTATTGCTCAACCCCCAAATTATTTTAAGGAGATTTTAAAATGCAACTCTTTAGTTTTACATTTAAATACTTAGAAAATTTTTACCTTAAGTCTTGTAAAATTCTTATTCAGCTATGCTTAAGTATATCTAAAGGCGGCAGAAAATATTTTGGCGTACCGATTGGCACTTAATAATAATATTTTTGAAAATGGAAACAAGAAGACCCAAATTACATCCATTTTGAATTTATTATTATCATTGACGAACACGCGGAACTATGCTGTGAAAAATTTCTGAACCTGGGACCTTGAGGTGGGAATGCTAGTGGGTGGAAACAGAGTGGGGAACACCCAAATATATATATATATATATATATATATATATATATATATATATATATATATATATATATATATATATATACTATTAAATTAAATCCCTGCCCCATTTCTCGAATAAGGAATAATTCACTAAAATTAATTAAACTGACAGAAAATTACCTACTAAGGGCAGGGTACTATGTTCGCCAGTGGTTACACATCTAAACCTATCGCTGGATCCTTGTCGTTCATCGTTTCACGTGATTAATTCTAAATTATTTACGAAAAGTAGTACTCAGAAATATATTTTTTTCGGATTACACCGCTGAGGAGAACAGAAAAATCTAACCCCTTCCTTTTTTTCGGAAAAGACTGCTTCGCTACTCTTATTGAGGCCTTTTAGGATTGTAAGTTTCTACAATTCGCAGAATTTTCAGTTGGTGCGAAAGAGACTCACTATTCTAACCACAACCCCCTTCCTCTCTTGCTTTCTTTCTGAATCCGGCCCTGATTGGGGGAAATAAATGAATTCTCACGCAATTCGTTCGACTCCTCTTAGAGATGTCTTCACGCTCCTGTAATTAAGAATAAAATATTTTTCCTTTTTCTATAATGACCCTCCTGCACTTTTTCACTGGGTGAGAATTAACACAAACCTGCTCCTAATTCTTGAGACGCGGAAAAACGTTTCACAACTACAGAAGCGATCGTGTCGAATTCACCGGAAATATTAAGATTATAATAAGCGGAATCGAGAGCGGAAAAGGATGAAGACGCCTTAAGCATTTTCTATTCTTTAATCAACGGGCGTAATTATAGGTGATTTCGCATTTCGCACCTCCACATTCTAGATACTTTCAAAGGAACTCTCGGGTCTAAGAAAATCTCTTTTGAGGAGAAATCCTAAGGATGAAAGCGTAAAGATGGATTTAGCATATAGACTTTGCCTCTTTCTATTCAAAAGCAGGTCATATGCACCACAGAATCCAACGTTTCAGAGCATAACAACGTTGATGATAAAAATTTGGCCGCTCTCCTACCTTTCGCAGCGAGAGCGGGATTGTCTTAAAAATTATTACACCCATGGATTACACTTTTCTCGTATATAAGAGGTTCATCCCAAAGTCAGCACTTTCAAATCAAACAAATTCTAAGAAAACTGTTTTTGTATACTTTTTCCCGAGTTTCCTCAAAGAAAATATGATGAAAGTTACACTACAAGGGTTGAGAAAAGGGTTAAGGTAAGACTTCTTGCTTAAAGTTCAAGAATATGAAATAACGTTTCAATAATTGATTTATTCCATGTGAATACAAGCAGGTCGAGTAAATATGGTATTAAAGGTTAGGTAAAGAATGTAATAGTAAAATAGTTCTTGCTAGACCACCGCAAAAGAAAACGTTTATTTGGAATATATTCCTTGCCATCAGCGGGACAAAACATTCTTTACTTTTTTACATTAAACCAGCAAAGACGTCGTAGTTCATAAAAGAAATTTTAGTTTATATATCTGAAAAATATATTTCAGACATTTCAGCTGTATCCGTCTATATATCAGCTATATTTCTCATATTATTTCTAAAGGTTCCCTATCGTAGAAAAGTCAAACCACACTAGCTATTCTCCTCAGAGAAAGACTTGTTAAAAATAATAATTCAAAGTAATGATGACAAGACTAAAAGGAAAAGCATATCTTAGTAGTAATTTAACGGTACCACCACGATAGTAAAAAATAGTAAACTAGTAGTATAAGAAAATAGTATTCTTTGTATTTACCAGTTAAATACGTTTGGAAATCTTATTTTACTAGTAAGTACTTGAAATAGTTAACTCTTGTTTACTGAAGGAACTTGAAAGAGTGAAATAATAAAAAAATCTAGGTTAAAGACAGAAAAAGTTCTTACTTGTTAAAGTTCCATTCGCCTTGTGGTTTTCATTGTTGCTCCTCATTATGATTAAATACTTCTGCGGGTACCAAATTCAGTTTAAAATACTATTGCCAATTAACAGTTTACTTCTTGCGACGAACCTTCTATGTCATTACAGTCTTCCGCACCATCTTTTCCATTCCTTTATGGAAAACTCTAGCAGTAAACCACAGCTCGGAATCGTCGTACGAAAATATAACAGTAAAAACATACTGCGAACAGCTCACCAAAAACAGAAAACGTACTCTTGTATTAATTGATGAAAAGTTTTAAACAAAGGTTCTTAGATTAACGATCGATTTTCAATAATTACGATTGAATTTTTCTTCCACAATACTTATAAAGTCAAAAGTGCAACAAGTTTGTTTTCCCGCCAGCGCTCTTCTCTCTTGTGGACGCTTCACCGCTTGCTTTGTTTCTTCACAACTAAATCACAATTGAAAAAAGCTCAACTTTCGTTATGTCTAGATTTCCTCGAACGCTTGAACATGATGGTAAACACCGGTCCACAACACGGCGATGCCGAAAGAATACTGTCCCGCGCCTCTTCTCTTCCGGCAAACAAGAACAAACTAAACCCCGCCCATCTGGTGAACAAGTTTTCATCAAAACATGATAGGTGGCAGGATTTGCCGCCGCCTCTGAGAGGGCGGCATAATCAATTTCTCCTGTAATCGTTCTCCGCTGGGAAAATTCTTTACATCCGACAATTGAAAACTTAAAATTTCTGTTTTTCCTACATCCTCGTCATGCTCGTTCTCAAGGAACATTCGTACAAAGACATAATTTCGCTTTATAGCGAATTTATAGTTCTGATAGTCCGGTTCCTTATAGTTTTTCATCTGTCATAGTGTTTATTACTACTGAAATACGGCCGAAGCTTCCTGATGTTTTCTAATCTAAAGTTGGGAGTTCTTGATCATTGATCCGTCGTTTCTAGAAGGACTCATTTGATATAGTTGTCGAACGTATTGTTAGAGTTCGATGAAACATTCACATATGTCTTTCTCATGTTGGTTATTTTCATTTCCAAGGCTTCGATTCTTCACAACAATGAAGAAAAATAATAAGTTTATATGGTATATCTCGATACGATGATGTTTTTTATTTATAAGTTCGTATTTTTTTATTTCGAAGAAAGTGCCTCGAGGTTACTCTAAGCAGACTTTAAATCTACATGTGGATCTAAGCTATCGCTTATCCAAATTCTTTGATATCTAAAATTGGATACTGGTTGAATGTCACTGTTGTTTATATTTACGTTCATTTGTCGATGCTTATGATTTATCGATGTGATATCTTAAGCATTAGAGTTTTACAAGCATTGTTATTTTAGTCCGCACCAGCTTCCAAGGCCTTGTTTAGTGGCTACCGTAATTCGGCATGAATTATTATCGACAGCTTATCTTATCTTGCTGCAAATTTTCCCTTTCATTTAACACCTTCACAGTTATTCAAAGCGAGATCCGTATTATTAATGGAATTATTCGAATTAAATAATTTATACACGTGGTTAATAAGTCAGAATTCATTGTATCTTTTTGGGTATAGGAATGAAAACATTCCTTCGGAAATTCGCCTTCTCTGTAGATATTAAGAAATAGTTTGGTAAGGATTTCCAAACTTCTCTCATGTAACATAATTTAAATGTATTTTTTATATTTGTATGTAAACATGATTGAGTGATTTGCCTTATTTTGTTGTTTTCTTGAATTTACAAAGAAAACGGACCTTAATAATGAGAGAATTTTTTAGATTTCGTATTTTTAAATTGCTATATTCGTATGTATCTTAGCTGAAACAAAGTCACATGTTTTTTTGGTGTTTTAACTGCAATACAGCTATATATTGTCTACGGCCGCTGATTTTGTTCACTAGTCAAGCGAGTTTGTTTTAAAGTAAATATCTAAAGCAAGTAATTACAGACATAATATACGTACGTAAAGTAGCCCAAAGTTTTTGAAGCTAAATACCCAACTTCAATTATTAGTAATTATTTAAGATATGTAAACATTTTCTTCTATAAGAGTAGTAATAGTATAATGTGCTGAGGTGCGTCTGATACCATTCGACGGGCTTTTATTCAGAGGATTAAAAGGGAATTATGCTCTGGAATAATTACACTTTTCGGGTACAGTAGCCTGTGGGTTACAGTGATTAAAAAATGTAATATATTTCTCTCTCGGGTATATCCATCTTATTATTGCTGAATTTTTAGGTATTTAGAGTATATTGAAAATAATTTTAGTATAATTATATTTTTAGGTGAGAAAATAAACATTTAACAAGTATTAAACTATCTACAAAATAATTTCTGTGTAAAATATATATTAAAATTAGATATTAAGTGAAATGTGGTCAAAAGTAAAAGTTGCGTCCATTAAAGAAAAAAAGTGTGACGTGAATTACTTTTGTAAAATAGGTGAGCGTAGTGGAGGTTTTAAATCCTTGACTCTATATTTCAATTTCTAGGTAATACCCCTGTGAAACAGGACAGCCCTAGCAAAATTGGAGGAAGATCTACTAATGAGAAATCTTGACAAATTGAAAAGTAAAAATAGCTTTTCACGAACGAGAATTAGCGTCTCCCGGCACCTTGAGCATCATAATTACTTGACTAGTTTTTTTTTTTCTTCTTTACTCTCTGGTATTTTTTATATCCTCTGCTTCTACTCCCAGTAATTAATTAGTATACTTTTTCTATTATAATATTACTATATAATATATATAATTATACTTTTTCTCCATTAGTACTACTTACTATAATAAATATTCAATGCTCACTCAACAACTACTATGTCCTTTTTACATGTGTATTTTCTACGTTATGGATAATGAAACAAAATGGAAGGAAACATTTAAGAAATATTCTTGATTATCTACGAATAACTCTAAGTAATCTGTAATTGGATTAAATTCTCGGATTACTTGGAAATTTTTCGTTGATATAGTTTTATGGAATGTATTTGAATATCGTATTATTACTTCTTTATCGAATTAAATCGAAAGAAGAGTAATTTTATATTTGATTCTATATTTGATTATATAATGATTTGGAAGTACTCTTAACAATTATTACCATTCAACAACATTGCCCCCATCGCCCCATTGGACAGGATTATCCTGGGTGAGACGGGAGTTGAAGCTTGGGTGAACTTAACTGTTCTATCTTCTGAAATATTTCCAATGAAAAAGAATGTTACGCTTTCAATGTATTTCACAAATTCTGGTAGTAGTATTGTGAATAGTGCTTCGACAGCTGAGGTCATTTCGTATTTCGTGGGCTCCCACCGGGAATCGAACCCGGGATCGCTTTCACTGAAGTCGATCGCGCAGCCCACACAGCTATCCGGGAGCCCTTTCACAAATTCTTTTACTACAGGAAATCTTATGGAAGGAAAATTAAGAAAGTGATATTTTCCAGAAAATTGGGTGCAGATTATTATGTTTTTGAATAGATGAATTTGGGTCTATCATTCAAGAAACGAGGTCTTTTCTGGTATCAACATTTTCATGGTGGAATCTACTTTTCACGTATGTTAATCACTTTCCTGTTAAAAATTTTGGATAAGAGTGTCTTGGGAAAATCTATAAGAATATGCGAGTTTTCGGGAAAATGCAGGGAGAAATGTAGTCCCCTGCTACTTTTCGTCCTATTTTCGTAAGAAAAAAATTCCCGCGGGAAAGTTTCTGAGGAAATACTGAAATTATTTTTTGTGCAAATCAAAATCCTGTTAATTTATTGATAACGTCAAAAAACGAATATATATTTCGATGGTGAAGCGAAACTCGGCCCGCACGGCTGTGCGAGCGGCTGTTATTCTGCCGATCCTTATATTTTTCGGAAGGCTTGTGATGCTCTCATCGATTCGATCAACAACGACAGTTTTTATGATCGCAGGTCATCAAATTGTCCGAAGATCCGAATTCTTACACTTCATGCATGAATTTCAGCGCTAACACAAGTTAATTAGCATGCTTAAGGATTTAATGCTAATAACTTTCCAAGATTTTGATGTGGTATGTCCAACATTTACCCGGTTGTGCTGTCTCTTGTTGGCTGTTTGAATCGTTTACAATGACGTCTACTGGCTGGAATGGTCACGTATCACTGGATTTTTAGCATCTGTGTTTGTAAATATGCTGTACATATTACTTATACATTACGTTTTCGTGATAATATTTATAATCAATGTAATTTTGTCGCAGTCTTTATTTCAAAGTTAGGAGATGATGAGCTAATACTATAGTAAGTACTTAGTAGAATATCTAAGCATCTCGTAGCAGTAAAGCACTTTGGAAAGTATTTTATGGAAAATTCCTTACCACCCTCGATGTGCCATTCATAATTCATTCCCATTTCAGAATTTATGGAACTAATCACACCATAAAGTTTTAGATAATAGTAACTTTTATTGACGCAATACAATTGCATAACAATTGACATAGCAATTTACAATACAGCCAAACATAGATGCGTAAATTGGTGTCCTTGCCAAGCACAATTTTCTGCACTGCAGCCTATCTTAGCCTTGGCCTTCTCTGCAATCTCTCTTCAGAATTTTCTGTTTCTGATTTAATACCGTCAGCTTTGTACACCCATTGCTAGTAGGTTAAGGCGCGGTTTTCTCATGGCTCCGGTCGCTTCCACACGAAAAACAATGAAAACACACCGCTTAAGGTGCCTTGCTTCCCGCTTAAGACGTGAATTTCTCCCGTACCAAGACGCACTGCAACCTACTTTAGTCAATCGTTCGCCTCATTCGATAGAGGAAATTATTTACTTTATATGTCTTGCGCTTTGTCTCATCTATAGAATGGTTTCTTGTAAATTTCTTCCTGGAAAGACTAACTTTGAGAGATTGAATCACAAACAATCTTCATTCCACACACACGCGCGTACACAATCATCGCAAAAGTAACCCAGGTTATGTATTTATCTATGCTTAATCGAGAGGCAAGTTTTCAATACAATAAACTAGGTTAGATATTTATAAGTTATTACGCTATGCATTTCAATTTTTTCATCTTCCTGATGCAGAATAATAAAACTTAAAAATGATTTTTCAACAAAACTTGCACTGCGATGACTGCATATGCTCATATATGTCCCGTTTACATATTAATTAACTTGTTTTACACCTCTATTATATTTATAGAACATCCATATAAATGTGCATTCATGAAATAAAGCAGTATTATTTAAATAAAGCCAAATAATAATGCCAACAACATCATCACACAAGTGTACGTATTTACCTCTGATTAACCAACGCACACGGAAAGACTTTTCGCCACCTCTAGGGCTATCGGATATTTGCCGATCGGAAAGTGTCCCTTGATCCGATCGATAGCGCTCTAAAACGCCCGGATTGTCTTTCCGATCGTATGTGACGTAACGGATCAAAGGCATCCGATCTGTTGGGAACGGTTGACTCTGAAACACCCCCCAGGAAAGATTATTGGAAACTATGGAGAGAAGGAAGTTTATTGGCCACTTGATAAGACACAACACATTTTGACTGTAATTTTATAAGGGAATATTTTAGAAAAGAAAGGAATAAAAATATAGAAGAAACTTCGAAGGGGTTGCCAAAGTTGTGTAGAATTGAGGACAGATACATATCGCAGTAGTGGCATTTACTTTAGAAATTTATAGATAGACTTGTTAATTATGCAGCTTATATCACATGTTAAAATTCACTATAAACTGCAAATATTTTATAATATTGCTTATTTATGTATCATATATATTCTTCATCTGTTTCAACCCTTGAGTTGCTTCTCAGCAACTACTTATACATGCACCAGATCAGCACACACACATACATCAACACAACATATGCGACATACTAGATTTTATTTTTACAAACAACTACAATCAATAATTAAACACAACAGTTCTCTTTGAACTCAACTCAGATCACTATCTGATCTACTTTACATTAAACAAGAAACCAACAACAATAAATCAAACACCAATACAAAATACAAATTGGAATACATTCTATGAATTTTTACTAAACCACATTCAATACATACCAATATTACAAGAACACACTCCCACATGCATAGATTCACAAATAAAACTAAGAACTGACCTATTTACACAGGCAAAAGCCAAATCAACAACAAATATTCCACCAAAAAAACGAAGGAACAAACTCCCTTCTCACATAACATACATGATCAAACTAAGAAACAGACACAGAAGACATTAATTTACATACAAACACCCACAAGACAACAACAACATCTTATACCACCAATATAAAAATAGAATCAGAAAAGAAATTCAAAAACACAATGACAAAATTTGGAACGAAAAATAGACTCACTGTCTTTCGAGGATAATAGCTTATGGAAAATGTCCATAGCACTAACCAAAGCTATGCCACCACCAGTTCCAATCATAGATAACAATATCTGGTACTATGATCCTCAACAAAGGGCAAATCTATCTACTAAACACCTAGCAAGTATAATGTCTGCCCCCACAACCAACAGTGGGAAAGACAAAATAATAAACGAAACTTACACAAACATAAACAACACACCAAACTCCACAATAAACGAAATCAGGCCATCAGAAATCCTAAACTACAGAAAAACATTAAAAAACAAAATAGCACCTGGACATGACAACATCGCAAGCCATATGCTCAAATTAACATCAAACATACCACACTTCATAACACTACTTGTTGATTTATTCAACACATGCTTCATCATCATCATAGGTCATTCAATCCATAGATTGGTTGACTGCAGCCCTTAAAAAACAAGCAATGTCATACACCAGTCATACTAAACAGCACCATCATACCACAAACAAAAACACACAAATTCCTAGGAGTTACACTAACCTCTAAACTCTCCTGAGACAAACACATAACAACAGCTATTGCTAAGGCCAATTATGCCAAACACAAAATACTACCATTACTATCAAGAAAAAACAACATCAGCATAAACACCAAACTAAGACTAATACATACACTCATAATACCAATAATAACATATGCATGTCCAATCACCTTTAACACCACCAACACAAACATCAAAAAAAATCGAAACATTTTACAATAACACAATAAGAGCAGCCACAAACACAAACAAATTAGTAAACATAAATGAAATCAAAAGATACCATAATTAAGGAACAATTAAATAAAATGTAAAAAAATTCATAAAAAAATTTCATAACAATCTACCCAATGTAAATAACAATATTGTTAAAAACCTATGGTGCTCTGGAAAAAAGAATGCCTAAAAAAACAAAAATATTTTAAAATTATAAAAATAAAAAGAAAAGAGGAAAAAAATAATATGATAAAAAAGAAGAAAAGACATAAAATGCAACAAAAACCAGAATAATAAAAAAGAGAAAAAAATAATAAAAATAAAAGGCGCAACAGGTGGCATCACCAATTTAGTATGTAAAATTAGAACAAGGTTAAAATTAAGTTAAATAAAAAAATGATAGAAAGAAAAAAATGTATTAGTATGTAATTAGAATTAGAATTATTATTAAACTATTAACAGTTCCTGGCTTGGGGACAAGTACTGCCACTTTACCTTGGTGCCGCTCAGTGGTAAAAGGTGCAAGAAACTCATCCAAAGAAACCCTTGGCAGCAGACCTCCATTCATCTCAGCTTTCCGTTTCAGTTTGTAGTATGTTCTCCATTACATATCTATTTGGCTCACATAGTCTAGTCGGGGTCTTCCTCAACAATTTGTACTCTCAAATTTTCCTTCCATTATTCTTTTAACTTGACTATCGTGTCCTAGTAAATGACCAACAAGTTTAACTCTCCTTTATTTAATGATTTAATTTCTTTCTTCTTATTGAGATTTTTCAAAGATTTCTTTATTTGTTATCCTTTCCGTCCAGCTAAGCTACAGCATTCTGTAACACTGTGCTTCAAAGGATAGTCTTTTTATTTCTCTCTCCCCTATAGTCCACGATTCACTTTCATATAGCGCAACATTCCAAACTTCATATAGTCTTCATAAAGTTTTTCCTTGTCTCCAAACTAATTCTTCTTGATGTTACTAGAGTTTTCTTTTTATTGAATATTGTAATCATTTCTCATAACCCTGTTCATTACATTGAATATATTCTGTAAATCTTCCTCACTTTATGCTAACACAGCTATATCATCCGCGAATCTAAGCATGTCCACTTCCTCCCCGTTTACTTTTATTCCAATTTCTATCTCATCTCTTATTCTGTCTATAGCGTCTTGTACATATAAATTGAATAAATATGGCGATAAGGAACACCCTTGTCTAACACTCTCACTAATTTTTGCTTCCTTCTCCTTTGAGCCAAATCTAACTACTCCTTTTTCATTTTTGCAGAAACTATAAATAAGTCTTCTTTCTCTGAATTTAATTCCAACTTTCTTTTAAATTCTTTAAAATGTGCAATAATGTATTCTAACTGATATTGCCGAAGGACTTTTCCAGACCAATGAAAGAAATTAATGGAGAAGAACTCAGAAAGGATTGTACTTTTACCACAGATTTATTAAAAAAAACACACAGACACGACCGGTTTCGAACGATTTATCGTTCATCATCTGGTGAAGAAACTCTATATTCAAACCCTTAAATATTAGTTAGATGAGGGGGGAGAAGAAGGGAAGGGGAAAAAGGGGCCTGAGGGGGAAGGAGGAGGAAGTGGCAGTCTATGTAGGTACAGAAAAGAAAAGGGACCTCTAATGATAAGAAAGGACAGTGTTTATCAGCGGGGAGTGAGAAGGGAAAAGATGTTCGTTTACTAAGGAACATTTTGAAGAATTGCTATGTCTCCGAATTTGTAATTGCTCCAGGAAATTGAGTCGGCGGCCTTTGGTTGCGATATGGAGGATTTCTGGGACAAAATCTGAGGAGTGATTATTTTCGAAAAGGTGTTTTGAGAAGTAGGAGACAGAAGAGTTATTTCCAAAGCACCTGAAATGTTCCTTGCTTCTGGTTAAAAAGCTGCGGGAGGTCTGACCGATGTATGCTGCATTGCAGTCTTTGCATTTCAAAAGGTAAACCTGCTTTATCCTGGGGGTTGTGATTATCTTTTCCATTGCAAAGAATTTTCGCTAGGTTGAGAGGGGTTTTGAAGGAAGCCTTAAATTTATCTTTGGGGAGAAGATTGGACAATTGGAGGAATAAAGAATAAATGAAAGTAAAGTTTACCCATTTATAATTTAAGGCATCTTTAGCGGGGGAGAAAATTTAGTTGAGAGCAGTGTTTCTGAGTTTTCGGACCAGAAGTTTTTCAGTACTATGAATAGGGTATCCGTTTTTTGAAGCAATGTATTTAATTATACCTACTTCATTTTGAAAGTCTAAAGCAGTGGTTCCCAAAGTGGGCGCTACCGCCCCCTGGGGGCGGTACTCTAGTCTTTGGGGGCGAAGAGAGCTAAGGGGGCGACAGGGGGGCACCGGAGGATCCTAATAATGTGACAAATGCGAAGGCTAGGTAACCTTACTTTTGTCTCCGTTCTCAGGGTTCATTTTTTAAGTTTACCTTGTTTCCCACATCTAGAAGCAATTTAAACCAAGTTTTTCCTTAGATTTTAAAGTAAGAATGGTTGAAAAATGTTTCCAAGCCTTTCTCGCACAAGGGAAACATATGAAGGGATTTAGTCTCATTTGGTCTATCGTTGGCACAACTTCACGACACTGAGTACTTCGGCAGTAAGGTTCAGTGTGAATAAAACGGGTGTGAATCTGGAGAGGAATCAGGTCATCTAATAGTAAGATTCGGTGCTTTTACATAAGATATTACCTGAATAACCATTTTCCAAACAAGTCGGTTCCAAAGATATTAAGGCTGTATTGGTAAGTTATTTTTCATTCATCGCATGATATCATTCTTGTTATAGTACTATTATATATTTTCTATTATTATTTATGATGGCGAAGTATATCGCAATAATAAATGGCCAGTATATTGTTTATGTTTTCATGAAATTTTCTCTCTCTCTCAGGTCATTCTTGACCTGAGAGTCGAAGTGAAAGGACGTGTTCTCCGGAGCTCCTGAACGGACCCCCAGAGTGACAAGCCAACGGTCATCAAGTCCTCATTAACCGGTGTTTGTTTTTCAGCTTTCCCCTTTCTTAGCTGAGCAGCAGTTTAGTGTTGAGTACAACTAAGACTTTTTCTTTATTTATATTCTTTCTGTGTTTAATTTAATTAGTGTTTTTCAGAGTATTCTAGTTTGTTGAAGGGGAATTGTTGTATCTCTTTTATATATTTTAACCTCTAAGTGCTTAGTTTCGTGAGGTGCATCTATATTTTAAGTAGAGAGTTTTTATCGTTACTTCTAGTTGTTTTTCACAAAACCTTTCGATTTAGTTCGTTAAAGAAATATATCGTCCTTTTTGAGATTCTTAAACAGATTGAATCCGTTGTGCTGTAGTCTCAGGTCAACCGTTTAGTTTAACTTTTTCGTTTATTTTCTACGAGAGCGTCAATTTCGAGTTAATTTTATAATATTTAAGCGTCACTCTTTATTTTTCTCTCGTATATTTGACTCAGGTCTTGTTATCCTATAACAGTCTATCAAGTTTCTTTTGTAAGAGCTCAGTTAGGAGTGTTTGAGAGTAGGATGGCTTCCCCAAGGACCCCCGTTTCTTCAATCTTGGGAACCGTTGGCTATGAGGCACTTGTGTCGCAAGTCACGGAACTTAGGAAAGAAGTTGCGGACCTCCGCTCTCAGCTCGAAGGGTTACGGCTGGCTTCGGCTTGCGCAGGACCCTCCGTTACGAGCTTGTCGCACCCCTGAGGTGCCTCGGCCTTGCCCGACTACGGTTGTAGGCAAGCCTATTGGCTCCTCTTCGGAGGATACCACGCGGGTAGTTGCTTGTCCTTCCCAGAGGGCTGACGAGTGAAAGGTGGTTTCTAGTCGCGGTGCTCGCGGCCTAGTGCTGCGAAAACAGTGTGCTGGGAATGCTTCGGCTGAACCGGCGCCTGTTAGCAACAGGTTTGAGGTGCTGAAGGACCTAGAGCTAGAGCACTCGCCCGTTGCCACGGAGGAAGCTGGGCCGAAGGAGAGCCGTGGGGGGAGGGGAGTGTTAGTCCGTGACCCGACAACTGAGCGCGCGACGATTGAGCGCGTCCCAATTGAGCGCAGACAACTGAGCGCTAGGACAACTGGGCGCTAGGACAACTGAGCGCTTGGACAACTGGGCGCTAGGACAACTGAGCGCTTGGACAACTGGGCGCTAGGACAACTGAGCGCTTGGACAACTGGGCGCTAGGACAACTGAGCGCTAGGACAACTGAGCGCTAGGACAACTGGGCGCTAGGACAACTGAGCGCTAGGACAACTGGGCGCTAGGACAACTGAGCGCTTGGACAACTGGGCGCTAGGACAACTGAGCGCTAGGACAACTGAGCGCTAGGACAATTGAGCGCTAGGACAACTGGGCGCTAGGACAACTGAGCGCTAGGACAACTGAGCGCTAGGACAACTGGGCGCTAGGACAACTGGGCGCTAGGACAACTGAGCGCTTGGACAACTGGGCGCTAGGACAACTGAGCGCTAGGACAACTGGGCGCTAGGACAACTGAGCGCTTGGACAACTGGGCGCTAGGACAACTGAGCGCTAGGACAACTGAGCGCTAGGACAACTGGGCGCTAGGACAACTGGGCGCTAGGACAACTGAGCGCTTGGACAACTGGGCGCTAGGACAACTGAGCGCTAGGACAACTGAGCGCTAGGACAATTGAGCGCTAGGACAACTGGGCGCTAGGACAACTGAGCGCTAGGACAACTGAGCGCTAGGACAATTGAGCGCTAGGACAACTGAGCGCTAGGACAATTGAGCGCGTCTCCTTCTCAGGCGTTAATAATTGAACGAATATAAGGAAGATAATATCAATTGTTAACGCTGAGTGGTACCTTTCCTTACCGATTACTGATTAAACTACAAAGTTAACTGAAATATTTAACTTCTTAACTAAAATATTCCACTCTTCAAGTAATTTACTTCCACATTTATACAATCTTAAAGTAATTTAATTTCTGATACTTAATCGGTAATATATTTAGTTATATTTTATTATTTTAGTTATATTTTATTATTTGTTATTTTATATTTAGTTTTGAGAATCATTCTTAACTTTAAGAAAACAAAGTCTATCCAGAGAGTCTTCAGCGAGAGAGATTTCAGCAATGCATTTCTTATGGAAGAATTTTGAACCCTCCTGGCGTCGAACTCACGGTCATTTTGCAACATTTCTTCCATACGAACCATAGAAGGCTACTTCAACTTCAGCCTCCGAGATTTTGGTTCCTCTATCTTACCGATAAGAGCCTCAAAATAATTTTCAAAAATACACGCAATGCATTCTTATGGGAAAATTGCGATTTTTGGGACATTCTAGTGTCGAACCCATGACACCTAGCGTCGATGTCAGCATTATTCTGGCATCTAAAAGGTGGGGCCAGTACGTCGTAAAAATCTGACGTCGACGGCGCTTGTGGAACATGGTCAGAATTCGTATCCCCTATATCTATCTATATAGGTATATCCGGAGAGTTAGCTATATATAATAGATACGAATTAATTGCATGTAGCTTTCTTTATGGCACTTAATGCTCAAATCGGAGAGCATAATTGGGTGGGTGATAAAAAAAGATTACTTGACGGTACAAATGGAAATAGTTTAAAAGGAAAACGTCAAAGACTTGTCAGATTATAAGTTCGACGCTTGGAAGGTGCAACTCTCCTTTGGGAAATGCATGGGGTGAGTTTAAATTTTGTAATATCTAACTCTTTCTTAGAATATATGAATCCATAACCCATCATGCGATCAAAAGTCATGAATATATTTCTTAAATGAGCTCGATCGTTTCCCTAAGGACTCTTGGTTCGATGCTAGAGCGCAATTTATGTGTTTCTTTTGTTTAATGTGGGGAGAGCGAAGCTTCTAGAGAGCACAATAACTTTCCCAAGGTGAGTCCAAACCTGGGTTTTTACACCAATCAACACGGAAAGAATATTAGTGAATTCCAGAGAGGAATACAATACAAAGGTGTATGACCACTCCCTGCACTCGGGTGAATAGGGACTTAGCAGTGCACCTGCTGTGAGGATTCGCAGACGCGCTACCTCTACGGTGAACATCAAAGTCGCCGTCTGCAGGATCCATAAATCGTCCATTTCCCGAAAGAGGAGATATGAAGAAATAAACGAATTTTTGAATATTCAATACTTACCTCCTTTCCAACGTCTTTTTCAGCACGGTCCCGCCCCACCCCGCAAGCCACCAGTGGCGTATGGGTTATTCCCATGTCTTAGATTTAGTAAAATATAATCAAGTAATTCTTTAGGCTTTCCCTTTACATTGACATTTTCAGTTGCTGTCATAATGGATATTATGAATTGGAGAACGATTAGTGTTATTATTTATTATTACTCAGAAATATGAGACGTTCGTTAATACTAGACGTACTTAATTCTTTACAAAATGAGTGAAATATTTTAGTTAAGAGTCGTCAAAGGGAAGGAAAATAGGATTTATGTAAAAGTTGCAGAAGTGCATGTCGATTCTCAACGGAAAAAGTGGACGTGGTATGAAATATAGTTGTAACATTTGCAGAGGAGAGAATCTTACATCAATCACCTTAGCTCTTTTCAATGCGACTGACTATTGATAAAGAAAATATTCGGTATAATCAAATTTGTCATATTTTGGAGTCTAAATCTAAAATCGACCTTAAAATAGAGACAAAGAAAATACGATGCTATAGCAGAAATTTATGAATTCCAAAGTCTGGTGTTTACAGCTCCTGCCACACGCTAAAGCGCTGCTTCCAGAGTATCTGCATATATATGAGAACTTTTATAAGATGTTGAGGTTTGAGTGAAATAGTTCGTTTTCAGTAACCTCTTCCATGTAACTAAGCTAGGATGAGAGAAGTCGGATCCTCCTCTGTAATCAGATACTTTATTTAATTGTGCTTTCATATTTCCCGTTGAGAACCAAAAGGCACTTCATCTAAAACATTCAAAGATAATGCACGCGTAAATATAACATAGTTGCTATAGTCCGTCCAACGTCATGAAGACACCACGTAAATCATATGGGCCCGTGTATTTCTTACGGGAGAACGGCGCGCGCTGTCGCTACATTTGCACAGAATAAGAAAGTCGACAAGAACTTACTTGGAAGGCATTCAGCGTGTACAGAAGTTAATTCTTTATGGCATTGTGCAATTAAATCAAGGCTAAATATTGTCGTAATCGAAGGAAAAATAAGAAAGTGATATTTTCAAGAAAATTGGGTGCAGATTATTATTTTTTTGGAATCGATGAATTTGGGTCTATCATTCAAGAAACAAGGTCTTTTCAGAAATCAAAATCTTCCTCGTGGAATCTTCTTTTCACGTATGTTATTTACTTTGCTGTTAAAAATTTTGGATAAGAGTGTCATGAGAAAATCTATAACAATACGCGAGTTTTCGGGAAAATGCAGGGAGAAATGTAGTCGCCTGCTACTTTTCGTTCTATTTTCGTTATAAAAAAATTCCAGCGGGAAAGTTTCTGAGGAAATACTGAAGTTATTTTTTGTGCAATTCAAAATCCTTTAAGTTTATTGATAACGTCAAAAAACGAATATATATTTCGATGGTAACGCGAAACTCGGCCCGCACGGCTGTATGAGTGGCTGTTATGCTGCCGATCCTTCCATTTTTCGGGAGGCTTGTGCTGCTCTCATCGATTCGATCAACAAAGATAGTTTTTATGATTGCAGGTCATCCGAAGATAGGGAATATTGAATTCTCACACATTCATGCATGAATTTCAGCGCTAACATAAGTGAATGAGCACGCTTAAGGATTTAATTTTAATATCTTTCCAATATTTTTATGTGAAATGGCCATTATTTACCCATGTATTGTCTAAATAGATTATATCGCGACCATTCTCACGACATTTCCCAATTTTTAAGTTCCAAAAGGTCGAGCGCTTGATATTTGGCTTCATTGTTCACAGTTTGTAAAACTAAATTAGTTGTCGGAGGGATGGTTTTCAAAAAGAAAGAATGTACCTGACAACCTATGGGACTTATCACGAAAACGTCTTACTTAACTTCTCTATTCCTTTCTTAGATTATCCCAGTTTTCCAATGCTTACGAGAAGTGAGAAGCGGTCCTTTGCTGATCTCTTTCGTAATTCTAATGAAAGTACTTCTACTGACATCAGTGGCCTCACACGTTCCTTGTATCTGCCTATATCTATATATCTACCTATCACTTTCTTCAGAAAAAGTTAAAATATTCCGAAACCGATGCCACTGTTTCCGTTCGCCACTTCTTAGGATTTTTTTCTTTTTTCCCTCTATTCACATTCACTTTTTGTAGAAAACCATGAATGTAATATTTCCTTTACGACAGTGAATATATTTTATTACATCCATACACTGTACATGCATTCACGTCACACTCCACGAAAAATGAAGATAACACTAAATCTCACCAATTACAAAATCACTCACTAACAATACCGTACTGAAAAACTAAAAATGTTGCATAGTCGCTCAAGTTGTAATTGCTCTCTCTAAGACTCTCTGGATAGACTTTGTTTTCTTAAAGTTAAGAATTATTCTCAAAACTAAATATAAAATAACAAATAATAAAATATAACTAAAATAATAAAATATAACTAAATATATTACCGATTAAGTATCAGAAATTAAATTACTTTAAGATTGTATAAATGTGGAAGTAAATTACTTGAAGAGTGGAATATTTTAGTTAAGAAGTTAAATATTTCAGTTAACTTTGCAGTTTAATCAGTAATCGGTAAGGAAAGGTACCACTCAACGTCAACAATTGATATTATCTTCCTTATATTCGTTCAATTACTAACGCCTGAGAAGGAGACGCGCTCAGTTGTCCTAGCGCTCAGTTTTCCTAGCGCTCAATTGTCCTAGCGCCCAGTTGTCCTAGCGCTCAGTTGTCCTAGCGCTCAGTTGTCCGCGCTCAGTTGTCCGCGCTCAGTTGTCACGGAACCGAGAAAATCGCCCAAATGGACGCCATGAAGACGGAAAAATGTCGATTTTGGGAAAATTGTCCAAATAAATGCGAAAAACAACAAAAAAGGCCTTACTAGCTTGAAATTGTGAAAATCTTCACCCCCCCCCCAAATACATTGGGGGGGGGGGGGTGACTGGAAAGAAGGCATGGCAAATTTTGAAAAACATGCATTAAAAATTTGATGTTTATAATCAAATCGAGTTTTTGGAGGAGCTAACGACCATTAAAAAGGGAGATGGCATGACGATGAGGGACTATGTGGTTAGAGTGATGGATTTGAGTCAAAAGGTAGGAAAGGCAGGCGTGACGTTCAGTTATCATACCTTGTCAATCATTCTGCTAAGATCTTCCAAAGGATAAGTACGAGATATTCGTACGATCAGTCACAACAAACAATGCCGTATTGTCCATAGAAGAAGTAATTTCGAAAATGGAAACAGAGGAGAAAAGGTGTAAAAGGAAAGATTGGTGCGATGAAATGTCCCCTAAGGCGTTCAAAGGGCAAAGGAGAGAGATGTCGAAGGGGACACCGTGGATGAAGAAAGGTGAGAGCTCCTGAACGGAATCCCATGTTTGTTTTACTTGTAAACAACCAGGACACATTTCTAAATTTTGCCCTCGTGCGGTTGAAGCAAAAGGCAAAGGGACTGTGGTATGTTTTGTCTGCAGGGAGATTGGGCATATTGCCAGTTATTGCCCAAAGGTGCAGAAGAGAGAACCGAGCTGTTCGAAGACCAACCCGAGGATTAGGGAAGCCAGAGCATCAGTAGGAGAACAAGAAAGTGGTGAAGCGGATCAAGCAAAAACTAATTTAGTCAGAGTAAAAGCCTTGATGGTGGCAGGCGGTGGTGCTGAGAAGGAAGTGATGAAATGATTTGTGGATTCGGGTGCAAGTAAGCACATGACCCCTCATAGGGAAATTATCATCAATTTTGATGGGAATACAAGTTCATGTGGCAAATGGGCATGGGTTAGATATTTGTGGAAAGGGGTGTGTTGAGTTAAAATTGAAAGATGAAAATGGAGGGTGGCTGGTGAAATTGGAAAGGGTATTGTATGTCCCAGACTTGCAAGGCAATTTGATGTCATTGAGACAGTTTGATGTTAAAGGTTGTAAGGCGGTAGTGGAAAGGGGTTGATTAAATGTCATGCACGATGGTGATGTTTTCTTAAAAGGGAAAGCAGTTGGTGGTATGTATGAAGTTGAATGCTCATGGTATGGTACCAGTGATGCTGGTGACAGAAATGCTGAGGAAGAGTTGGTCTCAGCCCAATTGAGAGTGGCTGTGTGTCGTGAGACATGGCATAAGAGGTTTGGGCATTCTAAGTCATTACCAAATTTCCAATTTCCAATTTCAATTTTTCCAAAAGGTATAGTTGAAAATTGTGATGTGTGTGCTATTGGGAAAATGAAAAGAAAACCATTTTCTGAAAGGGATAGCATGTCAGAGCATCCTCTTGATTTGGTATTTTCAGATGTTTGTGAAATTAAGCCAGAAATTATTGGAGGAGAGAGATATTTTGTAACTTTTACTGATGATTTTAGTAGATATTCTGTGGTTAATATCATTAAGCATAAATTTTAGGTGTTTAGTTGTTTTCAGAGGTTCAAGGTTTCCACTGAAAATCAAGTGAATTGTAAGGTGAAGGCTTTACAATCAGATAATAATCAGTTAGTCAGGCAGTATGCAATTTTGGAGGAGGAAGGGATACATGTTGAGAACTCATTTCCATTTGATGCTGATAGTAGGCAAGATGAGAGTGATGGTCAAGCCTCAGTGGAATCACCTGAGGTAGAGTCAGTTACAGAATTTGAGCTGCCTGAGCCTATGCAAAACTTGGAAGAAGATCAATTTGTTGTCCCACGAAGGTCTGATAGGATACCAAAGGCCCCTAGGCCATGTGCATGTTGTCGTGCAGTGAATAGTCATGCCTATAATGTTTCCGAAATTCATGATCCATTGAATTATGAGGAGGCAATGAGTGGTGAGAACAAAAGGGAATGGTATCAAGCAATGTTAGAGGAAATAAATAATTTGAAAAACAATGATGTTTGGACACTAGTTGATCGCCTGAAAAATCAGAAGGTAATTGGGACTAAATGGGTGCTCAAGATAAAAAGAGATGCAAATGGAAAAGCTGAGAGATATAAGGCAAGATTGGTTGCTCAGGGATATGATCAAGTGTGGTGTTGATTATTTTGAGTCCCTCTTTCCTGTGGTTAGACGTAAGTTGGTAAGATTGATGATTGCCTTAGGAGTAGAAAATGAATGGTATTCTAAACATATGGATGTGAGATGTGCTTTTCTCAACAGTGACATAAAAGAAATTGTTTATGTAGAGCAGCCAAAGGGTTTTGTAAATAATGAAAGGGATTATGATTGTATATACAAGTTAAACAAGAGTATGTATGGGCTGCATCAGTCTGCAAGAAATTGGTACAAGCTTTTGGATGAAAAAGTAAAATCTTGTGATATATTGAGATCAGTAAATGATCTGTGTTTGTAATTTCATTCTAGAAAGTCTGTATTTGGTGGTTAATGTTGATGATCTGGGAATATGGGGCACCAAAATAAAGTTTGAGTGGCTGACCAATAAATTATCTAAGATATTAGATGTAAAGAATTTACGAGAAGTGTGTAATTTTTTTGTCTCTCAGGGTAACATATTGTAACCAACAGCATGTTTATGTAGATCAGGCAATGTATGCCAAGAGTGTACCTGAACTTTTTGGGATGCAAGATGCTAAAGATGTAAAGACTCCTCTAGTAGTTAATAATGGGCATAAATTGGATTTTCAAAATGAGGAGTTTCAAATTGACACAAAAACTTATAGAAAGGCAATAGGAAGTCGATTGTACTTGAGTAACTCCACTAGACCAGACATCATGTTTCCTGTTTGTAAGTTAAGTCAGCATAACAGTGACCCCAAAATTGAACATTGGACTGATGTTAAACATTTATTTAGATACCTTACTGAGCATTTAGCATTGAAATACTCAAAGAAAGGTAAACCTATAGAAGTTATGTGGATGGTGATTGGGCCAATGATACAGTGAAAAGAAAGTCCTTTAGTGGTTTTGTTGTTATTTTAGCAGGTGTTACTGTTAGCTGGAAATGTTCAAAACAAAGTAGAGTGGCTCTATTCACAATTGAAGCAGAGTCGATGGCCATGATAGGCTACAAAGGAGATTATTTGGTTGACTAATTTGTTAAATGAGATAGGTCAAGGTAAATACTTACCCAAGCCATACATAATCTATGCAGACAACAATGGTTATGTTAGTCAAACAAAACATGAAATGGTGTCCAAAAGAACTAAGCATGAACACAAAGATTGTATGTTTTTAAAAGATGCTGTGGAACGTGGTTACAAATTGTATTTTTGGCAATGTTTTATTTTTCTTGTAAAATAATTGTGAACAAGGGTAGGTGTTGGATATGCATTCTCAATTATTTCTTTTTATTATTACTGTATTTTATACATGTTCAGAGTGCAATTTCTGTTTTTCTCTTGTTTTTCATAAAAAAAGTTGTTTTCGTTTGTTGCTTCTTCCAGAAGTCATAATCGGATGTGTTCTCAAATGGAGTGGTTGTGTTAAGTTTTTGTCCCACCACTGGTATATGTGTTTATGGAGTGAATCCTGACATAATCCTCCCAAAGAGCAAGTGGGAAAGGTAGCCAATGGTGGCAGGAATACGTTTGTGTAGGCAAGAGATTTTAAATTTATAGTAAATTTCTTAAAGATAAGGGCTTACAATTGAGAAAAATTCAATCTATGAGAAGTCGAGCCAAGCCCAAGGACCAAAGCCACCAAAGTCTCACTCATTACCACTGGGCCATCAAATTCCATATATTCTGAATATAAAATTTTGCATAATCAATGTTAAGAAATTCTTTCTTATCTTGTATCTTTCGAACTACGGTCTATGAAGCAATTGCATATTATTGGCAATCCCACCCTTTAAAGCTAGATAGACTCCATGAAGTTGGATAGCCAAACTCTCATTCTCCTTTTGTCAGATACGTTTGGCTTTCTTTTGAAGATTACAATAAAGTTATCTCTTTACATAGTATATCTAATATGGTCAAGCTCAACATTGTTGAATGGAGACATGTTAATTAGATCAAATAGTAGCTTCGACTAGAGAATATTTGGAATTTTTTAGTGGAAGTTACAAGTTATTTGCTCTATTTAGTCTTCACAGAGTGTCCATTAACTTCTCCCCAATTTCATATGGTTGGAGGTGGGGAAAGATGGAATGGGAGTCTGTTCTACAAGCAACACCACTCTAGTTTTGCCTTCAAAAATGCTCTGATCATGCTCCACTATATCCCTGATTATATAGATTTCATGAACATGTCATAATTGAGTAATATCTAAATTGAAAAATAAAGGATGGAAGTTTATTGATTTCGCTATCACATCTGTAGTCAAGGAGCAGCCTGACAAAAATCATCAATATTCGGTATGTTTACTCTCGAATTTCTGTGTCCATTGTCATGAAGACACCATGTGAAGCATATGGGCCTGTGTATTTCTTATGGCAGAATGGCATGTGCTGTAGCTACATTTGTACAAATAAAGAGTGTCGAAAGAACTTACTTTTAAGGCATTCAGCATACAAAAAAACCAATTCCTTATGGCATATATCTATCTATTATATATAGCTAACTCTCCGGATATACCTATATAGATATATGTATATATATAGATATAGGGGATACAAATTCTGACCATGTTCCACGAGCGCTGTCAACGTCAGATTTTTTCGACGTACTGGCCCTACACTCTAGATGCCAGAATAATGCAGACATCGACGCTAGCTATCATGAGTTCGATGCCAGAAATTCCCAAAAATCGCAATTTTCCCATAAGAATGCATTGCGCGGATTTTTGAAAATTATTTTGAGGCACTTATCGTTAAGAGAGAGTAACCAAAATTTCGGAGGTTGAAGTTGAGGTAGTCTTCTATGCTTCTCATGGAAAAAATGTAGCCAAATGACAGTGAGTTCGACGCCAGGTGGATGCAAAATTCTTCCATAAGAAATGCATTGCGGAAATCTTTGACGATTTTTTTAAATGCCTTCCCGATAAGCTGGAAAGATAAAACCCGGAATGGTGACAGAGGCGTGGGACCTTCCCGATAAGATATTGAATCGACACTTTGGAACAAGTAAGGATGGCACTTATCTATTATTATTTTGCTGTCTTCTCTCACGATCGGGTTCTTAGTTCGTCGCCAGGCGGTCTTTGGCGCGAAGTTTTAAATTTGAACTGAGGCAGTACTTGGTATGATACTGTATTCAACGGATAGCTTGCAGTATGCAAGCAACTTCTACTCGTATAGTTTTACAGTATATATATATATACACTGTTCTACCTTTCGGTAGGTTCATGTGCCCCCACATTCCCAATTTAATTCCCTCTCCTTCAATTCCCGGTAACTTATCCCACCCCTTAATTCGTCTAATAACTTTTGTCTTTGTCTTCCCCTCTGTCTTTTCCCTAGCATTCTTCCCTCGATCGCTTTCTTCAATAATCCCTCCCCTCTCAATATTTGACACACCCATTTCTTTTGTCTATTTTTAATTACTTCACTCATTAATCTTTTCTCCCCAACCATCTCTTAAACCTCCTCATTCGTTTTTGTATTGACCCAACTAACTTTCTCCATTCTACGTCATACCCACATCTTAAAAACCTCCAATCTTTTGACATCCTCTTTTCTTAACGTCCACGTTTCACACCCGTACATCATTACACTCCACACCAAAGATTTTACCAATCTCTTCCTGATTCCTTTATCAAGTCCCTTTGTCATCAGTTCCCTTCGTTTCATGAAAGCCTCTTTTGCTAATGCTACCCTTTTTCTAATTTCTGTCGAACATCTTCCATCCTTAGAATGAAGACTGCCCAAGTATGAAAACAGGTCTACTTGTTCTAGTTTTCCCCATCCACCCTTATCGTTAATTTAGCATTCTTTCCCTTTGAAAACCCCATAATCTTAGTCTTTTTTAGATTGATTTTCATCCCAAACTCCTTTGCTTTATCATTTAGTGCATTAACTAGGATTTGCAAAACCTTTTCCGAATCGTACACAATAGCTTTATCGTCTGCATATCTTACTGACATCACTAGTTCCCCACCAACCTTTATTCCCTTATCTATTTCATCCCAAGCTTCTTTGATCATTTCTTCTGCATGTAAGTTAAAAAGAGATGGTGATAAAGGAGAACCTTGCCTTACTCCCCTCCCTAAGTCTGCCCATTCCGATTCCCCATAAGCAACTCTAACTCGTGTGGTCTGATTTAAATACAAATTTCGCACTAAACGCCTATCTTTCCAATCCAACCCAATTTTCTTTAGTATCACCATCAGTTTTGGCCATTGAACTCTATCGAAGCCCTTCTCAAAATCAACAAAACAAACACAAACGTCCCTTTAGAATTCTAAGCTTTGTTCTACGAGAACCCTCATAACTCCAATTGCATCCCTCGTCCCTTTCCCTCTCTGAAATCCGAACTGGTCATTTCCTATGAGTTCCTTAGTTTTCCCCTCGATTCTTCTATTCAATACCCTTAGAATAACTTTTGCCGCATGAGATATTAAGCTAATTCTTCGGTAGTCCCGGCATTCTAAGGCATTATTCTTTTTCTGTAACGGAATCAGGATAGACTTGGTAAAATCCTCTGGCCACTTTCCTTCGTCGTAAATCTTCCTGCATAAATTATAGAATTGCTTTTTACCCTTTCCTCCCAAATTCTTAAGAAATTCTACTCGACCTTCCCACTTTCAGCCATCTTCTCTATTTCGTTACACTGGCCCTTCCACCACGATTCTCTTGTTTTATTTGTTCCCCTCCTCAGTTCGTTGTTTAGTACCCTGTACATTCTACGCCCGTGTTCTGAGTTAACACTTTTCCATTTCCTTCTTTCCTCCATTTTATTTATCATTTCAACCGTCACCCATGGTTTCCTAATTTTACTTTGGCTGATCCTCCCTATGATTCTTTGGGTACTATCCTTGATGCTGGATTTGATCTTTTCCCATCCCTCGTCTACGGTGAGTTCCCTTTACATTTACATATAGACCCTGCTAACCGCCACTGGCGCATGGCAGGGGGTGTGAAACACCGAAAACCCTATCTACCTTTGACTGCTGTCTGCTTCTCTAATATTTCGGGGAAAAAATGACCAAAAATAACTATCTGTCCTGGCAACTATTTCCCTGTAACGCTTCGTCGTTTTGTCTCAAAGATCACGTATGCTACTAACTGGTATAACAATATCAACTATCTCTTCCCCGAGATCCGTAGTGATAAATTTATTAAAAACCTTCGTACGGTAATCAAGTCTTCTATTACTAAGCGAATCCCAACCGAGGGATTCTATCATAGCTGAAACACTACTGTCAAATCTGAAACCTCCCTTAACAAATCTAGCTGCCCTACGTTGAACCATCTCAAGGCTGGAAGTTAATCCCACTTCGTGCGGATTTCTATACCATCAAGAGCCCTTTTGACTGACTCTTGAAACTCTCTAGCTTTTATACTCTTGAGGGCTTCTACGTTCCATTTGGGTGCGGTTTTTGCCCTATAAATCTTTTTGAATTTAAGCTCGGTCTTCATCATTACTAAATTATGATCCGAGTCTACATCAGCACCAGGATAACTTCGCGAGTTTTTAACACTATTTCTAAACCTCTTCCTTACCAGAATATAGTCGATTTGGTACCTATCCGTGTCCCCCGGGTTTCTTCATGTGTACCTCCTTCTGTTATGGTGTTGAAATAGTGTTGGTGATACAGAGGTTATTCCTTATGCAAAAATCTACCAGTTTTTGTCCTCTGTCGTTTTTTTTTCCAAGTCCGAACTCTCCCACTTCGTCTTCATCTTTGCCCTGCCCAACCACAGCATTCCTGTCCCCCATAACAATAAGGTTTTTACTACCTTTCACCCTTCCTATTACCTCTCCTACATTTTCATAAACTAAATCGATTTCATCCTAACTGTAATTGCTAGTAGGATGGTACACTTGATCTATAACAGTTCTGGCTATCATTTCCCCCACTGATTATTACTCTCACATCATTGCTCCAAAAATCTCCCCCATCCTTCCACCTTACTTCGCATAGCCCAAGAATGTTAATGTTGGACCTCTTCATTTCTAACTTTACGTTTTCTAACTTCCCTTTCCTAAGCATCGTTCTGACGTTCCAGCTTCCTACCCTGGTTTCCTTGGTCATCTTCTTCTTTACTTGTGTCGTTGGCATAATGCAATTAAATCAATGTAAAAAATTGTCATAATAAAATGAAAAATAAGAAAGTGATATTTTCAAGACAATTGGTTACAGATTATTATTCATTTCAATCGATGAATTTAGGTCTATGATTCAAGAAAGAAGGTCTTTTCTGATATCAATATCTTCCTCGTGCAATCTACTTTTCACGTATAGTATTCACTCTGCCGTAAAAAAATTTTCGATAAGTGTCTTATGAAAATCTATAAGAATACGCGAGTTTTTGGGAAAATGCAGGGAGAAATGTAGTCGCCTGCTAATTTTCGTCCTATTTTCGTAAGAAAAAAATCCAGTGGGAAATTTTTCGAAGAAATAGTGAAATTATTTATTTGTGCAAATCAAAATCCTTTAAGTTCATTGATAACGTCAAAAAACGAATATATATTTCGATGGTGATCTCTGCCCATATGGCTGTGCGAGCAACTGTTATGCTGCCGATCCTTCTATTTTTCGGAAGGCTTGCATTGATTTCATCGATTCAGTCAACAACGACAGTTTTCATGATTGCAGGTCATCAAATTGTTCGTGAAATCTATATAATTTCATTGAAATAATTAACAGGATAAATGGGTGGATCGAAAAGTTAGAATGAAAATAACATTAATCAAAGTGAGGGTTAGTTGCAATAAAAATGAACAATTTGTATCTTTCAAAATTTCTGTAATTAGAACCGAAATCTATGATCGATGATAAGAAGATGAAATTTGCTAGAATTTCGTTCTTTTCTTGCTGGACTACAGTTCATGCGATGATTCATTCTAACTTAATTCTTCGATAGAAATAGAATCTGAAAACGATTAAAATAAGAATATTTTGGGAAGGAAAATATTTATATGCATAAATTGAAGCGGTTGTTAGATACTTTCAATAGACTGTCGCAGTAACGTGCAAATACGAAAGTTTTGCCACCATTGGACCTCGAATTTCAGGCAAATATAGACAGCAACACTCATTGTCATGAATGAAATAGCTAAATAGTCTGTGTTATGGCTCCAACGGTATGCAAAATTTTATGAATATCATATTAATCGAGACTAACTGGATTATCATAAAAACAAAATATTGCTAGTGTAAACGATGAAACGTCGAATTAAGTTATATTCACTCAAAACGTCTCTATGACACATGACAATACCCTATATAATTGGAGTCTGGTAGACTCATACTTCATGCACCCCCTGCCATACAACGGAAGGCAAAACACACTAATCATGAATAAGTTTAATTTTTTTCAAGATAAAGTACACTCAGTCGCTCCATTATATTTACATAGCCTTGGCTGAGTACAGCTGATTAACAAACTAATATAATAATAATGTAATATAAAATGAAATGTAATATACTATAATATAAAATGTAATATAAATAATATAAAATGTAATATAAATAATATAAAATGTAATATAAATAATATAAGATGTAATATAAATAATATAAAATGTAATATAAATAATATAAAATGTAATATAAATAATATAAAATGTAATATAAATAATATAAAATGTAATATATTATCATATAGAATACAGATAACGTTATTTTATACTGATGTTAGGCTTAACTGTTACCAATTATGTAGTAGCAAGTTTCCCCGTAAAAACGGCAGAAATGAATTTGATTTATAGAACATTCTACTATCATCTCATTCATCTTTTCCTTCTGAATATTAACCAAATTAATCGATATTCACCAATACAAAGGTTACAGAGTAACAATGTTAATGTGCAGTCTTCGCAAAAAACACAATGTAGACAGTAATTTTTTATTATGTAGATTATACAATATCACCTTTTATTTTCGTTGCTAGCTTACTTGGATGGGAATTTTTCATTATTTTTATAGGATGAAAGAATTTCATTATTTAAACCTTTATTCACAATGTGTGATTTTAAGATATCAAGCGTGATATGTTCGCTCTACTTCCCTTCATTTGTCATAACATATTTATCTCTGCCTCAACCAGTCGCTAAAGGGAATTAAAGAATCTCCCTTGCTATTAATGCCATTGGACTATTTTTAATAATCGTTAAGATATTAAAGGTTTACTCATACCAGTAGATGATTAACACTGAGAAATTTTGACTTCAATTTCACCTAATTTTCAGTTTGTATTATTTAATACTTACAAAAGATTTCCATGGAATGAGATGTATATTTACGATCATTTACTTGTCTCATTAGATTTTCAAATCATCAGAAGGTAATTTTATCGAGAACTATAAGCTAAAGTATACAGAAAAGTTTATGTCAAGTTAGCCTGTGCATACTCTACTCAATGACTAACCTTTTCAAGTATTTTTAATTGATTTGTATCTCTTTCTCTATCACTGAAAGGAGCAACTTAGGGGAAACCGGAACAGAATGGTGTACACATCTCAAGCAGCAGCTTAAAGCCTATGGATATGGAGAAGCTGATGAGTCAGGGTTAAAGGATGGAGAATATAACCAAAGGACATGAAGATTTTCTCAAAATCGAGGTGAAAAACCTTTTTTGTTTTTTTCCCGTTGATCTGGACATTTATTTCAAAATAAAGCTAAAAACGACTTTTTTGTCATTTTCGCCTTGATTTGGACGATTTTCTCATAATCGAAGGAACAAAGACTTTTTTCGTCATATAAGCGTTTATCTGGACGATTTTCAAAAAATCCAGCTGCAAACGAATCTTTTTGTTTTCTTCGCCTTGATTTGGACTATTTTTTCAAACTAGAGCTTAAAACGACTTTTTCGTCTTTTTCGCGTACAATTGGGCGATTTTCTCGAAATCGAGCTAATAACGAATTTTTTGTTTTTTTTTCGCTTTGATTTGGAAGATTTTCTCAAAATGGAGCTGAAAACGACGTTTTTTGTTTTTTTCGCGTTGCTTTGGACAATTATTTCAAAATTGAGCTAAAAAAGACTTTTTTTGTCATTTTCGCGTTGACTTGGACGATTTTCTCAAAATAGAGCTACTACATGGCCTGAAAAGTCCCGAGCCTAACATAGAGATGTCGCCACTAGTAACTTTTTCTGCACATTTCACTTGAGAACCAACCTTAAGATGGCACTGTTTTTAATAAAGACTTTTTTTCTTTTTCCCGTTGACTTAGAGGACAAAATAGAGCGGATTACTTGTACTTCTTTCGTCTTTTTTGCGTTAATTACGATGATTTTCTCAAAATCAAGCAAAATACCAATTTCATCGTCTTTTTCTCGTTGATTTGGACGATTTACTCCGAATCGAACTAAAACGACTTTTTCGTCTATATCCATTCCATTTCCACAATTTTCCGTAAATCGATCAAAAAAAGACTTTTTTGAGTTGGTTTGGATGATGTATTAAAAATCGAGCTAAAAACGATTTTTATCGTTTTTCATTGCCATTTCGACGATTTTCTTAAAATAGATCTAAAAATAACACTCTCACAACAATTCTTTTCACTTCTAATTCGACCATTTCATTACAATCGAGGTAAAGACCCCTTTTTTTGTCTTTTTCGCTTTGATTTCTTCAAATTCGAGCAAAAACGACTTTTTTCGCGTTGAATTGGACGATTTTCTCCAAATCGAGCTAAAAAGACTTTTTTTCTTTTTCTCGTTGATTTGGACGATTTACTCTGAATCCAACCAAAACGACTTTTTCGTCTATTTCCCATCCATTTCGACGATCTTTTCTATTCGAGCTAAAAACGACATTTTTCGTCTTTATCGCGTTGATTTGTACGATTGTCTCAAAATCAATCTAAATACGACTTTTTGTCTTTCTTACTTCCTTTTCCACGATTTTTTCAAAATAGAACTTAAAGCTACTATTTTCATCTTCTTCGTGTTGATATGGACTATTCTCTTAAAGTCCAGCTAAAAACGACTCATCTTCTTTTTTGCGTTGATTTGGATAATTTTTTTTTAATCTAGCCAAAAACGATTTTTTTCGTCTTTAACGCGATGATTCTCTCAAAACCGAGCTTAAAACGACAATTTTCGTCTTTTTTGTGTTGATTTGGATGATTTTTTTCTAAATCAAGCTAAGAACGACTATTTTCGTCTTTTGCGCGTTGATAAGGACAATATTCTATAATCGAGGTAAAAGCGACTTTTTTCGTCTTTTTCCCTTCCCTTTCGACGATTTTCTGAAAATGGAGATGAAAGCGACTTTTTTCGTATTCTTCGCATGATTTTCATCAATTTTTTATCTAAATAGAATAAAAACAACTTCTTTTCCACTTTTTCGTATGACTGTTATCGATTTTCTTACAATCGAGCTAAGACTTTTTTCATCTTTCTCCCTTTCATTTACTCGATTTTCTTAAAATGGAGCATAGAACGACCTTTTTTCATATTTTTCGCGTTGTTTTGGACGATTTTCGAAAAATCGAGCTATAAACGCCTTTTTCCTCTTTTTCGCCTATAATTGGACAATGTTCTATAATCGAGGTAAAGACGACTTTTTTTCCTTATTTGCATTGATTTGGACGATTTTCTCAAAAACGACGTTATATCCTCTTTTTCGCGTTGATGTGAATAATTTTCTCAAAATCGAACTAAAAACGACAATTTTTGTCTTTTTCGCAGTGATTTGGATGAATTTCTCAAATTCAACCTCAAACAGAGTTTACCTCGTTAATTTGCAATGTTGACTCAAACTCGAGCTAAAAACGCATTTTACGTCTCTTCCGCGTTGATTTAGACAATTTTCTATAATCGAGCTAAAAACGACTTTCTTCGTCTTTTCACTTTCATTATAACGATTTTCTCAAAATCGTGTTAAAAACGACTTTACGTATTTCATATTTTTCGCGTTCATTTCGACGCGTTTTTCAAAATCGAACTAAAAACGACTTTTTTTCGTCCTCAACGCGTTGATTTGGACGATTTGCTCTAAATCGATCTTTTTTCGCGTTTATTTGGACGATTTTCACCAAATTTAGCTTAAAAAAACTTTCTTCATCCCCTTCACTTAGCTTTCGACGACTTAAACTGGACTAAAAAAAATTTTCTTCATGCTTTTCACTTCGAATTCGACGATTTTAAGAAAATCGAGGTATAGACCATTTTTTTTGTCTTTTTCGCTATGATTCGGACGATTTTCTCAAAATCGAGCTAAAAAAGACCTTTTTCGTCTCTTCTTCCGTAATAAAATAAATTGAGAGCGTTTTCTTTCTATCTTCTTCTCAATCATCAATTTGAGGACCGTAGTAAATATCGAGATACTTATCTTAACGGATCATAGACCAAGATATATCAATGAAATTTTCAAGGAGTAATATTAGTTTAGCGAGGTATCCATCGAGAGTGCATGATCAAACTTCAAAATTTTAAAAGTCACGACAACATCAGAGACGCACAGAATATTTTAAATGGAATCTTTTATTTCCCCGTTGAGAATAACGAGCATGCACATAAATAACCATATTCTATGTAATGGAAGCTTTACTTTTTGAAAACTGCACCACTGCGAATAGTCTTTCCGATATATATATATATATATATATTTATTTATTTATTTATATATATAAATATATCTATTATATATAGCTAACTCTCCGGATATATATATATATATATATATATATATATATATATATATATATATATATATATATATATATATATATATAGCTAACTCTCCGGATATACCTATATATATATGGGGGATACGAATTCTGACCATGTTTCAGGAGCGCCATCGACGTCAAATTTTTTCGACGTACTGGCCCTAAGCTCTAGGCGCCAGAATAATTCAGACTTCGACGCTAGCTATCATGGGTTCGTTACCAGAATTTCCCAAAAATCGCATTTTTCCCATAAGAATGCATTGCACGGATTTTTGAAAAATTTTTTGAGGCACTTATCGGTAAGATAGAGGAACCAAAATCTCGGAGGTTGAAGTTGAGGTAGTCTTCTATATTACGAATGGAAGAAATGTTACAAAAAGACCGTGAGTTCGACGTCAGGACGATTTTTTTAAACGCCTTCCCGATAAGCTGGGAAGATAAAACCCGGAATGGACACAGAGGTGACAGACCTTCCCGATAAGATATTGAATCGAAACTTTGGAACAAGTAAGGATGGCACTTATCTAATATTATTTTGCTATCTTCTCTCACGGAAGGGTCCTGAGTTCGACGCTGGGCGGTATTTTGCGCGAATTTTTGCAATCTGTTTTGAGGCCGTTCTCGATGAGATAGAGCAATCAAAATTACAGTCTTTGCAGATGGCATGGTCTTACATAGTACTTTAGGAAGAAATGTTACCAATGGCCGTATGTTCGACGCCAACGACGTCCGAAATGATTCCGTAAGAAATGCATTGGTGAAATTTTGGACGATTTTTTTAAATGCCTTCCCGATAAGCTTCAAAGATAAAACCCGGAATGGTAACAGAGGCGTTTGAGAAGATTCTTTCATGACGTCCACTGCTTCTCTAGTGGTCCTTGGTTCGATACTAGAGCGTCATTCCAATTCTACCGTGCATTTCAAGCGGGAAGAACGGAATCTCATTTTAGGACCTTCCCGATAAGATACTGAATTGAAACTTTGAAACACGTGAGAGTGGCACTTATCTAACATTTCCATGCCATTGTCTCTCACGAACGGGTCCTGCGTTCGACGCCAGGCGGTCATTTACACTAATTTTTTTAAAATTGTTTTGAGGCCTTTCTCTATGCAGGAAACTATTCAAAATCACAGCGTTTGCGTTTGAAGTAGTTTTCTATAGAACCAGTGGAAGAAAGGTTACCTTTGACCGTGAGTTCGATGCCAGATGGATGTAAAATTCTCACATAAGAAATTCATTGCGGCAATTTTTAAGAAATTTGCTGGATAAGCTTCGAAAATGATACCCATAAGGGGAGCTCATTGTAAATTTTTACCAATTAGCTTGCAGTATGCAAGCAACTTTTACTCGTGTATATATATATATATATATATATATATATATATATATATATATATCGGAACTGAATGTTGAAATTTCTGTAAAGGTGCGAGGTTTCGAAGCGTCGACGATTCGAAGCGCGAAGCGGAATACGCTCTTAGATATAAAAGTAAAAAACTCAAGTTCTATTCAAGATATCGCATCGAAACAAACTGCAAATGAAAATTACAACATTTATCTCGATTTCTCTTGAGATAAGTTCTTCCTCACATGAGAAATCAAAAGGTTTTAGGCGCCGTGTAAATTGTACTGCATGACGAATTTTTTCTTGAGTTACGTTCCACCTAAATAATTTTTTACTAAGCTTTGGTTGCTCTAAAATTAATCTCATTAACTTTTATGCATTGAAATGACACAATGAGCAATGGAAGAAGAAATCAGCATTTTTTGTTGGATTGTAAGAGAGTAATGGCAGTTTCAAAAATGTTTACGGGTGAAAACTCGGCAATTCATTCAATTTTCCCTTTTAACTTTGTTGTTTCTGCTTTAAATGCATACAATTTTCACTGTTGTGTTGATAGTGTTATTTTCATTCACATTTCATCAGAACTTATGTTTGAATCGGTCAATGTAAACTACAAATCTTAATTATTCCCGTCCTAATCCGTAGCTCCACGTAAAGGCGACCCGGCGCGCGAGGCTTTGCCTTTCTCCCTTAAGACAATACTGACTGGAAGCTTGAAACGGACAATACTATAGATTGCGATTGCTTCACAAATTTAGAGAAAGCACGTTTAAAGAGGACGTAATTGATCTTATGCTACTTCGGCAGATCCGATAATGAGAAATAAATAAGAGAAATGGATGCTAGAACAAGTCGTGGAGTAGTTCTTTCCGCGAATATCACGTGATAATAACAGGCTAAAATAGTAACTCAATCGTCGGTGTTTACACCCCCTGCCACTGTCGAATGGCGGCTTGCAGGGATTTATTCCTACAAGGAGGAAATATTTCGATGAAGGAAATTCAGCAGAGACATGAAGGAAGAGAGTTGTCGGTCAGTAACATTCCAACAAAAAAATATGATCGACCTTACATAACCAGCATAAGGGAAATAACTAGTGTATTAACTCAGTGTATTGAACATCATTGTTTTACAAGAAAACTGTATGTGAAGGAGAGAAATGAAGGTCAATTTCAGTCTCCTCACCCTCAAAAAAGAAATTAAAATCAGTCAAAAATCACATGCGGCAGACATGGGTTTTTGAATCTTTCCATATGGATAGAGGATGAATAAGTAGCGATGTTTTAATTTTAATTATGTAACTGGCGCCTTTCGGAGTGTGGCATGGGGTGTATTACTCATAACTCCACTTCTTTAATTAGCAAATACCGAAATTAGCATTTCGGGTAAATAATCACGTAATGTAATGTCTCATATCTTACACAGGCGATCTTTGAGAGTGAGGATATTTTGAGTCGATTAAAATTGAGAATCAAATAGCAGATCAACTCTTCTAAATTATAATATATTATCAGCGTGGGTGTGGGTTTACTACACTACACTTTAATCAGCACAAATTATTCGCTATGGCATTTCTAAAGTTAATTCCCATTCAAATTTCACCATATCAGGTGTATAGACCAACGTGTCACCTTGTGTAAGGACCTTATCCAAAATCATGAAGACACCACGTAAATTTCAAGGCATTGCGTTTTCTTTTCGTACTGTTCTATCAGAATCTAATTTTGTACTCTGCTGAACATCTTCTCAATCAATTATCGCCAAACGTATTTTCTATGCGAAAATCTCCACACATTTCCCATAAAATTTACATAGTATCTTCATGACGAAGGATAGTGGTGGTCGTAATGAGAACCTATAACTGCATACACTAGAAAAAAATGAATAAGTAAAGAAAGAAGAATATGAACATACCTGGAAAAGAGCGTTCCAAGCTGATTTTTCTTGAGATATCTGCACTATCATTCACACACACTACACATTTTGCTTTGAATATTACACTCACTTAGCAACACTCTCACAGCACTAAATACACTGAATCTTCCGCCTTCCCATCACGACTTCTTGACGAGACTTCTTATCCGCAGTTCCAATTGAATTGCAATTCAATGTTTCGTCCCACTGTAATTTTTATGAGGAGGACCTTCCGTATCTGGGAATCTACCATAATGACTGCAAACAAAGATTTAAAAAAGAATCTGTAAAATGTTAGATATAGATGGCACGAATCCACACGTGGAAATCGCAGCTAATGAAAAGTCAGTGCTTATTATTTGATGACCATTTATAATATATCTTACGAGTAAAAGTTGCTTTCATCCTGCAAGCAAATCTGCTGAACCACTATCATACCGAGATAGGCCTCGAAATAATTTTCAAAAAGTCGCGCAAAAGACCATGTGGCATCGAACTCAAGACCCGTTCGTGAGAAATATTGCATATTAATATTAGATAAGTGCCATTCTGACCTGATCCAAAGTTTCAATTCAATATCTTATCGGGAAGGTCCTACAATAAGATTCCGTTTACCCCATTTGAAATGCATGGTAGAATCGGAATGACGCTCTTGCATCGAACCAAGGACCATTAGGGGAATGGTGAACTACGTGAAAGAATGTTTTCAAAAGCCCCTGTTTTCATTCCGGGGAAAATTGTCGCCTTGCATTCTATACGGGAGAATTTTGGACCCACATAACGTCGAATTCTCGGTCTTTTGGTAAAATTTCTTCCACTGCTGCTTTAGAAGACCACTCCGTGAATTTTACTGCTATATTGTAACGAAAAAGAACTCAAAACAATTTTCAAAAAGTCACGCAAATGACCGCCTGCTGTCGAACTCGGCACTCGTTCATAGCACACTTGACAAATTCCACAGTAATAATTATAAAAGAATTAACTCTGCTTCCTAGGTATCGTTTCTTGATAACACGTATTTTAGGTTCAAGAAGTCTTCCAATTCGATGTCAGCGGTTTAAACTGTAAGTAAAGAAAGATGCAACTGTTGAAAAAAACTTGTTTCGTCAACATCAGGATGTCAACATGATTTCTTACTCACTGAAATAATGTATTTATTAATAAAATTAATTTTGGATGTTCGGTGAAAGTGTCTTAGATGTTGACACCCTTGGATGTTCGGTGAAAATGTCTTAGATGTTGACACCCTTGCTTTCCTGGGATTAGTTTTCTGTGGGTAGATATAAAGAAGTTGGCCATGATTTGTTTGTGAGTTTTTATTTTCATCCTTTTCAAATGGTTGAGGTAGCAAGAGAACTGCTTCCAGTGTCTCTCAAAGGGGTAGCCCAAATTTTTGCAGTCCTTGATTCACAACCCTAAGAAAGGTTGCCGATAAAAAAATCCAAGATATAGCAGTTTCCGAACCCTTATAAAATCAGTTAAGGTTAAGGAGACAGAAAAATACCATGGTTCCTCCCTGGGAGCACACAGCCTCATGTTAAGTATTTGCCAGATAAGCTTTGGAATAAATAAATCATTTGTAAGACTTTCCCTTAATTCTGAGGGGATCAATGTATATCGATGGAATTCCTCTCAATAAAAATAGAGCAATCAATAACCTTAAAGATGTACCTAAAGGTGCATCTACAAAATGTGGCAGTGGGTTAGAGCTGATATCATCTATTTGGATTTTCTCCTGTACATCCATTCACATTTTAGTTGGTATATTGGTCAATTTCATCTGTGCCGTCAAGGATGCATCTTGTCTTGAAGTTTGTAGGGAACTGCTCCATTTCATTATAATCCAGAGGCAACGTGGCATCTCACCAGGTAATTTTCTCTCCCTTAAAATTTCCAGCCTTTAAGAGATGATTTATTTCATGCATATGAATGTATTTCATTGTTTTCTTCCTCATGTTTGGGTTTAATTTTGTCCAAGGATGAGGGTAAAGATGAGTATTGAACTTATTGGTATGGATAGTCATGCGGCTGGGAACCTAACTAAACTATTATGCTGACTTGGCATTACAATTGAATGGCTAGGATACCTGCTATTGATTGTGGAAAACCTGGATTTGAATTCAATGACAATATTTTTCATTTTCGTTCCTTTATTTATTTATTTTATCTCTTTTCCCACTCTATATAGTAAATCAATCGAGGTCATCAATTAGAGAGGTAGAGTCTATGGTGTATGCACCACCTGTTACGTGCTGAAAAGTGGCTTGTGGGGTATGTATGTAGATGAACCCATGAACAGGAATAGAAAAGAGACTTGAAAGACTGCTCTCTGTATTATTTAATATAAAATACAAATTTTTAATTTTATTCAATGTTTAGAAGAGGATAAAACCAATCCTATTTAATATTTTTAATAATACACAATTCAGTTTCATTGTTACCTGTCATTTTTAACCATCTTTGTCTGAAATTCAAATTATTTGTCTTTTCTTTGCAATACTAAGTTCTTGGTACAAGCTCAAGACCATATAGTAACTGGAAAGTTCAAATCAACCAATTTAAATTTGAAGAGGTCAGCAACTGAAAGTGTAGAAGGTCCACTAATTCCAGATTTTGGGAAAATTTTAGACATCTTACAGATAGCAAAACAGTAGAAAAATTTTAGGGAAGGCTCAATTTAAAGGTTATTTTCTTATATTTATCTACCAAATCCCTCCTTAATGTTTTCTCTTTCATAATCCAAACCCTCTTATTCACCCTATACATCATCTCTTCTATCTGTTCTCTAGTAATTTATCCATGCTGTAATCATTTTAGAAATCTGGAAAATCACAAATTCTACTGGTTCAGCCTTTACTTCTTTAGCTATTACTTTACTTTTAATTACTTTGGCGGCTATCATAGCTTGCCCTACCTTATCTAGTACTACTGCAAATCAGCTTTGACTATTATTTCACCCGCTGAAAATAGCGTAAGTGGCATCTCTCCAAAAACCTACCTAATCTCTCCTCAGTACATCAAAAAACTCTATCCCATTTGGCACAGTTAAATAATGATCACCTCATAAATATATCTGGGCATAAATGGTAACTTATTTAGTATTTAAGTATTTTAAAAATGCTATGACATTAGCCCTGAATATATTCTCATAAAATGATTGAAAATGAAAATCTTTGCTTTACAGACATAACATTATAAGAATAAGATTATTAATGATATTCTGTTTTCCAAGTGAATTTAATGGATGAAGATATCTTCGTTTTCCTAATCGATTAATTCTTTAGTTAAAGTCAACATTTCGAATCTTTTAAGATAAATGTCGACATCTTGAGAGTCATTTTGAAGATAACTCAGGAGACAGGAGTCCTCACCTTGATTGAAGAATAAACTCAGAGTTACAAAAAGGGTCGTTAAAAATGCATGAAGTGCACTAATAACAACATGGATGAGGATCGATTTAAATAATATCCAAACTGCTTAAGTGTTGATAGCAAACTCCCGTCTTTATTCATGCCAAAATGGCCGCTGCATACACAAAAAAAGGACATCACATTGCAAAACCTTTTATGGTCACATAACACCATATTCTAACACCCAGTTGGAAACTCAACAAGCCTTCCATTTCATTAAACTCCACTCAATTTTTACCATAGCATATTTACTTATATGGAACTTTCTCTTATAAAAATAATATAATATGACAACTTGGAATATTTTTAAGATATTTAATTAGTAAAGTTTCGTCAAGTAAAAAATATAAATTTATAAAAACTTTTCATTTTTAAAAGCTTGATAGATTAATGCATTATTTGGTTCTCAAATTTGCAAGAATCTCTTCATTTCTTATTTACTGATACATGAACAAACAAAGAAGCAGGAGTAAGGTACCGTCTTCCATAATCCATGAGGTAGATGTGTCTGTACCCTATAAAAAGAAACCAAACGAGAATTCTCTAAATCGTAAATATTTTTAATGGAAATAATACATTTGAATGACTTAATTTGCAGTTAGATGCCAAAATATGAACTTTCAAAATTCTTACCTGTTTGAAGACTCGTAACTGGGAGTGCATATGCACCTAATTTCCTATTCACACCACTAGATGAGTAATCTTTAACTGTGAACACCAAAATTGCTGTTTCTGGCATTTTTATAGTAAATTTCATAGTGTCATCCTTTGAATTCTGATCCCATCTTGGATTGAATCCTAGATTATTTTCAACATTTTAGAAGTTATATCACCTTTGAAGAGTTACTTAATAGACTACTATGTAATATTTATAAAAAATCTAAAGATATTACCATTATTTTTGACTGGTCTAGTTTTCTGCTTTTGTTTATCCACTTCATCTCCCACAATAGACACTTTTACATAAGGGTCAACAACTTCTCCGTCATCACATTGGTCAGGCTTAGGAATGTACTGGCCACTTATTATCTTTATGATTAGCAACCATTCTTTCCTATTTTATAATGATGTAAAATTCCAAAATTTTATTCAGATATTCATGATGAGATTAAATTTAGCAGTATATTAGTTAAAAATATATTCATAATTTTATTACATAGTGATCCATGATATTTATCAATGGTCAATCTGCCATGGCAAAAATATAAACCCAGATCTCCCAGTAAGTGGGAGATCTTCCATCAAAAAGCCCAAGAATCCCAGCAACAGCAGACGTTTTCATCATCTTAAACAATTTAGCATACTAAAATTTGAATGCAATGAATAATACTAGAAAATAAAACAATATTCAAGTATTTTTACACTTAGCAAAAAATTGAGTAAACCTTATTAAGCCCCGTAAAATGTCATATTTAGCTGGTAAGCCCCATGATCCTCCCCCTTACACTAAGAAAAACACATAGCCAATGATGTTTCATTATCAAGATATAATGTTAAGTACTTCCTATAAAATTTTGCTACATTATTAAAAAAATAAAGCAAGTTACTCCTTTTCATTCCTTGACTACAAATACAGACAGTCTATTTACTTCTTATTTCCCAGCAGTAATATTAATGATTCAACAAGTACTCAACTTATGGCTAGTGTCTACAAACACCAAGATAACCTCAGAGTATTAAATCAGAAGTAAAAATTTATTCTCGTTTAACTTTTATCTGTTTCTAGAATGTCGGGCAGATAAATTAACCTCTAATTATCTTACCTCAGAGTAACTGCTTAAACCATCCCTGATAGTAACATGATTTTTAGCCATGGCACTGGCGTACAGAATATGAATTGAAAGAAGGGAAATAGTATCAGTGGATTTTGTTTATTATAAATTATAAGAAGAATTTTAACTTGCACACAGGATGCCTTATCTGTAATTTATAAAATATTTGAGAGTGGTTGAAAGCTTAAGATAGTATTTGAAATATATTACTGTCTATACATAGTAGTGAGTTGTTCAATATCAAAGTACACTAACTCCCAGACTAAGATCTATCTAGATCGAAGAAATTTGGCTTTACATACTTAAAACTGTTAGATACGCAAATGAAAGTATGTAGAATTTCAGTTGGGACCTCAGAATTTCGATTTATGATTCTGGAAATGTTAGAATGACAATCACTACATCTGTTAAATCAGGAATTCGAAGAAGTTACTCACTCAATTATTCCCATATATCTACCTGTTGCTCATAACATAAATATATGTTGCTAAATGTCAATCTATTGTGTTTTTCTTTATTTTCATGGAATTCAAAGGGTATTCTATACTAAAATTTTCCCCCAAATCGCTTCAATTTAGACTACTTCTCTAATAAATGACCCTGTAATGAAATTATTTCAAATCAGTGCAAGAAAGTGTAAGAAAAATATATTATTCAGCTTGAAATCCTGTAATCAATAAAAATTATATCCATGTAAAATACACCCTTACCAATTGATATTATGCATTCACTTCACACAAAGAAATTAGATGAGATAAATTTTTATAATGGAAAAAGGGATATAAATAAAAGCTACTTCTATTTTGTAATGTTGTTATTATCTACTAATGTCTGATATATCTTCTTACATGAACATTGATATTCGTTCAAAATATAAATGCAAAAGTATGTCTTAGACTAATCTTTCAAAGTATGTGTGTGATCCCAATCTTCAATTTATATCAGATTTACATTATAATGGTAAAGAATTATGTATAACGTAATTGTCTTCTGGTATGCTCACAATCAATAACTTTTATTGGTCCATTGGATCCAAGAAATACCAACTGGCATAGTAAGCAAAAATCCACATCTACTATGGCACCCCCGTGAGAATTGCTTTACAGAATACATTTTGAAAGAACTTCGCCTGGATTCAAGCAATATAATAGTAGCAACTACTGTCTTATTTATTATAGAAACATAATAATTATATAAAATTACGGATTGTAAAGGAAATTAATGGTTTCATTGCCTTCTCAAAATACTCCCGGTCTTTCCACTTGTTACATGATGTTAAATACCTCTTCACTTGAAATATCATTAGTGATTTCTTTAAAACATTGTAGCATAAATAATTTTGTATAACGTTTGGTAGAAATCATGGCATCACAATCACAAATCACTCAAGAGAGATGACTTAAAACTATGTTTTCAGTTGTTGCACAAGAAAGCTTTAAACTAAGGGTTAAGCAGTTAACAGTGCAGCCCCAGGCTGATGTAAATTTTCCTGCTGTCTATCTGCTGGTAACTGTAAACAGACTTTCTAGAAATTTTGCTGGGTAGACAGTTTTCCCTGAAGATAAAAATTAACCAGTGTTGTAGGAACCAGCCAGATATAATAATATCTAACTAATAAACACAGAATGTATGATTTTTGACAGTCAAGGCAGAATTCAGTTACTGCATTAAATTAATGAAATATGAACAAATTGATAATTATAACACTTAATTGCTTAAGTAAGTAAATAACTATGGTGTTCCATGAATATAAAGGAGGATATTATCTTCCTTTAATAATGTTAAGATGTTAAGAGAGCCATTATGTATTTTTGTACTAATGCCTACCTTACAGACTGCAAATTTCCAAAAATGTGCATGTACAGTCAGAGGTATTCCTAAATCATGCAACATCATGTAGACAAAGGTTACTAGCACCAAACAGATGCAGAAAGAACTACAGAAAAGTCTTATTCATTTAGTTTAATTTTGATAGGTGTGTGGGACATCCAGTAAAATTCTGGCAGCTCCCAGTCCATTTAAATTAAAAGAGCTAAAAAATTGAGCCCCAGCTTACCAGTATGTCTTAATATCTTCAAGATTATTCACTGAATTCCTAAGATATTCAGGTTTTAGAACATATCCACAGTTTCCATTTTGCCTGAATTTTGCATCATTATAGAAAGTTGCTTTGTCACCACTTTGATAATTTAATGCAACTAAATGAGAGAAAGAAAATAGCAAACATAATACTCTTTTATAAGTTCAAGCAAAATAATCATCATTAAAACTAAATAGAACTCACTTAGTTGAACCTACAATATAACATTTTCTGCCATAACCTAGGTTTTGTTACAGAAAGGTCAGATTTCTGTGTTTCTTGATCATGTTACAATGGTAAGGATACATAGACATCTTAAAAAATATATGGTGGGCTCCAATGAATGTGTTAAATTTATTTGTAACTGTAAAATTTCCACCATTTAACACCACAAAGTATCCACAAATTTACTTAAAAATACTCATTTTAGCAGAAAGAATTCTCTTACCTATCTGACATCCAACATTCCAGAATTGAATCGGCTTGTAATTCGATGACTCTGTCCTGGTGCCACTTGGATATATTCTGCTTAATTGCCTAGTGTTGTAATTAATGAAATTAAGTTTTTCACTCTGAATCAACTTTTCAGCCTTTGATTCAGAAAAAGAGGACATTTGATAGCATTTAGCTGAAAAGAATTAAAATCTCCCTTAAATCTGTCATGACCAGGATCAGAATTATTTATTGACCAGATTTTTCTCTGAGCAGCCAGCATCAGTATTTTGCTAGTCACATTGAAAAAATACTCAGTTTAATATGGTTTTGGCAGTAGTATTGTTGTAATTGATTTGACAGTTGGGGTAATTTCGAATACATGGGCTTCCATCATAAATCAAACCTGCTTTAAACAAAGACAGAGCCCACTTGGATATCTGGGAGCCCTTCATGGTCATTTTCAGCTGCAAACAATAAAACAGCTGCAAATATCACTAATAAAGCAAATTAAATTTTGTGATCAGTGGTCAAACAAGATACCAATGTTGGCTTTTCCACTTCAGACGTGAGTGGTCAACAGCTGAGTTCATGACTCTCAATTAGCATTTTATTTGAAAAGTCTTACCTTCAGAAGATTGCTTGAAGCCATGAAATGACACAGCTTGACAAATATTGACTAAATCAGACAGCTTATAGTTAACACCATGTGCAACCTAAAATGAAGCATTGATTAGGATATTCCAATAATTTGAAAAGCAATGATGAATTTATTAGGAAGAAAATAGAAGGCACTCTTTAAGTCCACTCATCAAAAATTTCTTATCTATTTCTACTAATTTAAATGATACTTGAGATCCAGTTATTTTATTTATTATAGATACCAGAAATTATTGTTTATGAAGATATTTATAGGAAATATCTGCAAAGAAAATAAAATTTAGATGGAAAGGGAGTTCATATAATTGAATATTGAACTTATTTCAGTATTTATCATTGTTTAATAAATATCTAATAAATGCATTTATATAATCTAGTCAATATATTATATATATATATATATATATATATATATATATATATATATATATATATATATATATATATATATATATATATATATATAATATATTGTGTTATATATATAATATATTGTGTGTGTGTGTGTGTGTGTATATATATATATATATATATACACACACACACACACCTTGAGTTTCTCCCGTAAGAAATGCATTGCGGCAATTTTAAGAATTTTTAAGAATGAGAAGGGGAACTTATTGTAAATTTTCACCAATTAGCTTGAAGGGGCATCTATACTATATATATATATATATATATAGTATACAATGTAATTAAGATGAATGATACTTCATTTAATAATTTACTCATATATATATATATATGAGTAAATTATTAAATGAAGTATCATTCATCTTAATTACATTGTGAAAATTATGGCTCATCCAACATTTTATTCAAAATTGATCATAACAAAAATGAAAATAATGCCTGTATTTCAAATTTTACCTTGCAGCCCTTGACATTTAGGTCTTTTCCATATTTTTCATCATCCCCATCATCTTCATCATCATCTTCTGCACTTAGAACTTTCTTTGCTTTAACAATAATTTTTCTTTTAAGAGCTTCAGGAGAGGGAAGATTTTGCATTTCCTCTTCAACAGGAACCAAATAAAGAGACTCTGAAAAAGATAATCAAATGAAATCTAAGATGATTATATATATAGTATTAAGTCGACAGATGTTTCAAATTTTCATATCTATTATATATAGCTAACTCTCCGGATATACCTATATATATATATATAGATATATATATATAGGGGATACGAATTCTGACCATGTTCCACAAGCGCCGTCGACGTCAGATTTTTTTGAAGTACTGGCCCTACACTCTAGATGCCAGAATAATGCAGACTTTGACGCTAGCTATCATGGGTTCGATGCCAGAAATTCCAAAAAATCGCAATTTTCCCATAAGAATGCATTGCGCGGATTTTTGAAAATTATTTTGAGGCACTTATCGTTAAGATAGAGTAACCAAAATTTCGGAGGTTGAAGTTGAGGTAGTCTTCTATGCTTCTCATGGAAAAAATGTAGCCAAGTGACAGTGAGTTCGACGCCAGGTGGATGCAAAATTCTTCCATAAGAAATGCATTGCGGAAATCTATGACGATTTTTTTAAATGCCTTCCCGATATGCTGGAAAGATAAAACCCGGAATGGTGACAGAGGTGTGGGACCTTCCCGATAAGATATTGAATCGAAACTTTGGAACAAGTAAGGATGGCACTTATCTAATATTATTTTGCTGTCTTCTCTCACGATCGGGTTCTTAGTTCGTCGCCAGGCGGTCTTTGGCGCGAAGTTTTAAATTTGAACTGAGGCAGTACTTGGTATGATACTGTATTCAACGGATAGCTTGCAGTATGCAAGCAACTTTTACTCGTAAATTATATATTCAATATGAATGACTGACTTTACTTTGTATCTCAGCATCATTGGGTAAGAAATTCTTCTGGGCCATTTTGTTTATTTAATGACTAGGAGAATCCCGATTCTTAAAAAGCAGCTAGATAGCTATAGTAAAATTGACTTTTCCTATGTAAAACGCAGCACACTCTAAATAAATCAATATAATAAAATATAAAGATTGAAAACCTTGATATTTATCATATTGGAATTTGTTAGTCTCATAGACAGAATGGACAATTTATGGTAGGCAATATCTGCTGCCTCTCAGCCCTTTTCCTTAGAGCTTAATGTGGTGACAAAAGTAACTTTCCTTCTGGCTCCATGTTTTTTGGATATCATAATCATTTAGGTGAAGAAAGTGACAACAAGTGTAAGATATATGAGGATATATACGAGTTCTGAAGGAATGAGAAGAGGTTAAGGAACCTGAGAGATTTCTTACAAACCAATCTTTAGTGACACATGCTAGAGATGGTGTAACATATTCCATGTGTACAACATTTGAAAGTATATGGAAAATACATTCTATGAATTTATCATTTCCATTATTTTCAAAATAATGTTAAGTAACCAGTGAGAATGAAAATAACCCCAAAAAATCAATACTTGGATTCTAAATTTAAACTAAAATCATTATTAGGGAAGATATTTCCAATTATAATTATTTTTGCTATTACTAAAGAATAATAATTAAAAATTTCATGTTCATACCAAATTTATAATAAAAGTGATAATATTTTGATTTTAAAAAGCAGAAATTTCCTAATCATTAAGTAATTTTTCATCAATTCGTAGTAAGGATAAAATCAATGCTTATTGTAGAACATTTTCCACTACCTTTTAACATTTCCTTAAGATGTTTAGCCATTTTTTCCTGCTGCTCTTCACTGCAGTGGTTTTCAATTGACAGAATAACAGGATACTCAGAAGTTTTGAAAGCATACTTGTCAATGGCATCGTGTAATATATCACGGAATAATATTTTAGTGGTCAGTGTGTAACCATGATAGACAATTGGCTCATCATTTGGACCATCCCAGCAGTCCACTGAAACATATTACATTAGAATCTATGTATTTAATACTGCTGTATTATCGAAATTCCATTCAATGAACTAAATTGCATACACTCCACACAACGACATCCTGCTTTTAAAGCTTCTATGTAGCCTTCAACACTACTTTCTCCGCTTAATTGCCCTCCAGTCAAATATCTGGAAAAAGAAATTAAAAATTATTCTGATTTCGAGAATCAACTGAGAGATTGGTAGAAAATAACTTACGTGTTATGAGAAGACGCAATGAAATAATGTGATAGTGGTAAGTTCATGTCTTGATATACAGTTCTGTGTTTTTGGTTAAAGATTTGAAATTTCTCTGACAAGAGTAACTGAATAAAACCTATTTTAAAAAAATGATATTAATTAATGTTCAAAAATAGGATAAATCAGATTAACTTAGTCTGAGTTAAGGTTACAAACCAATTAAGGATATTCTCCCTCTTTCTCTTAAAGCAGATTGTTCAAAAGTTGAGATAAAATGGGAGCATTCTTCTCTTGTGATAGAATCCATAGCTTGCTCTTTCTGAAGGAACATTCGAAGCTCATCCATATCCAATTCTTTTCCATCAGAAGAGTACCTACAGGGTTATAAAATTGAATTTATTAATCTATGTGGATATCATTAGCTTCTGAAAGCATCTTAAAACCTTCAAAGTCAATAATTGCAGCAATAGTTCTGCTTTTATTTGAAGAGTAGCAGATAATATTTTCATTAAAACTCAATATTCATAATGTGATATATGCAATGGAATAATTTAAACCCTCCCTCCTTCCTTGCAAGATACCTTAGTCATATTCTATTTTCATTAAGAATGCTATGGAATAAATTTAATCATCTATCTTCCATGCATAATTTTAGGAATCATTTCTGTATTATTTTATTAATTTTATTGATTTCAAGACTCTGAAGAGCTTATATAAAAGTATAATTTTAATAATATCTAAAATAATATCTATACATGTATCATGTGAAATCTTACCTTTTAAAAATTTCTTCAATTTCTGGCCTTGACATTAAGGTTAGAAATAATTCTGTAAATTCCTCCATATCTAAAGCTTGTTCACCCTGAATTTCATTGTTGTTGGTGTTAACTTTCTGGATGCATATGAAAAATACGTTAATATTAAGCAATGGTGGTCATTGACTCACTACATCAAATTTCATTAATACACAAAAATAATTCATTGAGGAAGATCACATATTTGCACCTACAATAAGTACAGAAAGGAAACACATCGGTTAATCAGCTTATTGAAGGAAAATTTAAATTTTATTTCCTAGTGTTACACATTGGTTTATCTAACCCAGATATGGACGAATGTATTTTCAACTGCAGTAAAACCTGATTAAGACGCTTTTCAGGGGACCAAGCGAAAACCACGCCAAAAGCGGTATAGCGTTATACCCGGGTTCGTTCAGAGAGAGTCTTAGTTTCTTAATTTTGGTTACTTTTCCGTCAGATAGAAAAAATTTTACCACATAGAAATAAAGGAAAAATAACGAATCTTTTAGCAGCAGTGGTGAGAGAGCATCACCGAGCACAATCTCTTCAAAACTGCTCAATAGCTCACGAAAATCCCTTTCAGGTTTATTAAATAGGTTTATAACTTGAGATTGTGACGAAAAAACCTCACCAAGTGAACCTAACCTAACGTGCTGTCCTGAGTCAAAGTGATAAAGAAAATATGACTGTCTCTGAATTCGTATCACAGTGAGCTCCGACAGGGGGATGGAGATTGTTCTGCTTCGCGGTATCTTAATTTATTTCTCACTAAATTAGTCATCCCAATGTAGAAATACACAAGGAACCACTATAAGGATACAACGGAGCGTGAGAGGACAACACTGATGATGAAAAAAAATTTTCTATCGACTGAGGCAAACGATTGGTTACAGCGAGTTGCAGTGCATCTGGGCACGAGAAACATCTACGTCTTAAACGGGAAGCAGAGCGTCTTAAGCGGTATTTTAACCATGTGTTTCGTTTGAAAGGGGACGGGATCGGGGGAAAACCGTTCATAAACCGGGAAGGCGTCCAAAACGGGTTTTACTGTATCCCTAATCCAACATCCTAACTGCATTGTCAGATGATCGTAATCTATGAGGTATTGGAATTATTAATCCCGTTCCGTGACAACTGAAGGCGTCTCGTTACCAAACGTTATTATTTGAACGACTATGCACAAAGTAATATTATATTTTGAACGATAAAAGAATTGAGCGATTGTAAGTCTTCTGTATATCTATATAGGTATATCCGGAGAGTTAGCTATATATAATAGATTTATATATATTATATATATAGCTAACTCTCCGGATATACCTATATATATATACGAGTAAAAGTTGCTTGCATACTGCAAGCTAATTGGTGAAAATTTACAATAAGTTTCCCTTATGGGTATCATTCTCGAAGCTTATCCAGCAAAAATCTTAAACATTGCCGCAATGCATTTCGAACGTGAGAAATTTTCATCCATGTGGCATCGAACTCACGGTCATATGTAACCTTTCTTCCACTGGTTCTATAGAAAACTACTTCAAACGGAAACGCTGTGATTTTGAATAGTCTCCTGCATTGAGAAAGGCCTCAAAACAATTTTTAAAAATTTGCGTAAATGACCGCCTGGCGTCGAACACAGGACCCATTTGTGAGAGAAAATGGCATACGAATAATAGATAAGCGCCACTCTGACGTGTTTCAAAGTTTCAATTCAATATCTTATCGGGAAGGACATAAAATAAGTTTCCGTTATTCCCGTTTGAAATGCATGTTAGAATCGGAATGACACTCTTGCATCGAACCAAGGACCACAGGAGAAATGTTGACCCTTATGAAAGAATGTTCTCAAACGCCTCTGTCACCATTCCGGGTTTTATCTTTCCAGCTTATCGGGAAAGATTAAAAAAAAAATCATAAAAGATTTCACCAATGTATTTCTTACGGAAGCATTTCGAACCCACCTGGCGTCGAACAAACGGTCATTTGCTAACATTTCTTCCTTTGATACTATGGAAGACCATCTCATCTGCAAACACCGAGATTTTGATTGCTCTATCGCATCGAGAACGGCCTCAAAAGAGATTGCAAAAATTCGCGCAAATGACCGCCTAGCGTCGAACTCAGGACCCTTCTGTGAGCGAAAATAGCGAATTAATATTAGGTAAGTGCTATTATGACTTATTCCAAAGTTTCGATTCAATATCTTATCGGGAACGTCCTAAAATAAGATTCCGTTTTCCCCGTTTGAAATGCATGGTGGAATCGGAATGACCCTCTTACATCGAACCAAGGACCACTAGACGAACTGTGAAATTCATGAAAGAATGTCTTCAAACGCCTCCGTTGGCACACGGAGTTTGATCTTTCCAGGTTATCGGGAAGGCATTGAAAAAAAATGACAAAAATTGCAGCAATGCATTTCTTATGGAAGAATTTCGGACCCACCTGGAGTCGAAGTCATGGTCATTTGGCAACATTTCTACCATAAGAACCATAGAAGACTACCACAGCTTCAACCTCCGAGATTTTGGTTCCTCTATCGTACCGATAAGTGCCTCAAAATAATTTTTTAAAATCCGCGCAATGCATTCTTATGGGAAAATTGCGATTTTTAGGAATTTCTGGCATCGAACTCATGATAGCTAGTGTCGATGTCTGAATTATTCTGGCGTCTAGAGTGTAGGGCCAGTACGTCGAAAAAATCTGACGTCGATGGCGCTTGTGGAACATGGTCAGAATTCGTATCCCCTATAAATATATATATATATAGGTATATCCGGAGAGTTAGCTATATATAATAGATATATATATAGATATATATAGGGGATACGAATTCTGACCATGTTCCACAAGCGCCGTAGACGTCAGATTTTTTCGACGTACGTACTGCCCCACACTGTAGATACCAGAATAATGCAGACATCGACGCTAGCTATCATGGGTTCGTTACCAGAATTTCCCAAAAATCGCAATTTTCCCATAAGAAAGCATTGCACGGATTTTTGAAAATTTTTTTGAGGCACTTATCGGTAAGATAGAGGAACCAAAATCTCGGAGGTTGAAGTTGAGGTAGTCTTCTATATTACGAATGGAAGAAATGTTACAAAAAGACCGTGAGTTCGACGTCAGGTGGATGCAAAATTCTTCCATAAGAAATGCATTGCTGAAATTTTTGACGATTTTTTAAATGCCTTCCCGATAAGCAGGAAAGATAAAACCCGGAATGTACACAGAGGTGACAGACCTTCCCGATAAGATATTGAATCGAAACTTTGGAACAAGTAAGGATGGCACTTATCTAATATTATTTTGCTATCTTCTCTCACGGAAGGGTCCTGAGTTCGACGCTGGGCGGTATTTTGCGCGTATTTTTACAATCTGTTTTGAGGCCGTTCTCGATGAGATAGAGCAATCAAAATTACAGTCTTTGCAGATGGCATGGTCTTACATAGTACTTTAGGAAGAAATGTTACCAATGGCCGTATGTTCGACGCTAGGTGGGTCCGATATGATTCCGTAAGAAATGCATTGGTGAAATTTTGGACAATTTTTTTAAATGACTGAATTGAAACTTTGAAACACGTGAGAGTGGCACTTATCTAACATTTCCATGCCATTGTCTCTCACGAACGGGTCCTGTGTTCGACGCCAGGCGGTCATTTACACTAATTTTTTTAAAAATTGTTTTGAGGCCTTTCTCTATGCTCTATTCAAAATCACAGCGTTTGCGTTTGAAGTAGTTTTCTATAGAACCAGTGGAAGAAAGGTTGCATATAACCGTGAGTTCGATGTCACATGGATGAAAATTTCTCACGTACGTAATGTATTGCGGCAATTTTTAAGAATTTTGTTGGATAAGCTTCGAAGATGATACCCGTAAGGGAAACTTATTCTTAAATTTGTTCCAATTAGCTTGCAGTATGCAAGCAACTTTTACTCGTATATATATATATATATATATATATATATATATATATATATATATATATATATATATATATATATATATATATATATATATATATATATAGTACATATAAAAGTGTACTATATATATATATAGTACACTTTTAGTTGTGTGTATATATATATATATATATACACACAACTAAAAGTAACATGATAACATGTTCATCATGTTCATTCAACATTTTGATAACATGTTCATCGCCTTCTCCTAAAAGACGCCAGGAATTGTCCGACCTGATACTGTAGTATTCCACATTGAGCAAAATGCACTTAATATAGTGTACCCACCCTATCATCTTCTTACCATACCTTTTATAACAGCCTAAATCCTCAATTATGTATGTATGTACCATCACATGAAGGAACAGATTCAGAATAAAGAAGACGGAAATATGTATCAAGACAGATTCACTTCATGATGACATTCATAACCCAAGAAAAATGCATGAAATAGGATCCCACAGCTGCATTCTTTGTCATCAAAGCGGAGTTGTTCGCAACTCAATATTTTATAAAATGTTTGCGGATTTACCACAATAAATATCTTTCTTGAGTTTACTTTCTAATTATTTCTTGTTCCGACTTTGTACGTAATTCGTTTTAATTTGATTTTAAATATTAATTATTATCATCAGTAATTAATTATTTATTAATATTTATGAAGCCTGCAACCTATGTGTGTGTATAAATTATTAAAAATTTAATTGTTAAGTTATCTTTTTTTATAAATGATGCTTGTAATACGATAGGATTATTTGAATTATTGATATTTGAATACAATTCTTCGACATACTCTTTCCATCATCTCCTTATGCCTGCTGGCTCCCTCAAGACGTTTCCCCTGTTATCCCTAATAGTGGCCATTTTATTACTAATTTTATTCCCGTTAATTGTTTTACTTTTCTATATAATAGCTCGACCCTCCCACTTTCAGCCATCTTCTATATTTCGTTACACTGTCCCTTCCACCACAGTTCTCTAGATCTGTTCGTTGTTCAGTGCCCTGTACATTCTATGCCCGTGTTCTATGGTAACACTTTTCCATTTCCTTCTTTCCTCCATTTTGTTTATCATTTCAACCGTCACCCATGGTTTCCTAATTTTACTTTGGGCGATCCTCCATATAATTCTTTGGGCACAATCCTTGATGCTGGATTTGATCTTTTCCCATCCCTCGTTTATGGTGAGTTCCCTTTCTTTACAATCTAGAGCCCTGTTGACTGACTCTTGAAACTCTCTAGCTTTTATACTCTTGAGGGCTTCTACGTTCCATTTGGGTGTTGTTTTTGCCCTATAAATCTTTTTGAATTTAAGCTCGGTCTTTATCATTACTTAATTATGATCCGAGTCTACATCAGCACTAGGATAACTTCGCGAGTTTTTAACACTATTTCTAAACCTCTTCCTTACCAAAATATAGTCGATTTGGTACCTATCCGTGTCCCCCGGCTTCTTCCATGTGTACCTCCTTCTGTATGGTGTTGAAAGAGAGTGTTGGTGATACAGAGGTTATTCCTTATGCAAAAATCTATCAGTTTTTGTCCTCTTTCGTTAAAATATCCTTGTCCGAACTCACCCACTTAGTCCCCATCTTTGCCCTGCCCAACCATAGCATTCCAGTCCCCCATAACAATAAGGTTTTTATTGCCTTTCACCCTTCTAATAACCTCTTCTATTTGTTCATAAATTAAATCGATTTCATCCTCACTGTAATCGCTAGTAGGGAGGTACACTTGCACTATCTCAGTGTTAACTGTCTCAGCCTTAATTTAATACAGACATTACTCGGTCGCTTATTAGTTCGGTGGCTATCACGGCATTTCCCGCTTCCTTGTCCAACACTATAGCAACCCCTTTCTGACTATCATTTCCCCCCACTGAATATGACCCTCACATCATCGCTCCAGAAATCTCCCCCATCCTTCCACCGTACATCGCATAGCCCCAGAATGTTAATGTTGGACCTCTTCAAAACCGGGATGGCCTTACCACCATCCCTGCCGGGCACTATCCCTTGAGGGCTGAGTCCCCTATTTGCCAGTGACAATATCAGTATTGTACATCATAATCATGGGATAGATAGTCGAGGTGGTCTCCCCTTGCCTTCCTCAACAGTGCTTTTAACATGACACCATCACTCATATAGATCGCCCCACTGGGTACAGACGCCTTTGCAGCCGCCTCACTGAGGTACAGACGCTGCGTGGACTACCTCTCGTCTGGCCCCTACCTATTGACCTTTCCGGCATGAGTGACCCTACCAGGAACAAAGTTCCAGCCATAATAGCTCTCTAGGTCATAGGAACACGCAACCCCCTTCACCACGTCAAGGTGTAGTCCGTAGAAGGGGAAGATAGGATTGCTGCTCCAAATATTTATTTATAAGAATGCATAGTAAATAACTATTATTGATTTAAATATCTAATCTAATTGAATCAATAATCAGATAAAAGACACCCACTCAATTCATTTATCGTTCAAAATTTAATATTACTTTGCGCATTGTCGTTCAATGAATAACATCTGAAAACGAGACGCGCTCAGTGCTCTCTTGTCCGCGCTTAATCGTCGCGCACTTAGTTCTCGCCTCACGTATTTATCCAGTTAAAGCAGTTTCTTTCAAGATGATTTATACAATGACGACTACAGTTTATATTTTTGTTCACATACCTGAAAAATTTTCTTTGTTTCTCCATAGTCAACATTGACATTAAGCTGTTTCAGTAACTTACAACACTCATCAAAATTCAGGGCGCCATTTTTGTTCAAATCAGCTTTCATAAATTGATTTTTTAGCCACCTATAAGTAAAAATAATTATTCTTGTTGAAGGAAAATATTTCTATTTTATGACATCTATGATTTATTCAAATAGTGCATTGATTTTTATATTCAATGCATAACTGGTTGGGAGATTAGAGATAAAATTAACTAATTTTAAAAATTGCAGCATTTTACAATCTAAATCAGTGTTTTCCAAGAATTTTCTTGGAGCCACCCGTTTGGTGATACAAAGAACCGCCCCCCAACCGTCATCTATGAAATTTGTTATCGGTACCACCTAATCCGGAGAACAACAGAAGGTGAAATAAAAACTGAAATGATAAAAACATCAAATAAATCATGAATTTATAATTTTATCGTTGTCTAGAGCTAGAACACTCAATTTCGAGAAAGATTGTGTTATTTAAACCCAACCGATTGACGAATGATTTCGTTGCATTCCTTTACGAAGTAGATATAAAAAGGAAAACTACCTGAAAAGTTGGAATTACTGGAAAAGTAGTTTGCTATTTTATTTTCCTTTATGATTTCATTTTATCCATTGGCTAGAGATCGCAATAAAATTCTTTTGTCTCCCTGAATCACTCCAGTCCCCTAGGGGAGGAGGGAAGTACGAGTATTGCCGACTTTGAGAATCACTGATCCCTTTATGAACAGCAATTACCTACACATAATATCTATTTATTTGTGTGTGTTCTAATATTCTTTGATAATACAGTGATGTATTTCCGAATTATTAATTAGTAAGAGGTTTATAGTGTAATGGATTGTGGAGGGTATTGGTTTCGTAAAATTTGTTAATAAATTTCTTTAGCTGAAGCTGCGACCTGACAACAGTCAAACTGCAGAATATATGTAATAAATAAATATAAACTGATGTATTAAATAAATATCATAAATAAATAAAAACCGACGAATTAAGAGATAATATTATATTAATAAAATTAATAAAATTCAGAATTGTGGTATTGTTATCATAAAATTGACAATTCCAGATTATAAATGGTTTAGGCAATTGGGAAATTAGGGTTCGAGTCCTGTAAATATTTTTATGTCCGATTTTACTTGGGAATTCCTAGATGCATGCTTTGTGTACAAAGTTACATTTTCACCGTTTATGAGCCCATGACATTAGTTTCTAATGATAGAATTTCTAGTAATAACTATAACTTTAATGCTCTACCATTGAAATTGCTTCTTTTGCTCCACTTCTTTGAGAGATGAGCGGACATGGTTGAGGGTGAGGACCCACATTTCAGCTGTGCTTTTGTCTTTTGCAGCTAAATCTAAGCTTTTCCTGTCGTCTCCATATATTATTGAGAAGCACACACTTTCTTCAATAGGCCCTAATTTTCTCAACATGTTTCGGGCTTTCAATGATGTACTTTCATCACGCTGTCTTCTATATTTTTCAATTTTCGTCCCTGTTCTATTGAACTTATCCGTCTTCCAGCCCTCTCTCACATCGACTACATCGATTAAATCAACTGAAAATAAAAACAAATCCTCAAATATTTTGTAGTAGTGATCATTACATTTTCACCATGTATAAGTAAACTATTTAAACTTTTACTCACTTTTGAAGTCAGGTCTGTGGCATCCCCTTTTAAAGGGACGTTCATAGTAAATTTTCATATCCTTAAGGTCCAAGAAAAACTTCCTTGTGCGGCACTTAGTGCTTGAGTGAAACTTTATAAGCTCCGATCCATTTTTTAGGAGGTCAATGTAGTCCACAATATCTTTACATTTGCACATAACCTCTGGAAAAAAAATAAAATATTAAGAGCAAATTGTAACTATTCGTGTCATCCGAAATCCTTAATTTTTCCATAAAATGAAAATGACTAATATCACCCGAAATTATTACACGTAATTAATTTCCCTGATAATTCCCTGTGCGAACTTGGGTCAATAAGTTGAGTAATTATACGAAATAGATTAATATATTACTTACAGAAAAACAGAAATAACCGTAAATAACTTCAGGAATTAAAAACTAGTAATAGGAAAGTAGTTAACAAGTTTAATATTATCGAATTTCAGCTTAAAACAGGATGGAATAGCATTGGTACTCTTTCCCCCCAATAGCATTGGGGGAAAAGGGTAAAAAGCAATTCTACAATTTATGTAGGAAAATTTACAACGAAGAAAAGTGTCCACAGGATTTTACTAATTCTATCCTGATTTCGTTACAGAAAAAGAATAATACCTTAGAATGCCGGGATTACCGCACAATTAGTTTAATTTCTCATGCGGCAAAAGTAATTTTAAGGGTCCTAAACAGAAGAATCGAGGGAAAAAATAAGGAATTCATAGGAAATGATCAGTTCGGTTTCCAGAGAGAGAAAGGGACTAGGGATGCAATTGGGGTAATGAGGGTTCTCATAGAACAAAGATTTAAAAGTGACGTATGTGTATGTTTTGCTGACTTTGAAAAGGGCTTCGATAGAGTTCAGTGGCCGAAACTGATGGTGATACTTAAGAAAATTGGGTTGTATTGGAAAGTGAGAAATTTGTGTTTAAGTCGGACCGCATGAGTAAGAGTTGCTATAGGCCCTTCCACATTAAGTTGACAGTAATGTCCTTACGGTGAACGCTGTAGCCAAACGTACTCTCACAAGGAGAGATTCTCACTTTGTCCGGGGATTTTGATGAAACTTTTTGCAGTGGTGCAGTAAGTAGAGCAATGAAAAAGTGTAACGGCGTTCGTCTGAATAGGCAGTTTCGCTGCAATAAATAATTGAAAATTGATAACCGAAGTATAGGCAACCCCGCAATACACGCCCATGCTAGCAAAGTATGCATAAAAGAACGCGATGTTCTCTGGTATATTTGTCATTAAATTTTTCTTTTCGTTCGTTAAATTGTTTCCTTGATACTTACTATTGACTTATTAATAATAATAAATAGTATGCTCAATTTGAAATCCCGTTAAGTAACCTTCGTAAGCGATATTTTTCCAATGAAGGTAGTTAACGACTATCCTAAGAACGTAAAAGGAGCTTGCATTCAAGTAATTTAGGGATTCACAATCATGAATAGCGATTGCTTTCTAAAATTTTATATAATAAACACCATTGTCTTTATATTAATTAATTTATTTATCCGATTTCAGCATTTCTCGAAAGAAATGAATGTAAGCCATTTTTCGGTAATCAATTTCACTACTTCCTGACGAGATAGAAATTCAAGAAATACATGCATAATTGTGTATTAAATATTGATAGTTTTTGCGCTGTAAATCCTTGGTTCGATTCCAGATGACTCGAAAATAACCTTATAATAAATGTTAAGAAAGAAAAGAAAAAGATCATTTTCATCATCGTTAATCGATTACAGACGTTTTCTTTAGTACACTGAAATCAGGAATAATGGTCCTACGAAATCCTTACTAGTACAAAAAGAAAGGAAACTGAATATAGACAGTTATTTTGTCGTTGCTTGTCATGTATGTTTTACCAGATATACTGAAATAAATAAATATATATATATATATATATATATATATATATATATATATATATATATATATATATATATATATATATATATATTATATATAGCTAACTCTCCGGATATACCTATATATATAGATATATATATATAGATATAGGGGATACGAATTCTGACCATGTTCCACAAGCGCCGTCGACGTCAGATTTTTACGACGTACTGGCCCTACACTCTAGATGCCAGAATAATGCAGACTTCGACGCTAGCTATCATGGGTTCGATGCCAGAAATTCCCAAAAATCGCAATTTTCCCATAAGAATACATTGCGCGGATTTTTGAAAATTATTTTGAGGCACTTATCGTTAAGATAGAGTAACCAAAATTTCGGAGGTTGAAGTTGAGGTAGACTTCTATGCTTCTCATGGAAAAAATGTAGCCAAATGGCAGTGAGTTCGACGCCAGGTGGATGCAAAATTCTTCCATAAGAAATGCATTGCGGAAATCTTTTTAAATGCCTTCCCGATAAGCTGGAAAGATAAAACCCGGAATGGTGACAGAGGCGTGGGACCTTCCCGATAAGATATTGAATCGGAACTTTGGAACAAGTAAGGATGGCACTTATCTAATATTATTTTGCTGTCTTCTCTCACGATCGGGTTCTTAGTTCGTCGCCAGGCGGTCTTTGGCGCGAAGTTTTAAATTTGAACTGAGGCAGTACTTGGTATGATACTGTATTCAACGGATAGCTTGCAGTATGCAAGCAACTTTTACTCGTATATATATATATATATATAAATCGTAGTGATTGTTAAATAAGAATATGAAAGGCAATCGCTATATATGGCTGAAAATCCTAAGAAATTCGAACGCAAATTCCTTTTTCATTCTAAGGATAGTAGTGAAATACTTAAAATGGAGTAAAATTGCTTACGAAAGTTAAGGCTTACGAAGCCCTTCTTTCCTCAAAGTACCATCGAGGTACATACCTGTATTTATTTTCTCATCTACAATCGAATCATAGCTTAAATGTATTGTCGTTTACTAACTGATCAAAACATACATGTGCGCGCATGATAACAGGAATATATTTATCCCTTTCGTAAATATCCTAAATGTCAAGATAACTTCTCTGCCAGAAACGGCTTTCATTTCGATAACTTTGGAGTTCATTTGAATTTCATGATTTGTTAATTTCCTAACGTTTCGAAGTCGAATGTTGTATTTATCTTCCGAGAATTACTCGCCTCCCCTCTGAAAACGTCGCGTCGCCTCGCTGCACACTATATGCTACTTCAACTTTCCCGCAGATTTCCAATATTTTGGCAGAAGAATTCAAATTCGAACCGGTTTGCTCAAGTGTACGCAAGATGTCGCTCCTCTTGCCGCAAGATAAGCCGCTGGATTTTGACATAATTTTCTGAAGAAGCTATGGAAAAAAACAACAGTTTCGTGAAACGATTAGGCCAATGTCGTCCATCCGCAACGATCCTTTGTGCGGAAACTTAGTTGCGTCCTGAATTAAGGGCTACTGCTGAATCACGGATTTACCTCCCCCACCAGATTTTTCAGGAGCCGCACTGGCGTTGTCGCGTTTTGGTCAGTGAAGGATCTGGCACAACCAGAAAAGAAAAGAAAGTGAAATCAAAGAAAAGAAGGGAATATTTAGTTCCTTCTGGGTGTTTGGCAGGTCATGCTGCCCGACGGGCTACAGAATTTTTAAATTTCAAAATGCCACCGATAGCAGCGGAAGATAGATTTTCTAGATAGATTTGAACAAATGTCTCTTGCTTTGGTTATGGGAATTGAACTATTTAGAGATTTAGCATTCTACCCTCGGGTAGGCACCAGAGATTAGGATTATTAATGGATATGCTTGAATATTACGTACTTCCGAGCGTAATTCAGTAAACGTCGCATGTTTCAATCGGCTGACGCTTGCAATTTTTAATGGAATCAACCATTCCCAAAGCGGGTAGTTCTAAGGTTGGCACTCCGTTCTTCCTTTGACGTATTTGACAAACCGTTCTTTTTTCAAGGAAAATTATGAAAGATGTACCTCGAATTACGTCCATGTAATATACAGAAATCTTTTACCCTAATATGACCACCGTAGAAGCAGTCTCATGTATTGGAATAATACATAATAACCTATGGTGTGTTTGCGACAAGAGAACAAGATGTATTGGGACGGAAACCTCGCGCAATATTACCACATGTCATGATCTCTCTGTTACACTTCCTGATCTCGACCGAGTATAAATCAATTTTTCATGAAGTGATACGAAATATTAAAAAATCTTGGAAGGAAACCTCGCGCAAAATTCCAACTATTTGGCCGAATATTTAAAACTGGTATCAGTATGGGCAAGCGTGCGCAAGATGTCTCTCCTGACGCCGCCTTCTCGGCCGCCTGTTATTAAAACAGGTTTGTGGATGAGCTATGGGAAAAACATCTAATTTGTTTAACAATTAGACAAATGTCCTCCATCCGCAACGATTCTTTGCGCGGAAATTTAGTTGCGTCCTAAAGAAACGACTATATTTTAATTACGCATGTACCTCCCCCACCAGATTTTTCAGGAGCCGCGCTGGCGTTCTCGCGTTTTGGTCAGTGAAGGATCTGGCACAACCAGAAAAGAAAAGAAAGTGAAATCAAAGAAAAGAAATGGATAATTAGTTCCTTCTGGGTGTTTTGCAGGTCGTGCTGCCCGACGGGCTACAGAATTTTTAAAATTGCCATTGCTGAAAGCGAGAGATGGATTTTTGGATAATAATAAACATCGCTTAGGTAGAGCTTGAGAATTTCTTCATAGCAGGATATCCTACACCCTGTGTCTGGGATTGCTAAAGATAATACCCAATGGAAAACTAAGGTAATGGCAGGGTAGAATGCCTATTTGAGGTAACGATAGTAAGTCAGATGACGGAATTTGTAAAACTATGATGGTACGAACATAAGTAAGCCATCACTAGACTACCGGCATTCTTTCGCTTATAAAAGCACTTTAGAACAAACGTAGGTGTCGATTGTTTCACAAGTAAGACCGTTTCGCACCAATAGAACCTACGGGGAATCGATTTTGGGAGAGCTTTATCGAATGTTGACTAACATCCGATACGCTTATTTGACGGTAAGGGATTGAACACGCTAACATCATGCTAATCATCCTGCTAGCCAACCTAGCAAAGTACGTTGTAAACTCCGGGAGAAGGAATATCGCCAAAGACTTGCATGTTTATGCAATATAGCAAACAAAACATGCAAAAAGACAATGGTGTTTATTATATAAAATTTTAGAAAGCAATCGCTATTTATGATTGCGAAATCCTAAATTACTTGAATGCAAGCTCCTTTTGTGTTCTTAGGATAGTCGTTAACTACCTTCAATGGAAAAATATCGCTTACGAAGGTTACTTAACAGGAATACAAATTGAGCATACTATTTATTATTATTAATAAGTCAAGAGTAAGTATCAAGGAAAGAATTTAACAAACAAAAAGAAAAATTTAATGACAAATATACCAGAGAACATCGCGTTCTTTTATGCATACTTTGCTAGCATGGGCGTGTATTGCGGGGTTGCCTATACTCCGGTTATCAATTTTCAATTATTTATTGCAGCGAAACTGCCTATTCAGACGAACGCCGTTACACTTTTTCATTACTCTACTTACTGCAACACTGCAAAAAGTTTCATCAAAATCCCCGGACAAAAGTGAGAGTCTCTCCTTGTCAGTCAACTCGCCTCGCGATTCCCATGCCAAATTTGAATTGGCTACCGGATGTTTTAAGAGAAAGCACATTAAAAAGTTCCTAAAGTAATATTTAAGAAAAGGACGGTATTTATACGCAATATTTACGGCTTCCAAAAGATCAAAGTTATAAATACCATGTGAATTTCTCGAAAATAGGTATTTAAATGTATACTAATGGATTACTGGAAGGCGTTTAGCAGTTTACCTTTTTTTAAAAACCTCCTAAAAGGAAAATGAAAATAAAATGATGGGAACATTAGCAGGTAAAGTTTGACAAATCAGAAATTATTGGAATTGCGAACTGCTTTACAGAAGGTATGAGATATCTTGAATGTTCTCATTTACAACGGCAACAAAAACAATTTTATTAGTATTGCCTTACAACGCATTCATACTGGTTATATTTGCACAAAGTTGTGAATTTTTGGCTGGAAATAAATATCTCATTAAACTAAAAATCCTTTTTTGCAAGGCAAAAGGCCATGCTCAACACAAGTAAATCAAGTATATCGCATAATTATATGGCTGTGTAGCCTTTTTAGTTTCTCGTCGAGCAATTAAATTAAGAATGTGCCTCAGCGTGCACCCTTCCTTCTCCATTGATTTTTTTAAATTCCATTTGCAGCCTCTTCGCAGAGTTCGATAGCAGCGAGAGACTTGCTGAAATAGGTAAAAACGTAAACTGTTTGATTCACAGCTTGCCTCTTTTAGCCTTCTTCTTTTCTCTTTGGACACGATGATCGCACAAACTTAAAAATATACACTTAAAAAAATCTCCACAACACCCTTCGATAAGTTAATACCACTCCACTTCTATACTCTGAGAATCCGTAGGCAAACTAAATATGAACTCTAATCCTGAATTCCCAAAATTGAAGAGCCACTACGTTTGCTTAGATGTCCTATGGCTCAAGAGCCGTCCTATAACAGAGTTTTGCAGTCCCTCTCTCACAAACTATCCTATGAAGCTGCGCACCATATGAGATGAAGTGTTACATCTTCCAAGCACGCGAAATTTTCTACTGTATTAAACAATTAATTGAAAATTGTTGGGAATATTAAAGAATATTCGTAGCTTTAATGAATACATAAGATATGATAAATTCGATCCATATCAATAAATGAAAGATCCAAATTTCTTACTATGATGACCCTTCAAAATAATCTATGTTCGCCGTATTTCGCGAAAATTACGAGAATTGGAGTATTAATAACTAAATAAAAGTTGTTTCAGGGCTGCATAGTTGCCCGAAGGGTGGCTCGATTGAAGTGTTCACACTTTAAACTTAAAAAGGTTTTCTTTTCGATTTTCCATGATATGGTATATTCCTCCTTTACGGCTATAACTGAGAGCGGGCATCTACGGGCAGTTCTGTCAAATTTTGGCGCGCCGAAAAAATCTACAAATTTAAAAATTCATAAATCCCTTTGTCATCAAGATAAAGTCCTCATTCCTTCACTAAAAATATATTTACACTTTTCTTCAAATTTCTTACGCAGAATGTTGGTGGGTATCTCTTACAAAACGAGAGTTAGCTGGCGATAGATTTTTGGCATGCATAATTCGAACATTTTGGTTCAAAGAAACTTAAACATTTTATAAGAGGCGTTTAAACCAAGTATTATAAAACTATAAGTTTGCCGGTACGGAAAGTAAGGTATGAAGATATTTATTTGTTAATTTTGTGTCGAATAAATGAACACTTTGCTCACAACAGCGTGATAAAGGTAAAATTTTAAAAAATCGCCATTATACGCGAAAATGCACAGAAATAATTTATATCGATTTTATTTTTTTTAAATATTGAGTAATAAATTCCACCACTCGATGCATTCTTTACTTCTGCATTAGTAAAGAATTTTTAAATGAAAAGAGCAATTTTTTGCAACGTTTGACAGAATCGCGCCTTGCTCCTTACGGGGAAATACACGGGAAACGATTCTCCATAAGAACGCTGTACTGTCAATTAAACGTGGAACGTGCTATAATGGGGAATCGGAATGGGCAGATTTAGGCCCTTTTCACACACAACGGTTTTTGCCGTACGGTCGATAATCCCCACAGCTTATCAACCGTATCACGGCGCAATTCCTGAAGAAGTATATGGAGCCTTTCACACTAGCGACCGTACGGTTTTTTGCCGTCCATCGCCGTGTAGCAGCCGTGTCATCCACTGCCATTATTTTCTTACAATCCAACTTATAATGCTGATTTTTCAGCCAGATTACTACTTCACTAGCTTCGTAAATGTTCGACTGATAATTTGAATTGAGTTCATTCAATTTTCGCTTTAAACTTTGTTGTTCCTGCTATTGCTAAGTGTTTCACCGTCCAACATTTTTGAAACTGCCATTCCATTCTTAAAATCCAACACAAAAGGCTAATTTTTCTTCAATTGCTCATTGTATCATCTGGATGCATAAAAGTCACACGAGATTAATTTTCGAGTAACCACATCTTAGTAAAATATTATTTAATTAGAACGTAATTTTAAAAATTTCGTCGTGCAGTATAATTTACACGTCGCCTAAAACTTTTTGATTTTTCACGTGAGGAAGAACTTGTCGCGAGACAAATCGAGATAAATGTTGTAATTTTCATTTACAGTTTGTTTCGTGATGATATCTTGAAGTGAACTTTACTTTTCTGTATTGTTCCCTCTCATGTAGTCTCCTGGTTTCTTTTGACTTTTTTAGCACATCTTTTGCCTATATTAACTATGTTCTTATCATTTGCATTTGAAAGTAACCAGTCATCTCTCTCATTATTCCATTTTATCGCCACAATTTTCTTTGTTTGACAAGTTCCCTACTTTTCCGGTAATGAAAACAAATATTTTTATTCCCAATTTTTCATTTCGATGGTATATTGACTAAATGTCAGACGCCTTTTTACTAAAAACAATGATTCATCAAATATTAAATAATGTTAAGTTTGAAATCAATCACTGAATCCTCCTGACTCTCATTCCTCTTTTTATTTCGAGAAAACAACAAATTCACTGATAGCAGAGAAGACTGCAATAAAATTCAATATTCTATATCCTTGTCACGGGTCAACAATTATATCGATGGATGATTTTTCTTTTAAATTCTACGCTGAGGTGCTGGTTATTTCCTCTTCTTTTCCCATATCCTGCCTTTTCAAGGATATTTTTCTCTTTTTCGATCTGCAGGCACGTCCTACAATACTTCTTCCACCTTTTTTATTAACTGCAGCACGATTCATACTTTCCACTGTTTTAGCAGTATAGTACAGAAGATGCACTCAACTGCCTTTCTTATGGTTAATATTGATAATAACCACGTGATTTGTAAGTAGCTTTCCTGCATGGGATGATCGATGAATCTCTTTCTCATTGAAAAGTGATATTTCTTATCTCTTCGATCGTTATCTGTCACGGTACCGTTCTTTGCAGTCGATGATACGGCTGCTACACGGCGACCGTGTACAGTCTCTTTAAAAGGCAAGAAGTAAAGTTCTCTTCAAGATATCATCACGAAACAAACATTTATCTCGATTTGGCTCGCGACAAGTTCTTCCTCACGTGAAAAATCAAAAAGTTTTAGGAATGGAATGATTGAATGGAATGATGAGAGAGATGACTGGTTACTTTCAACAGCGAATGATAAAAACATAGTTAATATAGGCAAAAGATGTGTTGAAAAAGTCAAAAGAAACCAGGAAACTACATAAGAATGTAATGGCAGTTTCAAAAATGTTGGACGATGAAACACTTAGCAATAGCAGGAACAACAAAGTTTAAAGCGAAAATTGAATGAACTCAATTCAAATGATCCGTCGAACATTTACGAAGCTAGTGAAGTAGTAATCTGGCTGAAAAATCAGCATTATAAGTTGGATTGTAAGAAAATAATGGCAGTGGATGACACGGCTGCTACACGGCGATGGACGGCAAAAAACCGTACGGTCGCTAGTGTGAAAGGCTCCATATACTTCTTCAGGAATTGCGCCGTGATACGGTTGATAAGCTGTGGGGATTATCGACCGTACGGCAAAAACCGTTGTGTGTGAAAAGGGCCTTAGGGAGGGGAGTAAGACAAGGTTGTCCTTTATCACCATATCTTTCTAACATCTATGCAGAAAAAATGGTCAAAGAGGCATAATATGAAATACATGGCGGAGTAAAAGTTGGTGGGGAAGTAGTAAATTCCGTAAGATATGCAGACGATAATGCTATTGTGTGCGATTCTGAAAGGGGTTTACAAATCCTAATAAAAGCAGTAAACGATGAAGCAAAGGAGTTTGGGATGAAAATCAATCTAAGAAAGACTAAAATTATGAAGTTTTCGAAGGGAAAGAAATCAAAGTTAACTATAATGGTGGATGGGGAAAAACTAGAACAAGTAGATCAATTCCCATACTTGGACAGCCTTCTTTCTAAGGATGGAAGATGCTCGACAGAAATTAGAAAAAGGACAGCATTATCCCTTTGTCATCAATTCCCTTCGCTTCATGAATGCTTCCTTCGCTAATGCCATCCTTTTTCTAATTTCTGTCAAGCATCTTCCTTAGAAAGAGATAGGGTGTGTGTACGTGCGTGCGTGTTTTCTACCTTACGGTAGGTTCATGTGCCATATCTATCTATTCTATATAGCTAACTCTCCGGATATACCTATAAAGATATGCATCTACATCTACATGAATACCTTGCAAGCCGCCTTTCGGCGTGTGGCAGGGGGTGTAAACACCAATCGATTGAGCTACTTTTTTAGCCTATTACTATCACGTATTGTTCGCGGAAAGAATGAGTTCTTAAATCGACTAGTTCTAGCGTCTATTTCTCTTATTTTGCTCTCATTGTCGGATCGGCCGAAGTAACAGGGGTCGCATAATATCAACAACGTCATGGGAAAACGTGCTTTCTCTAAATTTATTAAGGAGTCGCAACCTAGCTTCTAACCGCCTTTCTTTCAATGATGCCCAACCTGTATCTGAGAGCATCTTCGTGACGCTTACCTTTTTCTAGTAGCATTTTTTAACGAAACGTATCGCTTTGCGTTGAATTTTCTCAAGTTCGCGGGTACCCGTTTCATCCGCTGGGTCCCATATACTTGCCGCGTATTCAAGATGGGGCCTGACCAAGGAGAAATAACATCGCTCTCTAACTTACTCATCGCATCTACCGACAATACGCTTTATGAAGCCGAGCTTTTTACTAGCTTTACCGCAGATTTTACGAATGTGAGTGCTCCAATTTAAATTATTGGTAAGAGTTACCCCAAGATACTCAACTGATTCTGCTACATTTATGACTAATCCATTTATTACGTATGGGTAATTATGACGCAATTCTTTCTTTTCGAAGAAATTAACTACGGAGCATTTACTCACATTGAGATCTAGTTCCCATTTTTCGCACCACCTTTGAACTGTTATTAAATCATTAGATAGAGAAATACGATCGTCATCGTTAGATATTTCTCTATATAAGACCGAGTCATCCGCGAATACCCTAACATTGCTATCTATCTCTTCACTCAAGTCATTAATATATATTAGGAAAAGAAGAGGACCAATTACGCTTCCCTGAGGTACGCCTGAGGTAACTTTGACTCTGTTCGAAATAACACCATCAAGTACTACTTGTTGTTCCCGATCGTAAAGAAAGTCCTTAACCCAGTCGATATGTATAGGGGATACGAATTCTAAGCATGTTCGACAAGCGACGTTTCCATAAGAAATGCATTGCTGAAATCTTTGACGATTTTCTTAAATGCCTTACCGATAAGCTGGAAAGATAAAACCCGCAATGGTGACAAAGGCATTTGAAAATATTCTTTCATGACGTTCACCATATTTCTACTGGTCCTTGGTTCGATACATAAGCGTCATTCCGATTCTACCATGCAATTCAAACGGGGAAAACGGAATCTTATTTTAGGACTTTCCCGATAGGATACTGAATTAAAACTTTGAAAAAAGTCAGAATGTCACATCTTACATTAATGGGTAATTTTTTTCGCACGATTGGGTTCTTAGTTCGACGCCAGGCGGACATTTGCGCGAGGTTTTGAACATTGATTCGAGGCATTAAGTTATGCCTCAAAGTACGATACTGCAGCTTGCTGTATGCAAGCAACTTTTACTGGTATCTATTATACGTGGGGGGACCCAAAAGTAACGAGAACCGGGCTGTGGAGAGGAGAAACGTCAGGGGACCGAGTTCTGGTTAGTAGGGTATTTTGGCGGGAACTCTCATGAGTCAGTATGCAACGTTTCGTCGCCGTGAGAGCAACTGTTTGTGCGCAGCATTTCTTTTATCAAAGTAACTTTTTCCCATGTGGCGAAAACGTGAGATGGCTGACGCTCGAGAGCAACGCACGGCGGTAAAATTTTGTTTTCTGTTGGGGAAAACGGCTGCGGAAACTCTTGTAATGCTTCAAACAGCTTACAAGGTTGATTCTTTGAGTCAAGCTCGGGTCTACGACTGGTTTTCGCGGTTTAAAAGGGGCGAAATGACGATTGAAGACCAACCTCGTTCCGGGCGCCCCTCAACTTCAAGAACTGACGACAACGTTGAAAAAATCAACACCCTAGTCCGTGAAGATCGTCGCCGAACAATTGATGAGCTCTCTAATATTTTTGGCATGTCATGGAGTTCAATTCAGAGGATTTTATCAGAGGATTTGGGCATGAGAAGAGTTGCAGCCAAATTTGGCTCACACTGCGTTGTCTGTGAGGCAGTTTTTGAGTAAAAACGGAATAACACCGATTACTCACCCGCCGTACTCACCTGACCTGGCCCCCTGTGACTTCTTTTTGTTCCCTAGGCTCAAAAAGAACATGAAAGGAAAACGTTTTGGGACTGTGGAAGAAGTGAAACAAAAATCGCTGGAGGGGTTAAAAGACATCCCATTATGTGAGTTCCAGAGCTGTTTTGATCAATGGGAAAAACGTTTAGACAAATGTATATTGGTTAATGGAGAGTACTTTGATGGTGATAAAAATTTAGTGTAAAAATATTGAGAAATAAAAAAGTTTTAATGAAATTTCTCTTATTTTTGGGTCCCCCCTCGTATATAGTTAACTCTCCGGATATCTAGTATATATAGCTAACTCTCCGGATATACCTATATAGATATACGAGTAAAAGTTGCTTGCGTACTGCAAGCTATTTAATAATCAATTCAGGACCCATTCGCGAGAGACAATGGCATACGAATGTTAGATAAGGGCCACTCTGACGTATTTCAAAGTTTCAATTCAGCATCTTATCGGGAAGGTCATAAAATATGTTTCCATTATTCCCGTATGAAATACATGGTACAATCGGAATGACACTCTTTCATCGAACCTAGGACCACTGCAGAAACGGTGAACCTAATAAAAGAAGGATTTCAAACGCCTCTGTCACCATTCCGGGTTTTATCTTTCCAGCTTATCAGAAAGGCATTTTAAAAAATCGTCAAAGATTTCAGCAATGTATTTCTTACGGAAGCATTTCGAACCCACCTGAGAGTGGCACTTATCTAACATACGTATGCCATCGTCTCTCACGAATGGGTCCTGTGTTCGACTCCAGGCGGTCTTTCGCGCGAATTTTCGAAAATGGTTTTGAGTCCTTTCTCGGAGCGATAGAACAGTGAAAATCACGTGGGTATCTATTGTACTAACAGAAGAAATGTTACCGAACGACCGTGAGTTCGACGCCAAGTGGGTGCAAAATTGTCCAGTATAAAATGCATGGCTGTCAAATTTGACAATTATTTTGAATGCATATCCAATAACCGGGAATGATATAAAATGGAATAGAGGAAATTCATATGTTTCATATAAGCTGTTCGCCGTTCCTCTGACGGTTCTTGGTTCGATGCCTGAGCGTCATTTCTATTCTACCATGTATTTCAAAGGGTGATACCGTAATCTTAATTTAGGAACTTCCCGATGAGATATTGAATTGAAACTTTGGAACAGGTCAGAATGTCAGTTATCTAATATTAATATGCAATTGTGTCGCTCGATCGGGTCCTTTGTTCGACGCCAGGCGGTCTTTTGCGCGAAGTTTCCAAGATAGTTTTGAGGCATTACTTGGTGCGATACTGTATTCAACTGATAGCATGCAGTATGCAAGCAACTTTTGCTCGTGTGTGTGTCTATATATATATATATATATATATATATATATATATATATATATATATATATATATCTATTATGTATAGCTAACTCACCGGATATACCTATATATATAGATATATATAGGGGATACGAATTCTGACCAAGTTCCACAAGCGCCGTCGACGTCAAATTTTTACGACGTACTGGCCACACCCTGTAGATGCCAGAATAATGCAGACATCGACACTATCTGTCATGGGTTCGATACTAGAATGTCCCAAAAATCGCAATATTCCCATAAGAATGCATTGCGCGGATTTTAGAAAATTATTTTGAGGCACTTATCGGTAAGATAGAGGAACCAAAATCTCGGAGGTTGAAGTTGAGGTAGTCTTCTATATTACGAATGGAAGAAATGTTACAAAATGACCGTGAGTTCGACGCCAGGTGGATGCAAAATTCTTCCGTAAGAAATGCATTGCTGAAATCTTTGACGATATTTTTAAATGCCTTCCCGATAAGCTGGAAAGATAAAACCCGGAATGGTGACAGAGGCGTTTGAAGACATTCTATCATCAGGTTTACCGTTTCTCTAGTGGTCCTTGGTTCGATGCAAGAGCGTAATTCCTATTTTACCATGCATTTCAAACGGGGAAAACGGAATCTTATTTTGGGACCTTACCGATAAGATTTTGAATCGAAACTTCGGAACTAATAAGGATGGCACTTATCTAATATTATTTTGCTATCTTCTCTCACGGAAGGGTCCTGAGTTCGACGCTAGGCGGTCTTTTGCGCGAATTTTTGCAATCTGTTTTGAGGCCGTTCTCGACGCGATAGAACAGTGAAATTCATGGAGGTTGGAGATGAGATGGTCTTCCATAGTACAAAAGGAAGAAATGCTACCAAATGACCGTGAGTTCGACGCCAACTGGGTGCAAAATTCTCCAGTATAATATGCATGGCGGTCAATTTTTACAATTATTTTGAATGCATATCCGAATACCGGGAATGATATAAAATGGAATGTATATAGAGGCAATTCATTTGTTTCAGATACGCTGTCCTTCCTTACTCTGACGGTTCTTGGTTCGATGCCTGAGCGTCATTTATATTCTACCATGTATTTCAAAGAGGGAAAGCGTAATTTTATTTTTAGGACCTTCCCGATCAGATATTGAATAGAAACTTTGGAACAGGTCAGAATGGCACTTATCTTACATTAATATGCAATTGTGTCGCACGATCGGGTCATTAGTTCGTCGCCAGACGGTCATTTGCGTGAGGTTTTGAACATTGTTTTGAGGCCTTTCTTTGTACGATACTGCATTCAACAGATAGCTTGCAGTATGAAAGCAACTTTTACTCGTATATTTATATAGCTAACTCTCCGGATATACCTATATATATATTTATAGGGGATACGAATTCTGACCATGTTCCACGAGCGCCATCGACGTCAGATTTTTTCGACGGACTGGCCCTACACTCTAAATGCCAGAATAATGCAGACTTCGACGCTAGCTATCATGGGTTCGATGCCAGAAATTCCCAAAAATCGCAATTTTCCCATAATAATGCATTGCGTGGATTTTTATAAATTATTTTGAGGCACTTATCGGTAAGATACAGGAACCAAAATCTCGGAGGTTGAAGCTGAGATAGTCTTCTATGGTTCTTATTGTAGAAATGTTGCCAAATGACCGTGACTTCGACTCCAGGTGGGTCCGAAATTCTTCCATAAGAAATGCATTGCTGCAATTTTTGTCATTTTTTTTCAATGCCTTCCCGATAACCTGGAAAGATCAAACTCCGTGTTGCGACGGAGGCATTTGAAAACATTCTTTCATGAATTTTACAGTTCGTCTAGTGGTCCTTGGTTCGATGCAAGAGGGTCATTCCGATTCCACCATGCATTTCAAACGGGGAAAACGGAATCTTATTTTAGGACCTTCCCGATAAGATATTGAATCGAAACTTTGGAATAAGTCATAATGGCACTTACCTAATATTGATTTGCTATTTTCTCTCATGGAAGGGGCATGAGTTCGACGCTAGGCGGTCTTTTCCGCGAATTTTTGCAATCTGATTTGAGGCCGTTCTCGATGCGATAGAGCAATCATATTTACGGTGTTTGCAGATGGGATGGTCTTCCATAGTAATTTAGGAAGAAATGTTACCAATGGCCGTATGTTCGACGCCAGGTGGGTCCGAAATTATTCCGTAAGAAATGCATTGGTGAAATCTTGGATGATTTTTTAAAAATCCTTCCCGATAAGCTGGAAAGATAAAACCCGGAGTGGTGACAGAGGCGTTTGAGAACATTCTTTCATGTTATACGCCGTTTCTACAGTGGTCCTTGGTTCGATGCAAGAATGTCATTCCGATTCTACCATGCATTTCAAGCGGGAAGAACGGAATCTCATTTTAGGACTTTCCCGATAAGATACTGAATTGAACCTTTGAAACACGTGAGTGTGGCATTTGTCTAACATTTCCATGTCATTGTCTCTCACGAACGGGTCCTGTGTTCGACGCCAGGCGGTCATTTACGCAAATTTTTAAAAATTGTTTTGAGGCCTTTCTCAATGCATGAGACTATTCAAAATCACAGCCTTTTCGTTTGAAGTAGTTTTCTATAGAACCAGTGGGTGAAAGGTTACATATGACCGTGAGTTCGATGCCAGATGGATGAAAAATTCTCACGTTCGAAATGCATTGCGGCAATTTTTAAGAATTTTGCTGGATAAGCTTCGAAGATGACACCCGTAAGGGGAGCTCATTGTAAATTTTCACCAATTAGCTTGCAGTATGCAAGCAACTTTTACTGGTATATATATATATATATATATATATATATATATATATATATATATATATATATATATATATATATATTATATATACCTAACTCTCCGGATATACCTATATATCTATTATATATAGCTAACTCTCCGGATATACCTATATAGATATATATATATATAGATATAGGGGATACGAATTCTGACCATGTTCCACAAGAGCCATCGAAGTCAGATTTTTACGACGTACTGGCCCCACACTCTAGATGATAGAATAATGCAGACATCGACGCTAGGTGTCATGGGTTCGATGCCAGAAGGTCCCAAAAATCGCAATTTTCCCATAAGAATGCATTGTGCGGATTTTTGAAAATTTTTTTGAGGCACTTATCGGTAAGATAGAGGAACCAAAATCTCGGAGGTTGAAGCTGTGGTAGTCTTCTATGGTTCTTATGGTAGAAATGTTACAAAATGACCGTGAGTTCGACTCCTGGTGGGTGCGAAATTCTTCCATAAGAAATGCATTGCTGCAATTTTTGAAAATTTTTTTCATTGTCTTCCCGATAAGCTGGTAGGATAAAACCCGGAATGTTGAGAGAGGCGTTTGAAAACTTTCTTTCATGAATTTCACAGTTCGTCTAGTGGTCCTTGGTTCGATGCAAGTGGGTCATTCCGATTCCACCATGCATTTCAAACGGGGAAAACGGAATCTTATTTTAGGACCTTCCCGATAAGGTATTGAATCGAGACTTTGGAATAAGTCATAATGGCACTTACCTAATATTAATTCGCTATTTTCTCTCACAGAAAGGTCCTGAGTTCGACGCTAGGCGGTCATTAGCGCGAATATTTGCAATCTGTTTTGAGACCGTTCTCGATGCGATAGAGCAATCAAAATTACGGTGTTTGCAGATGAGATGGTCTTCCATAGTATCATAGGAAGAAATGTTAGCAAATGACCGTGTGTTCGACGCCAGGTGGGTTCGAAATGCTTCCGTAAGAAATGCATTGGTGAAATCTTGGATGATTCTTTTTAAATCCTTCCCGATAAGCTGGAAAGATAAAACCCGGAATGGTGACCGAGGCGTGTGAGAACATTCTTCCATGCTATTCGCCGTTTCTGCAGTGGTCCTTGGTTCGATGTAAGAGTGTCATTCCGATTCTACTATGCATTTCAAACGGGAATAACGGAATCTTATTTTATGACCTTCCCGATAAGATACTGAATTGAAACTTTGAAACACGTCAGAGTGGCGCTTATCTATTATTCGTATGCCATTGTCTCTTACAAATGGGTCCTGTGTTCGACGCCAGGCGGTCATTTACGCAAATATTTAAAAAATTGTTTCGAGGCCTTTCTCAATGCAGGAGACTATTCAAAATCACAGCCTTTGCGTTTGAAGTAGTTTCCTATAGAACCAGTGGAAGAAAGGTTACATATGACCGTGAGTTCGATGCCAGATGGATGAAAAATTCTCACGTTCGAAATGCATTGCGGCAATTTTTAAGATTTTTGCTGGATAAGCTTCGAAAATGATACCCGTAAGGGAAACTTATTGTAAATTTTCATCAATTAGCTTGCAGCATGCAAGCAACTTTTACTCGTATATATATATATATATATATTTATAGGGGATACGAATTCTGACCAAGTTCCACAAGCGCCATCGACTTCAGATTTTTTCGACGTACTGGCCCTACACTCTAGATGCCAGAATAATGCAGACTTCGACGCTAGCTATCATGGGTTCGATGCCAGAAATTCCCAAAAATCGCAATTTTCCCATAAGAATGCATTGCGCGGATTTTCGAAAATTATTTTAAGGCACTTATCGTTAAGATAGAGTAATCAAAATCTCGGAGGTTGAAGTTGAGGTAGTCTTCTATACTACCAAAGGAAGAAATGTTACAAAAAGACCGTGAGTTCGACGCCAGAAGGGGGCGAAATTCTTCCATAAGAAATGCATTGCCGCAATTTTTGAAGATTTTTTCAAAGCCTTACCGATAAACTGGAATGATCACACCCTGAATAGTGACAGAGGCGTTAGTAAACATGCTTTTAAGTAGTTCTCCGTTGCTCCAGTGGTCCTTGGTTCGATGCAAGACGGTCATTCCCATTCCACCATGCATTTCAAATGGGGAAAACGGAATCTTATTTTGGGACCTTCCCGATAAGATATTGAATCGAAACTTTGGAACCAGTAAGGATGGCACTTGTCTAATATTGATATGCTGTTTTCTCTCACGGAAAGGTCCTGAGTTCGACGCTAGGCGGTCTTTTGCGCGAATTTTTGCAATCTGTTTTGAGGCCGTTCTCGATGCGATAGAGTAATCAAAATCTCGGAGGTTGAAGTTGAGGTAGTCTTTTATACTACCAAAGGAAGAAATGTTACAAAAAGACCGTGAGTTCGACGCCAGAAGGGGGCGAAATTCTTCCATAAGAAAGTCATTGCTGCAATTTTTGAAAATTTTTTTTCAATGCCTTCCCGATTAGCTGGAAAGATAAAACCCGGAATGGTGACAGAAGCGTTTAAATACATTCTTTCATGAATTTCACCATTCGTCTAGTGGTCCTTGGTTCGATGAAAGAGGGTCATTACGATTCCACCGTAAGGGGAACTTATTGTAAATTTTTACCAATTAGCTTGCAGTATGCAAGCAACTTTTACTCGTATATATATATAGGTATATCCGGAGGTATATATAGGTATATATATATATTTACAGGGGATACGAATTCTGACCATGTTCCACAAGCGCCGTCGACGTCAGATTTTTACGACGTACTGGCCCTACACTCTAGATGCCAGAATAATGCAGACTTCGACGCTAGCTTTCATGGGTTCGATGCCAGAAATTCCAAAAAATCGCAATTTTCCCATAAGAATGCATTCGGCGGATTTTTGAAAATTATTTTGAGGCACTTATCGTTAAGATAGAGTAACCAAAATTTCGGAGGTTGAAGTTGAGGTAGTCTTCTATGCTTCTCATGGAAAAAATGTAGCCAAGTGACAGTGAGTTCGACGCCAGGTGGATGCAAAATTCTTCCATAAGAAATGCATTGCGGAAATCTTTTTAAATGCCTTCCCGATAAGCTGGAAAGATAAAACCCGGAATGGTGACAGAGGCGTGGGACCTTCCCGATAAGATATTGAATCGAAACTTTGGAACAAGTAAGGATGGCACTTATCTAATATTATTTTGCTTTCTTCTCTCACGATCGGGTTCTTAGTTCGTCGCCAGGCGGTCTTTGGCGCGAAGTATTAAATTTGAACTGAGGCAGTACTTGGTATGATACTGTATTCAACGGATAGCTTGCAGTATGCAAGCAACTTTTACTCGTATATATATATACCAGTGGGAGGGTCGACCTATTATATAGAAAAGTGAAACAATTAACGGGAATAAAATTAGTAATAAAATTGCCACTATTAGGGATAACAGGGGAAACGTCTTAAGGCAGCCAGCAGGCATAAGGGGATGATGGAAAGAGTATGTCGAAGAATGGAATGTAAAAGACATGAAGCCTACCCACACAAAGATAGAAAGTATACAAGAAGTAGAGGAAGACGATGTTGGGCCGAGTATGCTAGATAGTGAACTTGAAAGAGCACTGCGGGACATGAGGGGAAAGAAAGCAACAGGTGTGGACGAGATCCCAGTAGAATTTCTTATGAACTTGGGGGAAAGACTAAAAAGCAATTCTACAATTTATATAGGAAAGTTTACGACGGAGGAATGTGTCCAGAGGATTTTACTAAGTTTATGGTGATCCGTTACAGAAAAAGAATATGCCTTTGAATGCCGGGATTACCGCACATTTAGTTTAATTTCTCATGTGGCAAAAGAAACTTTAAGTGTCTTGAGTAGAAGTTTCGAAGGAAAAACTAAAAACAAAAAGGAAATGACCAGTTTGGTTTTTTCAGAGAGGGAAAAGAACGAGGGATGCAATTGGGGTAATGAGGGTTCTCATAGAACGAAGCTTAGAATGTAAAAGGGATGCTTGTGTATGTTTTGTTGATAAACTCGTATATACACACACTCACAAGGCCAAGGCACCATCAGTAAAAGAGGAAGGTTGGGGAGGAGGATGCGGACAGTGGACAGCAGGGGAGAAGGGAAAAGGTGGATGTTGGTGAGTGTGTAATTGTTTTTTAAGTGTTGTATTATTTCTATCTCTTCGAGATAATTTAATATGCGTCCTTTGTGTTGACAATGTTATAGAGTATAGGATAAATCTGAGGTGTTTTTGTTATCTAGAAGATGTCTTCCTAAATGTGATCCTTGTGCATTGTTATGGAATAAGTTTAAACTGTTCTTTGGTAACAATGCACACTAGGGTGATCCTTATTTTGCGAAATTTTGGATATCTATCGGGACGCCCCCTGAAATTGTTCTATTTGGTTAGAAAATCAATTTTGTAAAATATTACAAGAAGCGGATATCGGAAAGACGTGCCTCATCGAACTTGAAGTTTATAAATTTCATCAATTTTGGCCTTTTTTCGGTCATCACTGGCGATTGGGGAGACTTGTCCTTTTTTAATCATCTCTATTATTTTATCAATGCATTATTAGACTTTAAAAGTCATTTTAGTAAAATATTAATTATATCCGCGCATTAGTTTTCGAGGTCCAGCCTTAATAATGAGCGTGCGTCGTGAAAGTGGTGCCGTGCCCTCGGCGCCTCCGCTCGAATCTATGAAGTTCACCGCCGTGTATCTCGTCTTTTATTAATAGCTCTAAATTAATTCTTATAATAGTTATTTTAGATAGAGAAGGTCACAAACCTAATCAAGGGTTAAAAAAACTTAAATTTTAAAAGCAACTACGAAAAAAAAATTGTTCTTTCGTCCAACATAAATATTGAAAGCTAGTTTTTGGTCTTGTTACTTTTGGTAAATAAATTGATAATGTTTGATGATAATAAACGTATTAAAATCTTTTGTTAATGTGTTATTAAAATATTCCAGGGTTAATGTTGTTTTCTTGCAGTTTGGGATATTGAGTATGTATTCATACACGGCTTATAACACAAATTGTTTTTTATTTTTCGTAAATTTATCCTTGAATTCCTCCATTAACTTTAGTTCTCTTTCAGCGCATCTATTGATGGCTTTCAGTTCTTTTACAACCTCGGTCCTTGTGCGTATCTGTGGTCACTATTCCGCATATACTTGGTCAGAAATTTCATAGAAACATTTAACCTTTTGATAAAAGTTTATCATCCCCTAACAATGAAACTTTTAAGTTCTTTTTTAAAAATAGCTCAGTATCGTTTGTATATACTGAAGCTCTTTTGGTGTAATTATCGATAAAATCTCCAAAGCTCGAATTCAGGGCTTTTACCATTTGTTTTTTTTTTAATTTACCAATACTTTCTCATCGAAGAATGAAGTTGCCGCAGTTTTTGGTGCCACAAATAGTTGCAGAATTTGTTCAATATAATTAGGAGAACAATATTGCCTATTTTAATGAATTCATACAAGTACTAATAAAATATCAAATCCCTTCTGGGAGCATCGCTGGCATTTGGTGCGGTAATTCTGGCCTCTACGTACAGCCTCACAACAAATATGAACAAATCGCGTACTACATCATCTTCTTCGATAGAGAGTGCAAACACACTGTGAAAAAGAAAGATTTACAGGGAACATAATTTTTTAACTACCATTTAGCAGGATGCAAGTCGCCGGGAACGCGAAATATTACCCCTCAAGAAGGAAATCATTCAATAAAATTAACGGTTACCTCTAGCTCTCAATAGTCTTCTCTGGGATGGTTTTCTTGTAGCTGCGAAAATCTAAAATTTCTCCCGTTGTTTGCTTTATCACTCTTCGAGCATGCCAGTCTTGCATTCCAGCTGTCCTTTGAAGAAGGGACGACGCCGCAATTAAAGAATAAGGGTTCTTGCCTGGGTTGTCGAAATACCGCTAAAATAACCACTCGCGTTTAAATAGAATGAAAAATCTATTCACCTTATTTTTATTCACCGACACGGGACACGGGAGACTTTTGCTTTGGGCTTTCGGTGTCGCGATCCTTCGACGTCGGTGGTGCGGGTGTCGGATGGTGCGGGCGTTTCGGCGACAGAGATCTGGAGAGAGCGGCGTTCTACTTCTTTCCGGAGAGAGCGATTAACTACTGGTACGGATCTTAAATAGATCCCGTACCTTTTTTGGGGCTGACTCAAGTGGGGGTGGAGGAACATCTACGTAGATCGGCCGTAGGCAAAGGGTTACAAAGTCCGCGGAGTTACTGGGTACGGCCGATGAATAATCCACTTCGGAAACAACATGTTTGGGCGGATATTTATTGGGCGGTTGTTTAAAGGGAGGATAGCAAAGACCAGAATTGCTTGAAAACTAAGGGCATTGGGAACTATAAATAAGAATTTGGAGCAATCTGGCAAATAATGAATGTAGAAAACAGGAAGTGGATTAGAGTTCAATGAATCCGCGGACGCTCGCTCCATCTCTCTGTTGCCGTGTGGAAGGGGTTAGAGGGAGGGGTGAAGGACCAGGTGAGGAAGGTGCGAACACCTAAATCCCTTGGCATTACACAGCTATTGCATCCTTGCATTAAGGCGTTCTCAAACTTCTTGAGGAGAGGGACAATTAGACCTGAGGACTTCCAAAATTTTTCATCTAACACACTCCTTAATATAATGTCGTATATGTCTTCATCGTAAAAACAGACATCCATTTCAATTAATCACTCTATAATAAAAGACAGGCGCCATTCATCCTCCTATTTGCTGTAGTAGTATGGAAAGAGAACGCTCGAACCTTATGACGTATGCTGGGAACCCCAAGAATATGTTCAGTTCTCCTACAGATAGCGAAGTTTTGTTTCTGCAAATGCTACGTGGAGGTCAGCCACATATTCTCCCCGTAGTCTCCCATGGAATCTACAAATAGATGACCGATTGATAACTAATTCATCGACATTTATATGTTCTTCGGCTACTGCTGTCAAATTATGAATGCGTATCTATCACTTGCTTTGCATTTGACAAAAGCTGCGAAATTAAATAGCTGCTAAATTTTGCCGACATAATAGCTCGAAGAGCTCATACCTTTTTTCGGAATTCGAGTTCCACTGGATGAATTTTTTACTATCGAAGTAGATTCTTCAATTTCTTTGACGCTACTTTCAGATGCTGTCAATGAAACCACCTCAACCATAATTTAGGTAAGGAGTATTCTTTGTACAAATGCATTTGTTAATGCTATGCATGTTAAGTATGCAATGAATATTTTTCGTTTGATTTTGATCGTTTGATTAAAATAAAAACGGATATTTATCTACAAATTAAATAAAGGTTTAATTCTAGCATCCACTTTTTAACTAGAACAGTAAAATCACTCAGGAATTCCTCGAGGTGAGTTGCCTGTTGCAATTCCTGTTGCCAGTGCTTTGCAAAATTACATCATGAAGGCTTACGCTATCGAGAAGTAACTGTATATTCCACCAAATTTCTCTACTCCTGTTGCTTAGAAATAGATATCGATGACATTTTAGATGACAATCCAGGCGATATTGATATCAGTGTAGCATACATGTTAAACGAAAAACTGGACAGCTCCCATAACTAGCATACACCTATCTGAAATTTGAAGTTTTTACACATGTTTATCTAGATAGACTTACAGTAGTACTCCCAAAAACAAAATTAATTATAAAATTTTAAATCAAATAAGGTAATAAAAATTGAAATACACGGTGGTGAACTTCATAGATTCGAGCGGAGGCGCCGAGGGCACGGCGCCACTTTCACGACGCGCGCTCATTATTAAGGCTGGATCTGGAAAACTACTCGAAGCCGATAAATCGCACAGTGAGAAACTGGCTCCAGCTATACGTTGAAAACCGAGGATTTTATGAATTAGTTAAAGCAGAGGAAATTTATTTTAGGTTAGGTTAGGAAAGTTTCTTAAAGACATTTACTCCTTATCCGACACATCTGTGCAAATTAGTTCTTTATAATGCAACAAATTTCAATATCTTAACTGCCTCTTTTTGAAAATATCTTGACGCCTTTGCAATGAATTTTCCGTATCTACACAACGATAGGATTTTCTCAAAAAAAATTTATAAAGTAAAGATTTATACCTTTGAATAAAAAGCGTTAGGAAAGTCACGTGGATGAAGTAAATGTTTTTATTATTTTATTCCAATGAACACTTATAACTTCGTATGAATGGAAACATCAGTCGGTTTGGTCATCGACACAATAGATTCTTGAGATGATGAGACATGGAGACAAACTTTTGAGTTTTGAGAATGCAGTTACAAAACTCGCTTTCGAACATAAATTTGAAAGTAGAATATTTCTAATACAAAACATTTCCTCCAACATTCCTATTATTTACACAGATGGAAGTTGGCTACCGCCTCCACTCGATCTGAAAACAACACAGAAATAAACAATCTGCCGAGGATGTCTGCAATTCATCAATCCTTTTAATTTGTTTGAAATACTAGGCAAACATGTGAAATAACTCATTATTTAAATCTTATTTTCTAAAATTTCTAATTCCTCGTTGAGAATCAACGTTCAGCTAGTTATTCTATGATAATCGCAATGATATATCGCCCACAACTCACAGCACAAGTTGAATCTTTATTTCTATTTTTAGTTAAGGATTTCTCTGTGCCTAATCGTAGTATGCAGAGAATGTGAAATACAAAACATTTTTAAAAGTCACGGAGAAGTCCGTGATTTTGTGGTAATTCCATATGACGATGAAATTAAATTATGAAAATAAATCTATGCTTCATCGCTAACCCGAATACATCATCGCCAAAGAACACACATTTACGTTAACCAAACGCGGACCGATAAATCATGACAGGAGAGCCATAGCAGCCGCGAACGCACACTTCTCCATTATTTCGTTGTTTTAACGATTCAATTATTAATAAATTTTATTATTCCCTTTCGTGGCAATCTGATGAACATCTGGTCTCCTTTTTTAAAAGTTCTTATAAACGGAGAATAGCAAACGTCAATGGCAAGTAACACACCTACGTGTAAACGCACAGTCGGTCGAGCACCGGTGCTTCCCACCGAGAAAATAGAGAAATCACCAAAGACGTGTTAAAGGTATCGACGTCAGCCGTGACAAGAAGCGGTTCTCCGCGACGAAATTACAGAATCACGGTAGAGTTGACAGCAATGAGTACATTTCGTGTAACGTACCTTCGTGAATTTCTAGCTTTTTGGGCTGATTTTTTGCCATCTCCATTCCTTCGCTTGTTCTTGGGCACTTGGTTCTCTCGGAATCAAAATCACGTCAGCGCTAAGAAAGGCATACCTCGGCCTCCGTGAGGTCAACACAAAGCGGTTGGAATTCTATCTCCTAGATGCCGCCACCCGCTGCAATTGATGGAGCGACTTGCAACGGAAATTTCACAGGTTTTAAGATACGTTAATTTGTCCCTTACTCAATCTATCCTTTCCAAGGACGAGTAAACTTTGATTTAGCGATTGGAAAAGCTTCAAATTAAAATTAAGGTTTCTGATTTCCTCCAAAACATAGAGCTTTTGCGATGCACTTCAATATATTTTGTCTTAATTATCGCCAAGTGAAATTTAGATTGCCTTAAATAATATATTCATCTCCAAATTTAATGTTATAAATTGAAACTTTACGTTACTGCTGAACTTCTGCCAAACATTAAAGTCAAATAACAAAAAACTTTAAAATCAACTATTTCAAACGACGTCAAAGTAAAACCATCGAAATATTCTCGACTTGACACATAACGACGAAGATTTTCTTAATACCGCATTATATTTTAAGCAAATAGAATGTATGGGTCGTATGAGATGCATTCATTCTCCCCTAGCTTCATATTGACCGTGGCTGGCTTCTACTATTCATAGCCCTCTTCGTCACGGCTTTGGAAGATACAGTTAATTTTACACTGCGGTTTCACGAATTTACGGAAATTGTAACAATGACTTTCAGAGTTATTGATAACTTTATAAGATAAATTACTGTAGAGACGGAAAAATATCACGATAAATATATGAGACAAAAAAATAGGATTGAACGCATCGATCATCTTATAGATACACTTTCAAAACTGGCAATCGACAATTGAAACACCGCGTCTATATGAGGAGCCCTGCGTAGTAACTATGTAGCTATTTTAAAGAAGCGCTAATCAGAAATTATGTACATAAATACCAATTAACGATAAACGCATCATGAAAAATGAAATCCGTCTCTAATTTACGAGTAAAATTGCTCTGTTAGATTTAGATTTAGATAAGTACCCCACAAGCCGCCAGTGGCGTATGGCAGGGGGTATAATGACACCATCATTGTTTTCTAATCGACTCTATTAACTTCTATATTAGCTCGCGGGAAGAAAGACCAAAAATAACTATCTGTCCTTACGATTTCCTCCATATAACGCCTCTCGAAGATCGCGCTCATTATTTACCGGAATCAAAATTTCATTCACCTCGTCCCTAAGTTCGGAACCGAGGAACTTTTCGAAAAGTTTCCTTCGGTAATCGTTTCTTCTCTCATGAAGCGAATTCCAACCGAGGGATTCTATCATGGACGTAACGCTACTGTCGAACCTGAAATCTCCTGTAACTGCTCTACGTTGGGCCATTTCTAAATCGGAGACCAAACCCACCTCGTGTGGATCCCAGATCGCGCAGCAATATACGAGATTAGGTCGAATAAGGGAAAAATAGGCTATTTCTTTTACTCTTGATGAGCATCCCTTCAGCGTTCTACTTGTTAGTATCTGCATATTGTTCGCATTACCTATTGCATCTCGAATATGTTCTTTAAAAGATAAACTACTACTAAACGTGACTCCTAGATATTTATTGTGACGCACGAACTCTAAGGGATACCCTGGAATTTTGTACTGCGGGGGAATTCTTTATAGCCGCGGAAAGAACTTAACTGACCCTGCATGCTTGCCTACCTTGTTCTGTTTCAGGAAAGAAGACGAAAGTTTCTAGAAATTACCGTATCAGTTAATCGAGCCATGTTACTTCAAGATGGTCTCTCTTCTTCATACATCTTATTTTTAAGCTAGAATGCGATAACTCGTTTCTCCAAGAAATTATCACGTCACTATTTTCCTAAAAGAAAAGTTGTACAAATATCAAGTCCGCCACTTAGAGGAGATTAAGACAACTTTATGAGTTCATTTTTTTCATAAAACTGTCACAATCAGTGTTGATTATAACAGTATTACGAATTAAAAATGAAATCCATCACTAATGAGGAGATAAATTATCGTTTCTGAACAGCGATACTTGGTGAGTAAGTAATCTCAATTCGTAAATATAGATTTCGATCTTAGTCCAAACGAAGACTCTTCTTATTAATGCATTTATTATTCTTGTAATGCAATTGTAAGTATATAAAATAGTTCATTCCTAGAAACTCCGTTAAAGAAATATATGAATCAATCACCGAAGAAAGTGGGTATACACCAACTGGAAAGTTATGGGAAACCTTTTTCGTAGACAATGTCTGGGGATTCATTCCTTTATATTCGTCATATTAAATGCGTTACGATATTTTTTGGAAACCCAGATGCCTATCAAATTTACTAACACAAATAACTTTGCAAGGTTCCAACAAGTGAAGACAAAATTGGTTGATTATACAGAACCTTGTTTATGTCTATTGTCCAATCCAAATTTTTCAGTGATAAGCGTTTTTTTCCATTTACACCGAATATAATCAGTTGTTCGATAAATTTAGATTTGTTTGATTTGCAAAGATCTCCGTCTTTCTAAGAATGAGCATTCTATCGCGCTCGCGGCTTTCATTCTAATTTACCAAGAGCATATTTTTATTTTAAATAAAACGACCAAATTTATTGCATTCGTAATTTCAGAAAAGACTTTAAAGAAGAAAACGCGAGAGTGAACAAGAGGGAAAAGAATGATTTAGACGCTCTCGTACTTGTTAAACTTTGACTTTGGAAAATCTTCGCTCGAACGGCGGCCTAAATAACAAGAAATCGAATCACACTTCAAATATCCTGTCACGCCTTAGGGAATTATCAGGAGAGGTGAGTCAACTGAACAAATAAAAGGAGGGCGATTCGTATAGCGAGGCGATAGAGAGGATCTTCCCCATCTCCCTCAAACAAGCTTACGTCAATGCACGAGCGCAAGAATTCTATAGAAAACGGAAAAGTAAGAAGTTCTTGATATTCGATAAGTAAGCTGTTTACATAACCGAGCCATGAAAATTCTTATTTGTTCAGGAACAGATATTAGCTCTGACGTGAGCGACGAAAACTGCTCCCTTTTATTCGAAAATTTTGCCGGAATACTGTTCGAGGGAATGATTATTTTTAATTTTTCGTCATTGGTTGTGCTCTTGGAGAGCGAAACCAATCTAAGAGAAATATTTTTCAAATTTCAACTACTCATAATATTCGTTCTAATGTTACCACTCCCTCTTTCGCAAGATGTCCACGTTATTACGGATGGAACGCCAAAACATGCTTTCGCTTGGTAGGGCTTCCTTTTTTCCGGACCACTCATGAGTTACCGACCGCGTGAATTTCTTAGCCTGAAGTAGAGGCGGCGGCCGGAACGTCGCTGGAACGCTCGATCTCACTCGAATGAATTCCTGAGAGAAATTTCTGTATCCTATCCACGACTATCCTGACGTATTACAAAGAATGAGTTCTGAATTTAAGATTGCACCACACGTGAATTACAAGAAAATTAAGCAAGAGCAACACAGCTAGTAAACTCATACCCGAGGCTTATAAATATGAGTGAATTTGCAAAATGAGAATTTTTAATTTAAGATGAAAGAGGTTTCACAACCCGAAAATGCTGTGACCTTCAAGTAAAATTCTTCTGTCTGCACAAGAATCAACCTTAAAAAACATCTAACAAGAGAACTGCTAAGTTTCAATTACATTCAATGAATTCACCTGATTTGAGAAGAAATCGAACTTTACGCAAGATGGGATAGGAAAGTTTTATGCAAGTTATCATAAACGAAATATCTTTAATGGTGTTTATTAATTCCAAATCCTTAATACATTTTTAATTACATGCATGATTACTATTACAAATGAATGACAAACGTAAAAGCACCACTACAATAATAATAAACGCATCATTTTACACAAATTTAAATAAATCAATCAAAATAGAAAACAGTCAGTCTTAAAGGATATTTCTCACGATGACTTCTCATCACAAGAAGATTTAAGCTACAGAATTAAGTTGGAGGAGTTGAATCTCACTTTAAATCAAAGTGAAGAGACCACTTCTCCACTTGATCCTATAACCCACAGCTCCTCCATCGTCCAAGTATCTTCAAAACATGCTCTAGAAACAAAAATATCACACAATATTTAAAATGCTGAAAATATAGTAGCTGCTGAAAATGTAAGCGAATAGTTTGAAATTTAAAAGTTGGTTCATAAGCATGTATATAGACCAGCAAAGACACAAGTAAAAGCCAAGACTTCAAATTCCATCTATTTCATACGAAGCCTGGTTTGAAATGTTTAGATATAATTTCGTATTACTGTTTCAACTAAAGTTAGAACCTTAAGAAGAAAGTTGGCAAGTAGTCATCCCTCCAAAGCGTTTAAATATGTCACCTTCTTGCTACATGCAAAGTGGAAGTTATCATAGCAAGAAAGGAAAAACTAAAAGAGTTAATAAGAAAGGTTTCCAAGTACGAACTTACGTTTTTATCCAAGAAAGACCAACAACTCTATATTCGGTTATTTGCAAGCAATAATGAGCTGGAAGAGTTAGATCTGGCAATTCGATAACAATGCCGAGATCTCCAATTCCAACTCATCGTCACTCACAGGTATTCTTCAGTAGCAATGACTCGATATCTCCGTCCTTTATCTTGAGAGATGGTTCCTCAATACTGCTCGACAGTGAAGTGACAGATCCATGAATTTACCGGCCTTATATAGTGGCTATGGGGAGTAGATGGCCAAAGTACAGTCGAGGTAGATAAGGTGAGTTTGCTCAACTAGCGAAGGAACTCAATACCGCCTCTTGAAAAATTAAAATTGATTGGTCGTGAATGATAGCTCACTTCCAGAGCCAGCCAATAACATTTGGTGAGGGGGGAAATCACGTCCCGATACAATTTTAAGAGTACTAAATTTTCGCTGTATATTTGGCGATCGTAACATCTATCTATAGAGATTATGTGCGAGCCGTCACACGCAAGTTGAAATTGACTTCTTAAGGCAACTTTTAGACAAATTCAATTCAAACACTCATGGGTAGCCAAAGATATTTTTCTAAAATTTGCAGTGAAATAATTACAAACGGGAGTCGCCGAGTGAAATTATTCACTAAATTATTTATGTACATAAATGTAATGATAAACATCATTTTCGATGACCATTAGTCAGAAACCTGCTCAAGACGTGCACTTTCTTGCTGGAAGATACGGTAGTATACTTTGGCCAAAGATTGATTTTATCTATGATCACAAAGGAGGCTAAGTGATTATTACTTTTCATTTCAAAAAAGATAATCTACGAAAGACACCATGATATAATCGACTACCTCATGCTTCACCTCGTGGAATCTGGCTATTCCACCAAATAACGAAACATCTTATACTAAATGTTCTAAGAAGTAGAACGAAATTATTTTGTCATAAATTTGCATAAATTTCCAGTTTAAGTAAGGAGTTGAACGTGAGTGACTTACAAGTAACCAGACTTGGTGCTGTAATACTAGTATACTTGGGAATAATAATAATCCATGGAAATTCGAAACAATTAATGCAAAATGTCACAATGAATAAGACGTCATTAATAAATGACGTATTCTAAGTCCGAACGAGATTTGCCAATTAAATTTAAAATTTTACACCATAAATGGTGCAAATGGTAAAATCTGCAGGTCCAAATTTACTGTTTTCCTTCCCGGCCTCGAATTTGACTATTGATAATAAATATACATGGCTATATCGATAGAATTTTGCCATGTCAATATATAGCACTGGATTGCTTCCTATATATTACCCTATTTCTATTTATTTGTAATCTTCATCGTAAAACAACGATTTTTCGGAAGTGACCATGCGCGCCCGCAATCAGTCGTTACAGACGTGACTTAGGCAAAACTGAATCGGTAATGGTTACGGTAATTTATTTATTTAGTCGTTTGTTACGGGCAGAGCCCAATTACAAAATAAATATGTGCATAGAATAAATACATATTAATATAATAATATGTACATAAAAAACCAGTACATATATTATAATTATTTAATTCGTATACAATAAACACAGATTAACAAGAAAGATTCATGACAAGGGATATAAATTAAATAAACATGTAAAACTCATATAAAAGAAACTTAAGAAATCTTATATGTAGTACCAGTGATAGTAGTCCAAGAATACTTCTATTTTATTGGAAATTTTTGTGTTATAAAAACTTTTTACAAAAATTAGCGGTAGTCAAAATGTAGAACAATTTTTTTTAAACACATTGCAATTTGTATAATAATAAATTATTATATTGTTTGTTCAGGAGAGTGTTTGTAAGAAGTAATAGAAAACAATTCTACGTTGCAACCCTGCCTCAGGAAGTGCATTTTACGGGAGCGCGCTCTAACCCCCTCTCCTAAGAATTCGTTTCTCTCAAGAGGATAATATAAACTTCTATGTGGAAAAAAATCAGGGTCGTCTGGTTTCTGAGAGCATATGATTATCACTTTCTTAACCGCCTAACCTAATCTTTGAAGAATATTGAGCAATGAGCTCGAGATATTGTACCAAAGGCTCCAAAATTCTCCGTCTGTCAGCGAAAAGAAAGCGAGGTGGAGGAATAATTACGAAATTAAGAAAGCAAAGTAACATATTAATTTATTAATTTAAATAAGAAGTTTAGAGAAGTAATATAATATACAGTTCTGAACTTTTATCGAGCGATAATTACAGTTTTCTTTATTTTGACATTTAGGCGCCGCAAAAGAGAATTTATATCTTAATTTGCATTCATTCTTTCAAGACTGTGTTCTAGGACCATTACTTCTAATTTAATTCTGCAAAAGAAAGTTTATCTTCAATCGATCAAAATGAACTTTATGCGCATTTCATATGAAAGCATTTTCGAGTCGGCTAGACTCGAGCCAAGGATACTGTTGGTAGGAAAATTGGTATGTGTTAGGTCATTCATCTTCTAATCAATCGTTTAATTTCATATTTCTATCTCGTCGGGAAGTGCGTGAAAATAATTTCCCTGTATTCTCCCATGTATTTCTTACGGGAGTTACTGACATCAGGTTGATAAATATACACACATCGGTGATTATTATGTAAAATAAATATATACACATTGGTAATTATTATATCAGATAATGAGAGACATTCGTGCGTTCAAACTTCCAGCGAAGTTTCAATTTCTGTAATATAAAAAATATTCCCCTCTTAATACGCAACACATTTTAGGGTGCCTGAGGAAAATATCCACGCACAATTAAGCAAGGAGGGAAGACCCCGGCAGCGAAGGACGGTTAACATGAGATTACGCAGGTATCGCATGGCATTAAACTCTGCTTAGCCCTCGCACCCAGAGCCCGCATTTTTAGGCGGCGCGCTGCGGCGTTGCCGTTTTACAATTTTCTTTAATTCATGCTAATACAGGAACTTTAAATTCAATTTTAGAAAAAAAAGTTACTATGTGTTTTTAAAAAATTGCTCCAATAACCGACTACACCAAAAAATTTTATTATGTCTTTATAAGAACTTTTCTTGTAACAAAATGGTTAAAAAAGGCATGTAATACTTTTCTCCAGTTTACGAATATTTTATGATTGTTCAATTTACTGAACCGTTTACTGAACGAAAATCTGGTTTACCGTTATTAAATGAGAAGGAAAACAAATTTGACGCTAGTGGTGCTGCCATCTCTTGAAATTAAATCATAACTTTTTCTGGGATGATTCGCCTTAAAAACACTGGTATACAAGATATTTAGAATAATGATTTTATTAAACAGATTAGTAGTTGCTGTTATATTCTTCAATTAAATTAAATAATGATTGACTAAATGCTTTTTTGCATACTTTTGCATAATCAATCATTATCAAAAATCAGTTAACGGAGCAAGAAAAAGTTACCTCTAATACTTTTCCTCAACGCAGTGAAGTCTTTCGACCAAAGATGCTATGCTATTATGTTCTGAAATATGCAGCAGGCGGAGGAGAAATGGAGAGAGAGTGGCAGGTCTCTTTAACTATACAGCTGAACACGCACGCGTGCATAGAGTGTGTGTCTGCAACATAAAATAAATAGGAATATAATGGAAGAGAAAAGTAATATTAAATATTATTAATCTGCAGCATAAAAATTACTGGAAAAATATAATATGGAAAGAAGAGGCGGATATCATAAGTTTTTAACTTATATGATGCATAATATTTTGTTTCCTTGTATTTTTTGGCATGGAATTTAATTGCATGAATTGTCTATAACATGAAAAGGAACATGTCAATGTTAAAAAGTTTAAATGTTCAGAAAATCTTCATCCCCAGAAGATTGCATCTTAGTTTTAAAAATACATAATGGGGAAATCAAAGCGCTGGTGTAAAGCATGTGTATTCCACTCTTTTCTTCTTTCCTAGATGTTTCTAGTGGAAATGTTACGGTTTTATGAACCCCATGTAAATATTATATGAAACTTTCCATGCATTTGTAATAAAATTCGTGTATTCATGTATATGTGGAAGCGTAGAGGAATTTTAAAATTACAGCGCGTATTAAGAGCGAGTCTCGTAGAGCAGTGCCACGTCAGCGATGAATCATTATGTAAGAAATAGCGAGGGAAGAATCGGCCTTCATCTACTGATTAGACAAAATAAGAAGCGAGCTTTTTCGAAGAATCCGATGTGTTGTAAATCCAATATGATAAAACTGGTGATTTATTTTTGGCAGCTATTTGCCAAAAGTAAAGTAAAGATTGCTCTGGAGGTGCTAGTTGCATGAATTCGGTATTTAATTTTGGGTTTCACCTTGATTTTCACTTTGATCTAAAGAAGAGAACTTCAACAAAAAACGCCTGAATACGACAGCAGAATAGTTGGGGAAATCATGAAGATGGAGCATTGCAATGAAACCCTAAATCAAATGCAAAGCAAAGATTATAAATTAACGGCATATATGCTATAAATAATACTAATGAATAGTTTTCCCTCGATGTTAGAAAGTGAGGTAGCTTTAATACCAGTTAATATTCACCGTTGCTATTACACTTCTTTCATCTAATAAACTTATTCTTAGACGGACGCAGAATTCCAGGACGTTTTCATAGCGTCAAAAATTAATCAATGAACCTCATCGGCAAAATTTGACTGGGGTGATTTACGTCGAAAGTTTTATTGAACTTTCTATAAGAATCTCATGAGTGTGTGCCTCTCTTTTATATAGAAAGAATCATATATACTCCGGATATGATTGTAACCGAATGAGGAACACACGGTCAGAATGCTTAGAATATGATGACTATCAAGAAATCCTGATCAACTCGAATATTTCAACCGTGCCTTAGATTATAACATCGAATCAGGAATTTCTCTTAGTAGAAACGCCATATTTTACTTAAATTTAGCCCCGACCCTATATAATAGAATTAAATGCAGGAATGATATGAAATATATCATCAAATTTCACTAACACTAAATTTCCTGCTGTTGAAGGAATGAAAAAATAAAGAAATGAGATACGGACTGAGTTTTTCGTCGCCTGAGCGGCAAGTAAATTAGTAATTTCTAATCTATACTACAAAGTGCATGCAGACAGAGAAACATATCACTCACATACAAGGCTTATATTCACTACTTAGCATGATTAAATTCTTTGTACCAGGAGAACTTACTACCAAACACGAAACCCGCTAATGACGTATGATACATTCTCTTTTAACAGCACGTGTTTCTTTTCTTTTTTAATCCAGTTTCTCTATATCTTTGTCACCCTTTACATCCACTCATGTTCTCATCATAGAACATATTCGTCGTTAAGTTTCCGTCCATTCTTTCCAAGCCAACTTTTGTTCTGGTCACTTAGCCAAACTCCATATTCGGTCATTAGTTATCTATTGGTAAGGAAAATACATCAGATAATCATAAATTGCCTTGGATGCCAAGGCACGTATAAAAATTACTGGTACTGCAATATAATGAGAAATAAATTTATGAGAATTTTCTGTGCAGATAGTTTTACGGAAATTTGTTTTAAGGATTTGTTGTTGCTTCATGCAAAGTTATTTTCATAAGTTATTTTAATAAGTTGTTTTAATAAAGTATTATGTAAAGTGTTATACATGTTTGTTTGCCAATCTCTATGAAGAAACATTTCTAAACTGACCAAAGAAGTAAAAGAAGATGAGCCCCCAAGAATGAGCGAGTGCGAATGGATTTGCCGAACGTATCGCTTTACGAGATACTTTTCGTTTATCCTTCCTCACATACGCCACTACGTACAATTTCCACCATTTTATCCAAATCCTATCATTTTGAGAGTTTATTCACAAATTTGAAAAAATCCATCTCTGATTCATTGCGATAATTGACACCTTACAAAGAAAAAGATCTATAAGATGAGAATTAAAAAAAAAGAAAATGGGGCTTTTTCGAATGATAGTTTAAGCATCTAACAACAAGACGCTTTCGCTTTAATCCCTTGACTTTAAGATTCCATTCTTCTATCTTAATCAAATTAAAAAGTTTGCAATCGTGATATAAATCACGGCTTAAAGACTACCTTTCAAATTTAATTTAGTCATTAATTATGTTAATAACGAAGATAAATTCATCCATTTAAGTCAATTTAAATTAAAAATAAAATATTAAACTTTGGTGCTCTAAAATAGTTTGTATACCCTTCGATTCTATTTCATTCTTCTCTAATGATTTCCTAATATAGAAGAATAAATCGTAATACCATTATAAAATGATCAAGGTCTTGTCCATCAATATAGGCATAATGTTTAAGAAGTAAAAGGTGATTCATAATTCCATCTCCTGCTACCATCATAAAGTCATAGATTGAAACTTTACCCAAAAAATCTCAATAGTTTATCAGTCACAGTTGAGACTCTTCGTTTTCCAATTTAACATAAGATATCTTCGCTATCTCAAAGTGTACTTCCATAATATATACGAATATTTTCCCTCTGTATGACTTTGATGAAGAAACAATTAATTGTTCAACTGAAAGTATGGGACTGTTTACAGGAAGATTGACAAATAAAATGTATGACAGATCTGCGTGTGTGTTGGAGGTATAGAAAAGGTATTGAGAATAACCAGGCTGCTTAGCCCGAAATGGAACACCATAACGGTAAGTATATGTTTCATTGAGTAATATTTGAATGTTAAATAACTACCAATACATACAAAGATATAACACATATCATTCCTGAAAAGCATGTTATATTTTTCATAATACTATCATAGGCTAATAATGTTCAATTACATACACACACAGACATCCTGCCAAAGACTCTGATCAGCTACAGTCACTTCTCATGAATGCTGGAGTCGCCTTTAAAAATTATTTTCATCGAAGTTGTCAACTAAAATAGTACTTTTCAAATGCCAATTTTTGACACTTTAAAGAGAGAAATAAATTCAGTTAACTCTTAATATAAATGTTAGGAGCTAAGTCAATAAAAATGGATGCTTATACTTGGGCCTAAGACAAAACGAGATGTGCTGATTAATTTGAAAGAGTCACCTTGAATCATTTAATCTACAAGGATGATAGCTAAGCATTCAATGGTGCCACTGCGTGATATCGAATTATCTCGAGATTTCTAAGAATCCGTTTCCAACGTGAAATAAGTCGTGATAAGTTTCAAAGGTTTCTTCATAATATACACTCAAGATAGCAAGCACGACGATAAAAAGCAACGGATCGACTATACATAATAATTACGATATTTATTGAAAGTCGTATTAAAAACACAAGCTGGGAAAGGTGTTTCAATAGGAGAGGCACTGCTTTTAATTAGGAAAGGCATATTATTACAATAATCAGTGAAAAGGAGCAATTTGTTCTTCTGATCCACAAATTAAAAATAATATTTATAAATCATGCATCGCTTTTAACCACTATTAATTTTACGAAGGAATTTCTTTCGAATATTCCAAGGCGTACACACCCTACTTACTAAATTTCAAATATCTGACTTCAGAGAATGCCTAAGACGAAATATTGAAAATATTTTTATATAATAGTCAATAAAATCTCCAGATGAAAATTCAGGTCTTAGTGATTTATTGTTATTAATCAAAAACATGAATAGTCTAAATATTCCAGATTTTTTTTAAAATGATATATTTTAATGATTCATTTTCCTCGTTTACTGGAAATGACTTCTAGGCGTCTTACAGCCAAAATATAATGATAAAAAATTATAGCAAAAATAAATCCTCGGAAATTTTGTTAAACTCCATTTTTGACACACAAGCCTTATACCGTAAGCCTTAGCAATAGAAATTTGCTACATACCGAAAATATATTGAAAGACTACCAAAGAAACATTAAAAGATGATTTCTTATAATACATATATTAAAGGTTTAGTATAAATACAGCAAATAATGTCATTAATTGAATAGTAAGACTTTGTAATAATTAACAAAGTATAATTTTCATATGAAGTAATGAAGAAATAAACTTGTAAATTTTCCACACTATTTTTTATTTACAACCGGTTTCGCTACCCGGAGTAGCATCTTCTGGTACAGAAAATAATTTCCAGCAGTTTAAATATCATGAAGGGTTGGAGGGGAAAGGGAAGGAGAGGTTACGGTAATACCTTTTAGGGAAGGGAGATAAGGGGTGAGGTATGTGGGAAGGTGTGGTCGTTTGTGAGGAATACTTTTTCCGCGGAAAAATTAAGGAATTCAATCATTTCTAGGTTGTCTAAACGGCGTCCTTTTTTCTATTGGTGAAGGCGTTTGGGGACAGAGTTGCTATTGTGTCCCGATACCAGGAGATGAAGGGCGGACCATTGGCGAAGGCCTCAGGTCGCGGCCGCTTTGACCAACGCATTTTGCGACTACTGCGAGGCGAAGAAACGACGGAAATACCTAATATTTTCAACGAACATAAAAGCCGTGCAGATGCGTACATCCGGATGAGAACAATACTCCCTGCATTCACGAAAAAATTTAAACAATTTTTAAATAGAAAATTTTCGTAATATTGAAAACTTTTCTGGAAAAGTGTCCATGATGAAGCTTTTACAGAGATGAAGAGTGTTCCATCTTCGCAGCGTCGTAAATCTTAACTGATAAAAAACTAAACATAATCTTTGGTATATAAAACATAAGCTTTAACGAAACGGATTTCATACACGGTTAAAAATGTAATGCTTTATATATCCTATAATCGATATACTTCTTTCTCCCGTTAAAATGCTCCAAGTAGATCACATGATTTTCTCCTAAATTGAGGCACGTTTGAGACGAAAGCAAAATCTTTATCATCATCACTTTACGTTCCATCTTATCTGAAGACCATTCCTTTTTGAGTCCGTTGACATATTTTTTATCTTTGGATGAGCAAGGAAAAAGAAATCTCCGAGGATGAGTTCGACTTCGACGGCAGTAACGCCCTGTATCAGTGTTAGGAGTTTCTTCGATGCTTCCATCAGGAAAACTTCACATCATTCTAAAAATATATCTAATATCAGACTTCAGCGATTATATCGAACTACCTGATATCTCGGAAAGATGATTTAAAACATTTTTAAAGCAGCTGAGCGTATATCGTGGCAAATCATCCTTATACTAAGCCAAATTTCTGCTTTTTTCATCTGCCGCATATCTCACTCCTTTATTCATATTCATAATCAGAGCATACTCTAATCAATACTTGGTTGCACCAACAAACTATAGCCTACTGATAAATACATTGGCAGGAAATTATTTAGGTAGGATCTCTGGTCATGGGAGATTGGCAAGGGAAAGTAAAAGATACAGATTTGAGTCCCGCTCTCACAGAGAAATTCTATAAATAAAAACTTTAATGCCTCAAACAATGAGAGTTTACACCGTCGCACAGTGGGCTAGAATCGAAAAAAGCTGGCCAAGAGGCCAAAAATGGTTTTTTTGAGTGCGGGTTTTGAAACTTCGCATATATATTAAGAAAAGATTGAATTTTATGTTCTCGTTCGTCGTTTTTCGATATCTTTACGCGTTAAAGCCAGCTTTTTTCGATTCTACCCCACTGTGCGTCGGCAGCGATTTAAGTGGTAAGACTCGGTAATTTGATAGATATCGAGTCAAAATACAAGAATCAACCCCAAAGTTGGGTTTTATGAGCGATAGTTTTCACGGAAAAAGAACTTTAAGTTGACGAAATATTGTCAGGTAATATATAAGCTAAGGATCTATCAGCTAAGCGTAGAGCTCAGAGTCAGACGAAAGCTTAGCACAGTGGTATATTCAACTTCCTTTTGGTCGAGTTCAAGCCCGCCTGCGGGAAAATTTTTTTTTTCTGTGTTTTTTTCTTTTACGCAGTCTTTCATAATCTTAATTTATATGTTTTCTTCTTTTGGTGAATTTTGACCTTATTTTCCAAAAGTTAGAGAATTTTTTCCGCTGCGAGTCATCCGTTTCTTCAAATTAAGCGCAAATACTTATGTCCGCATTTATTATCTGAAGACTACAATACTAGACATCCAGCTGCTCGCTCTAACGGCAACTTTTATTACACTACCCGACTTACAGTTACCAATTCTGAACTCGGAACACAATATCTAAACGTCTTGTAAGGGAAAGAGGAATTCAAGGAGTCTACAATAAAAAATATTGTTTTCAAGTATTTATTATTTAATAAATTAAGACTATTTACACTCTTTAAGGTAAGACTTACACTCACCAATTACCTATTTAAACGCCCTGTAGAGAGCGAAGTCGCTATATATTAGTTGCTTGCCGTCATTCGGAAATATCGGAGCTCTAGTATCGTCTGCATTCCTTTCGTCTTGGATCTGAAGAAAAAGTGTTTGATTAATCGCATAGGTAAGTTTCTTATTAAAGCACGTCCATTCCTTAGGTAGTTATTTATTTGTTTGAATGAATGAACTTATGAAACTAATGAGAATGCGTAATTCCGATAAAGAGACAGGATATATTTTTTCTTTTCTGCTAATACTTTCTCAGTCTCTCTTTGCACGTCAGTTTCCGTGACGTAAACTCTGGCTCGTTTCCTAATAACGTCAAGATTAGGCGATTCCAAGTAAATGCAAGAATGGCTGGTGTGACAGAATCGCTCGTCTGTGTTTGATGAGTCATTCGCTTTTGGGACCATTCATTACATTTCTTTTACAACGGAAGTACCTTCTGTATTGAGGAAGCGATCACTAGGCCCCAGGAGAGGAATTCCGTGCTCAAGCACTTTTTCCGTCGCCAGGCCCTTTTTTTGAACGTTAACCAAGTAAAATTCTCTATGCAGGCCCCTAATTCAGGCCGGATATTTAGACCCGCTGCCCTTCATTGGCGAACACAGAATAGACATGCCACGTAAATATTCGCGCGCACCATCAGGATATCCTTTGTTATAATGAGAAATAAACAATTAATTAAAATATGCTTAAGCATATGAGTAAACTAATACACCATATACACTAGATCTCTGCGAAATGTCTTCGAGAGCGTCTAGAAGACATCCACAGCGCTCTTAACATATTGCTTGCACGTATTTAAATGTAACAATATAGTGCCTACATCTAACGTAGACTATAGAACTTCAGCTATATTTGAGTGATAATTCATTCGCTGATGAGGCGATGAGGACGTAAGCACTTAAGGAATTATGAAAGGATGACTCATTCATTCGTAGGGAATTTAAAGATGTGTTGATTAAGACAAGATAAGAGAAAGTCATTAATATTATGCTATACTGCTATTTTTTAAATAAAGACACGCATCAAACAATGTAAAAGTAAAAAGTTTAATTCCACATTAAAGCACAAGCCGCGCGACTGACAAGTAGTAGTGGGTACGATGCCCATTTTACTATTTTTATTATTTAGACATATAAATTTTTGATGCGTGTCTTTATTTAAAAATAGCAGTAGAACATAATACTAATAAAACAATGGGCGTTTGCATCGTTCGGCGTGTTAAAACTTCATTATTTAAAATACAACAGATTTTCCCTAATCACCCGCCATAATAACAGAGTTTTTCTATTTAATTCTCACCTAAAATATGTGTGGAGTATATATCTTACTTGTTAAATACAAAAGATAGATTTGAGAAGCGTGTTGATTCGTATTTCCTCCCAAAACCAAGAGCGTCATGGAGAGCGGCGTGCGGCTGAGGACCTCGCAGCGCTTTCGATAAGTTGGTTAATTTATCGGCGTCGCCAAAGTTATCTTCAGATTCCTCTTCAGGAAACATCACAGAATAGTATGGTATATGTTATCGATGTCCATTTTAACTTTTTTGGGAAAAATTTGCCCTAACCCTAAGGTTCTGCTATTTTGTTATGCAATGTATGCAAATATTCAACTGTGACCATTATAGTCAACCAGTATGAAAGATAAAAGATAGATTTATAACATGACGTTATACTTTACTCGATTGTTTTCTTCATATGGGTTCAGCAACGGCTTGAAGTTGAAGAATTTCGCAAAAAATCGTAGACCGGCGTTTTTCACGAAATTTGGTCAACTTCGACCCCTTGTATAATTTATATGCGCAGGAATCAACGTAAATGACTTGCACAGTCGAATGCAGAATTTATTTTAAGAATGGACATGCGAAGTTTCAAAGTCCTATCTCAAAAAAACCACATTCGTTTTTTTTTGGTCAGCTTTTTTCGAATCTAGCCTACTGTGCGACATTTCGCCTACGTTGCAGGACAAGCATCGCGGTAGAACCCAGAAAAATCATCCTGAGAACGACTGATCGCCGCGGAAACCTGTAGAACCGATCTCTAGATGTTACATTGAAAAGGTTGTCAAGAAATTTCCTTTTCCTAATTTTTTTTTAAATTTTCGTTTTCACATCGAAATTTTCGCTAAAAATAGATTGAACGATTTATATTCGTCGGAGGGCCCCTTTTCACTCAAAACATGAACTGAAGGAAGAAGGGAGATTTATACTACATGAATATTTTTGATTCAAACTTGATTACTGAAAAAATATCAGAGACGTACTGGTTCAGTGCATTCCAGGTGTTATGATAATATCACAATCCATACATTTATTGACAAAGTCCAATCAAAGAACTTATATATGATGCCTACGACAATGAAATTTTTAAATTTTTATGAAACTCTGATTATCATCTTTCACATGATAATCAGAAGCAAATCCAGGTCTTTAGTCAGATAATCTAGAAGAGCTCTGCAATCAATACAATGAAACAAGAAACCCACTTTTGTATGGAATTCTTTCTCTATTGGATAGTTGGAGTACTGAAAATAAAGAAGAAATGTAAAGAATGGTAGAAAGCACAGAATTTACTTTCTTCAGCTGAAAAGGTAGGTCTCTTCTAAGATGTCTGGGATCAGCAGTCCCTCCTCCAGATGATACAACTTCAATGTCTTACATTCTGATTTATTGCAAGCATATTTTATGATATTATTTCACCGTAATTTGTAGAACTTACTAAAGGAAATGCATATATTAGAGTTCTTGCAGCAAAAATTTAAGAATAGTGGTTTTTACAGAAAAATTTTCATAGCAAGTACATACTAACATCTTTCACAAATATATGAGCAGATGTTATTCATTGTAGTTTCTTTTTTGTCTTAAGATTCTTTTAAATGCTAAATGAAATACTATCAGGACACAAATGCTCATATGCATTTCACAATTTACAAAATAAATTAGCAGTGGCATTCATCATCTTTTAAAGAAATAGGAATGATACACATAGAGGACACTGAAGACGGTAAAAAATCAAATATATTACATCCTTGTAAAAATATAAGGAAATGAAATTAAACATAAAAAAAATAATTGGAATAAAAATTTATAATTACCAAAATAAAAATCTAATGAAATGCCAATCTAAGGTAAAAAGGACTGAATAAATTGATAAGATACAACTGCTAAATTGAGAGAGAAGAATGAACAAGGACAATATTGCAAAAGGAAATAGAAGGTAAACTAAAAGATGATAAAAGAAATTAATGCTGGTAGCTTACAAAGAAGCAATAGGTACTATAATTCATAAAATAAAGTACATATAAGACTCCATAAACTAAGGAAAGGCAAAATTTCATAATTACAATTAATGAGAATAGCCAATGGGCACGGAAGACTAGATGAGGAAAGAGGAATGGATGAAAGATCTATGTAAATGTGTGCAATATAATCTTAAGCAAAGTAAAGTTGTGCACAATGCACACAGTCCTGAGAATTACAAATTCAATAAATACATGTTGTAATGCCTTCACCAGGGATGTGAAACATTTTTTTATTAGAAGACTGAATGCACATACCATTGGCCACATTAGAAACCATTAGGGTACATATGAAACCTTCAATCTGCATTTAAATAGCATAGTATCAAAGAAGAATAAGGAGAAAAATTTTGTAACTTCCACAGAATTTTTCTTAAAACAACTGGTTTCAGCACATTGCCATCCTCAGGTCTTCCACGAAGTCCGGCCATATATGATAGAATTTTAGCATATTATCAAATTATTCAACATCAAAATTACACAAAAGAAAATAAACTCAATCACTAAATAAACCTAAATAGAATGTTTTCCATTTTTATTTCTCTTGACGTATTGAATAATTCAGGGGAGAAAATTATTTGAATGCATATGCATTTTCTTCATAAAGTAACAGTAAGACTGTATGAAGCCTAAGGAGCACAATCTTCTGGTCAGTGTTACAATGGAGTCCTTTAGAAGATTCAGAAAAAATGTATTATCATTGAAAAGAGATGGCAGGGAAAATAATCAAAGAATAAGATAATGTAGACGAAGATGAAAAAGAAAACCCTGTGTTTAGGGCAAAATTTGAAGCTAAATTGAAAGACTTGAGAGCAAAAGAATAAATTTCAGTTGTCAACAAAATAACACCAGGATTAATAAAAATTTTAGAAAACAAAATATGAAATGAAAGGAAAAATGATTATATCTGTTGGTCAGTGATGTTGGCAAACAGGGAAGGATCCCCAACGAATGTGATAGTGTTACACTGCCAAGAAAGAAGATGGTAGAAAAACGTGGTCAAACTTGGACAATCAACATCAGGTTGATAATTCATTTCATCAGGCTGGTTGGTATTGGTATCCTTCATAAGGAAAAATCTTGAGCACTTTCTGCGTTTCCAGGTAATCAGAAGATAAAAGTAATATATCTGATAACATATTCTAACAACCGATAATTTTCATTAAATAATTCAGTAGTTAAGTTAAAATGCAATAAATTTCTACGAGGATACGAGCTAATGCTGCGAGTATAACTGTAATTAAATTTTCAGTAGTTTTTCCAATATTTGTTTTTACAAATTATATATCGTTGGAGAGTGGACAAATACATAACTCACATTCATAAAAAGTCCTGTATTTGAAGGTATTCCACTTTCATCGCACATCTGATTCGCTAAACCCTCCAAACTTCATAAAATACGCAGCCACTCCGAATGAGAATGAAGTTATATACCTTCAAGACAAATAAAAATCTACCAAAGGGTTCCGCTCTTAATCAAAATTGAATATTTCGCTTTCACAAATACCATTAAAAATTCATATCGGGAGCGGAAAATTCTTGGTTCATAATACTCTCAATCTAAATGCCAGTAGATTAAAATGTGACATAGAGGTTTTTGAAGATGTAAAGCCCTACCTACGTAATTTTACCTACAAATTGAACGGCTATTATTTAACTGTGACGGTTAATATTTAAAAATAACCCAACACTTCATAGGAAACCTGCAGTATCTTGTATTCTGCAAGAAATCAAGGATCAAAACCCAAGCATTCTATTATCAAGTCCACCCAACTATATAAGAAAGATTAAGTTATCAGAACTATATTTTTAAGGCTGATACTAGTAAAACACTCGCTCTGTCATCACGCTTTAATCCATGATCGCTGCAAAAAGTCCTCTATTTCTCCTGCACGAGCTTTCCTATAATGTTTACGATTCAGAGACTACACGGCGAAAATTGACTCCACACAAAATGAAGTAAATTTTCATCTCACTTTAGAATAATGTAACATAAGTAAAGCTCTGACATAGTCATGCTTGGCATTAATGAATTCAGATAGAAATCAGCGCTTATGACTCTTGTTCGTATGAAATACATAACAAAATAAACTGAGATATTTCGTATTAGTGCCATTCGAAACACAGGAAAGAGCCGAGAGGAAACAAGAAAATGCGCAAGTTCTCGGGGGAAGTTTACTTAAACTGAAATGTGATAATGCTGTCAGTTATGATTAATCAGAAGTTCGTTGACAGTACTTTATATAGTTAGTGTACTTTATGCTTCTATTTTAGCAATCATCATTTGGAAAATGGATGTCATCCTTCTCAAGATTTTGTGCACGGTGGTATTGTTTATTGTTATGACAACATGTGGGGCTATTCCAGTCATTTCCGTGTGGAAAAGCAGAAGTACCAATTTCAAGGAAATCACGTCAACATTAATTTCTATCTGCAACTGCATAGCTGGTGGAGTTTTTATGGGAATGTGTTTTCTTGGCCTTTTTCCATATGTTAGGGAAAAATTGGAAGAAGTTCTTGATAGTGCAGATCTGAAGATTTCATTTCCTCTGACTGAATTTGTGGTATTAATAGGATTTTTTATCTTTCTTACCATCGAGCAATTAGTGATCATTTATCGAACAAGGAAAGTGTCTGGAGAAAGTGCTTCGAAGAAAGTTTCATTGAAAATGTCAGAAGTGGAGGACAATGACTTTGCTGAAGAGGAGAAAAAGTCTGAGGATGAATCCCATGCTAGGTTACTGGAAACAGCAACTTCTGAGTCGGATCTTCGTTTTGATTCCAAAGCCAGCGATGATAACTTCAGTACGGTAATAAACTCAGGGAAACAAACTCTGCCCCAAATGAAACTAATCACAGAGTCTCAGGCGTCTGGTAAAGGATCCTCAAAGAGAGCTTATTCTGGTCACAATCATGGGGATGTTATGTATGATTTCCAAAAAGATTCGAGTATGAGAAACATTATTTTCTTATTTGCAATGAGCGTTCACTCACTATTTGAGGGTATGACCCTTGGATTACAAACTGATTCAGTTAAAGTTCTTCACTTATTCCTTGCGATTTTAATACATGAGTCTTTGGTCATATTCGCTCTAGGTGTCAACGTCGCCAAATTCAATTTTGGTTTAGCAACAAGTCTTAAATGTATAATAATAGTAACCATTAGTATTCCGGTTGGTATTGTATTAGGCATGTTGTGTGAGGCAACACCAGGCTTGTACGGAAAAATTGTGTCTGCGTTGCTTCAAGGACTGTCTGCTGGAATCTTTATTCATGTCACATTCATGGAACTGATTCCGGAAGAATTTTTTTCCACCACTAACAGATTGTACAAAGTCTTATTCTTTTTTATCGGATTTATGTGCATTGCTATTGTAACATTTACCCTCGGTAAACATCATTAATATCTTTAATGAATTTTATTGTTTTTTTTAAACATTTGCACTATCTGTGTACAATTTCATCAATTCTTTTTGAGCAGCTTACTTCATGTTGCAGAGAAGAAGATATTCTTTCGAAACTATTAGTTAATTCATGAGCATGAACTTTACAAAATGAAAATTATCACTCCTCAGGTTTAGTGCCTACTATCTATATCTTATTCTTCACTTTAAACCAATAAAATAAGTAGGCAAATAATTTTATTTGAACTTATAGTATAATAGCGTCAAATATTCCTTTCTCATCATCGATGTATTTGAGGTCCTGTTAAATATTTGGTTCACCTTATAGCTATTTTATATTATATATAGATTATATTATTTCATATATATTATTATATTATATATTTTATAGATAGTGTTTGAGGAAAACACACCTGGTTTTGTATAAAAACTTCTTGAACTTAACTCAGATGATGAATCGGCAGAAAAGATAACACCTGATTGCTTCACTTGGTGAGATCACTTCTTATATAAGATAATTTACCATTGCAAAATATTTATCAAGCCCTACTGATAAGTTGCTAAAAATTGATTAATCTTATGGTTTCATTACATTTGGTATCAAGAGAGAAACTTACTTTCCTCCTCAGTAAATTGCTATGGCTAATCTTGTAGGTTATTAAAGAAGAGATTTACAAGAAGCATCTTTTATTATGAGGTGGGAAATGAAATTCCAATCTTTTATAATTAGAAATAGGATAATGCACATAAGGACTATGGCTAGGAAAAAATATCCGAAGGAAAGCAAGGATGATCTGGATTTGAGTCCTGTCAGCCTTTTTTCATGTCTACTTTTCCTTAGAATTTTTCCAATAAATTATTCGTGATACAAGCTCTGATATTATATCTGCTTATTCTGCTAGATTTGGAGTCAATCATGGACTTAAAGGATGAAAATAGTCTTCAAAATCAAAAAATAGAGTCAACATCATATTCCAATTTAATGAAAAGTCCGGGAAATGCATACATTCAAACTTTATCCTTGTTGATATGTAAATTGAATGGCTATAACAAAAAGTAGATCTCATGTAAATGATCTCTAGCATATTGACTGAGGGGATTGAGATCATTAACATTGACAAAATGTATTTACTAGGAAATGACCTGATAAAAATCTAATGATTTAGTTTTTGAATGCTTTTAATATGTATCTATAGAAACTCCAGCTCCATAATATGGTTGTATTTAGATTTTGCATAATTTCTCTGTTTTCAGGATGTCTGACATAAGTTCTCTCTCAAACAATCTATCCATAGGCATTCCTAAAGGTAATTCCTAGTTTCTTCTAAAATTCTTGGGACTTCTTCCTTTCTCCTTAGAATCCCAACCATTTTAGTCTATTTTCCTTTCTCTCATTCCTTATACTATTCAATTTTATTCCTTTTCTGCCATCTATATCTCTTTTCCTATCCATTTTTCTCATCCTTGCCCTTCTCAAGACATTCGATTCCACAACATCATTCATCACCCATTTTTCTGATACATATGTAAGTAAGGAGGAATGATTAGTTTCTATATTTGATCACTAACTTTTCTTGGTACTTCCTTATCACAAATTAAATGCCTCACACTCTGTAATAGCTTTCCTCCATTCTCTAATATTTTGTAATTTTATTTTCTATCCTTCCATCACTACTTACTTCAGTTCTTAGATAAGTAACATTTCCTAAAACTTCTAATGGGCTGTCATTGGAATGATTGAAGAACAGAATTGGTATCTATGACATTGATAGGATGTTTCTCTCTCGTATATCCCCATGCTACAAGTATGATTTAGTAAATTATTTACAGAAACAACGTTTGAGTGGATATTTTACTAACAAATGCAATAAGGGTAGCCGTTATGTTTATTTCTTTTTGAAAACTGATAGTCTGAAGTCAGAGTTTGATCATAAACTAAATCCATTTCATCCTAACTGTAGTCGCTAGTAGGATGGTACACTTGAACTATAACAGTGTTTACTGGTTCAGCCTTTATTTCAACTGACATTACCTGGTCACTTATTATTTCGGTGGCTATGGTGGCATTTCCCACACCCTTGTTCAACACTATAGCAACCCCTCTCTGGCTATCATTTCCCCCACTGATTATTTCTCTCACATCATCGCTCCAAAAATCTCCCCCATCCTTCCACCGTACTTCGCATAACCCCAGAATGTTAATGTTGGACCTCTTCATTTCTACCTTTACATTTTCTAATTTCCCTGTCCTTAGCATGGTTCTGACATTCCAGGTGCCTACCCTGGTTTCCTTGGTCCTCTTCGTTTGTTGGGTAAGGATTTCGTGGAATGACGACCGGGATGGCCTTAACACCATCCATGCCGTGCACGACACTCTCCCTAGAGGGCTGAGTCCCGTTTTTGCCAGTGACAATATCAGTATTGTGGCACATCATAATCATGGGATAAGTAGTCGAGGTGGTCTCCCCTTGCCTTCCTCAACAGTGTTTTTAACGTGACACCTTCACTCATATAGGCCACCCCACTGGTGTAGAGATGCCTTTGCACTGCCTCACTGAGTTACAGACACTGCGTGGACTACCTTTTGTCAGGCCCCTATTGATCTTTCTAGCATGAGTGATCCTACCAGGAACAAAGTTCCAGCCAGTATAGCTCATAGAAACACAAGCCCCTTCACCTTGTCATGGTGTAGTCCGTAGAAGGGGATTCCATTTATAATGGTATTCTAAGTTAATGCAACATCATTTATTATGGCATTTATGAGAGGCCAGCAAAGTAGCTACTATGAATGAAGTAACATTTTGGTACCAGTGACACCAATGGGCAAACAGAGGAATAGATGAGCACACTTATGGACAGTTAAAGGGTCAGCAGAAAGAAAAGTTGGTGAAAAACGACTCATTGTTGAAGATGAACACTTTCCATCTTGTTTCATATACAACACCTATTCATTAAAATTCATAACTCTGTAAACATAGTAGGTGGGCTTCCACCAGGAATAAAAACCTAAATCTTCTTTCACAAAAGGAAAACCCTAAGAGTAATGAATTTTAGTACAAATATGTTTCCTTTTGTAATGAGATGCTACTAAAGGTGAAAAGAACTGTTTAATCACAAGCCTTCAAAGAGTTTCCCTAATTTTGTGCCACAGTAAAATAATGCTATAATGAAACTAGGTGTGCCAAATATCATAAGTCTTTTGATTTTAAGTTTCCATATAAGTGAGCTATACACTCACATTTCCATGTTTTAAATATTTTAAATTATATGGACATTTGCTAGTGAAAATATTAAAATTTTACTTTATGAAGTGTCACTTCTAACAGTCTCAATGGGAGGCAAGAAATTTCAAAACCCAAATTTGATTGTATAGAACCTCTCTGCTAGCTGTCCATTTGATAATACTGAAGAATATAATAATTTGAATGGTAGTTGCATTGATATGACATACAAGTGATTCATAAGTTCTCCCATCTAAAGCTATCTGTTTTGCACAAAAAGATATTTTTAAGAGAAGAGTTTGGGTTTGTGCACATTAACTTTATCAAGAGATGTTTACATTTTGAAATGCTAGGATTTCAATAAGGATATAATAGAAAATTTGGAGAAAGTACATACCATAAGGCAGTGAAGAAAGTTGTTGAAACCTCTGTTCACTTGAAAAGAAAAGTGTAATTTGGTTTTGATTACTGTGAAATTTAATTTTCCCAAGATATTTTAAATCCACCTGAAATGAGTCTGAATAGCCTCAAGTCTTGATTTTATGTAATAAACTTTTTATTATAATGTTATAATCTCCCAAATAGCAATTTTTTACCTCATCTTTGACAACCATCATTTATCAGCAGTTGATGAGGGCCAGGTCATAATTACTCCAGCAACTGGCAAGATGTTTACAAAAGACTGGCAATGTAAGATTTAAGCTGTTAAATGACTCAATTTTAACATTACCATGCCTTTATATGTCCTTTTCTTTAAGAGAAGTATTCAGGGTAACTCTAATGGCTTCACCAGAAGCATTTTAAATAGACTTGATGTAAATGAAGCTAAAAGAGGAAATCAAGCGCTTGCATGGATGACCTGAAGTAATACATTATCTTTGGTACTAGTTATAATATTATTTCAGGTAATAAATTTCTGCTGACACAATTATGAAACAGCTGGATGCTAGCAACAGCAATTCCAAGTTTTGGAAACTACAGGGCAATCAGAGAATCTTTGCACTATAGAGGGAAAGGAGGGACAAGGGCATCTACTCTCCCTTTTTTAAGGGAACAAATATGTCATTTGACCATCCAATCCCTAGATTACTCACTCACTAGGTGTGAATTAGTACACTTTTATTAAGTGATAAATTTTTGTGGAAGTTGGTTCTGCTTGTTTTTTGTTGAGATTTGATATCATGTTTTACATTAGTTTGAAGTGGAAAGGAATTAAGTTTTGTATAGTCAAGCCAAAAGAAAAGAAAGTGTGTTAAAATACTTAAGAAGAAATAACTTAAGAAACCACCTCTCCCTCTTGTTAAAACATAGGAAAGAACAGCAGAAGCTAGTAGTGTTTCCATTCAATTAAGTAGAAAACTTCAGTTTCAGCCACCAAAAGATTTTGAATTGTGATTTTCTATCTCCTAATGCTGATGGAGGATCTCTCCTCTCCTCTCCTAATGTCACAGGAGAGCAGTACACACAGCTTACAAAGTAAACATTCCTTTGATTTTTAAAGTAAAATCCTTTTCAAGTGATTTTATAACCATCTTTTGATATAAAGGAAGTTCCTAAAACAAACGAATGACTTTAATTTTTTCAATCAATATTCTCTTAATCAATAAAGTTATTCTGTGCTCTTTTCTTTCAATCTCCGGGGTTTTCTTGAGAGCTTAACAAGACTTCACCAGTTAATAAGGGTCTAACAACAAGGACAGATAAGAACGTGAATACATTTAAAGAATAACTCCCATTATACAATTGCCCAATAAAATCAATGAGTATACATCTTCAGGATGATGATGTGAACTTGTTGATGAAAAAGGTAAACAAAGAAATCTGAAGTGGAATTTTTCTAAGTATTCATTTCTTTTAACATGAGTGTTGAATTCCTCTAAGTTAAAATTGAGAATATTAATTTTACAAAAGATTGTCCTTCAAAGATATCTCAAAGAATCTTCCACACCCGTTTTCAAGATCCTTGTTCCCAATTTCTCTTTTGCAAAATCTCATGTTAGATTTTAAAATTTATCAGCTCTTCTCTTGGCTTATCAAGTGTTGAGATGAATTTTAAACCAATACTACCATTAAAATACTGAAGATGGAATGAAAATTAAATATATAATAATAATATTTACATATTAACACTGCCAGTGGTGGGTGGTAGGGAGAGTAAAATCACTGTATCCCTTATCTACCTCTATTGATATCTGCTTCTCTAACATTCCTCTGAGAAAATGATAATTAACTCTCCTCATAATGCTTTCAATTTTCTCTCAAAGCTTGTGAAAGTTGTTAAGTTTAGAAGCTAATAACAGTTAAAGTTAGATGAGGATATAAATTTTATTACATCCTCTGCCACTTGCAGCATTTGTAAATGGATTAATAAAATCTTGCTCATGACATAGGAACTGATAAGTTTCCTTAACAGCTTCTTTCATTATCTATTATGAAAAATAATTTATTCGGAAATCCCCACACAGGAATGATATTTTCCATAAATTTCCCAAAGATCAATTCAAAAGCAGAACAACATATTCATGATCTACATGTCCATTAATTATTAATTAATACTTAAGAAACAGAGAACCTTGTTTAACCTAACTCTTCCTTAATGATATTTTCAAACTAAGGAGAAATTTCAGCAACATATTTAAAGCTTCTATAACAACAGAGGTAAAAGGAAATATGAACTAAACATTTTTGGAGTCAATATAGATATGGCAATGCCTTTATAGAGATTCCAAGGGAAATCGCTCTTCGTCCTCAGAACTGAAGAGGAAAAGCAGAACCATTGATCAGCTATCCTGAGCCTGCATTTCAGCAACAAAGATATTGTGAATGGAGGTTAAGTTTTAACTACTGAGAAGAAAATATAGAACATATGACATACTCTGTAGCATTTTCAATTCTTAAACACAGAGAAAAAGGAGATCAAACTTTATTGTAAAACACCTCAAACATGTGGATAACAAAACAGAAAGATCACATCAAAATTAATGACTTCCTAGATATAAGGAACAATATGAACATGAGTTACTCTGGAAACAAGTTATATTAACACTCATTTTTCTAAAACAGCTGAGGGTCATCACACTGAATGACATTTATCACAATCCTAAGTCAACATGAGCATATAAAGAAATAGAATTAGCAAAGAATGATCATTCGCATCCATTTATAGCCTAAGTAGACTTTCCCCAAGACTATTATCACATAAAGAGTAAGGTCATGGCATAGCACACACACATATACATGTAACAAATGACTGTAAGAAACAACGGTCCACAGTTATGAATCAAATTAAATGATTTCAGGCAATTAAAAGAAAAGAGCATTCTATACTTTCATAAATCAAGAAAAGTGTGAAAACAAATAAAAGAGCCAAGAATGCACCAAAATCTTTTTCAATAAATATTACAGAGATTATATGTTACAGAGATATTGACATATTTTAAGATCTCAAATTGTTCATAAATTAATTATAATGTTAGACATTACAAAACAATGAAAACATAAATAAGGGGTTAAATATTAATTTGGCAGCATTCCATACTACACCAATGTGTTGTATTACAATAACACTAATTTTAGACATTGATATATTAACAAGTATCCAATGATCTTAATGTTAGTAATACATGGTTTTAACATGGGTTAAACAATGAGCATATAAACAACGTACAACAAGTTTAACTATGGATGGTAAAATATGCTTAATTTGAAAGCACAAAATTTTCTGATGCAACCAACAATATAAAAAGTAAATTTTAAATGGATAAAAATACTTCTGAAAACCTTACAAAGTTTTTTTCAACATGTATGCAAAATGAAATCACAGGTATATTTCTCAGGGACTTCGTCATAAATCTGAATACAAATTAAACATCAGTATGAGAAACCATTAAAAATCATTGTCAGGCGCTCCATATCAGGAACTTTAAAGGCAGGCTTATCAGAACAAATGGTATAGTCCTTAGCATCTACAGAAGCAGTATCTTACTTAAAACGATATCTTATCTCATGACATTAATGGCAGCTACGTCTATCTGCATTAAAAGGGAAATTGGAATGAACATTAAAATTTTGGAGGGAGAATCAAATCTATATACCATTTTCAACAGACCAATTGACATTCTCTAAAGTACCTTTTCCCAAAGAATGGTAATAGCTCTTGATATAAGATTCCAGACCTTAGAAAAAATTAAAATGCCACAATATAGCTTATAAATATACATATATCACAATTTAAAAGGACCAATGTATGCTCTAAGCAAAAATTCACAACTCAGCATGCTTTGCATACAAAAAATTGAATTTGATATAATTTTCTGTGACTCTGACACACTCCCTTAAAAAGGATGTTATATGATAGTATTTTGCTTCTTGAATGCTGGCTCATAAAACTATAAGGAAATAAATATGAGAGATAAATAAAGGGATTGGATTACATTTGTAGGTTTATTAAATATGAATGTAGGATATTTTAAATATAATTAATTATAATGTGTTTACTGCTGTTGCAAGATACTTGGTTCCACTTGAAAAAGATACATTGGAGATATTTTTTTCTTTTATCAACTATTATGTGACATTAATAAATACAGCTGGTTCCAAAGTCTTATAAGTTTGGGACCATACTAAAGGTTTGTGGACTAACACAGCATAATCTTTACAGATTTCTATAAAAAAAAGAAAACATTATTCAAGGATTTTGATTTGTATTTTATCTAAATAAGGTTTAAATGCAACACTGAAAGGAGATAAGAAGAGAGGTGCAAACAAATCCAACTGAAAGTAAGATGAGACAGTAGATAACATAAAGATAACTATGTTCCAAACAAATCATGTTTTGAAAGATAATGTTCTGCTTAGATACATGAAGTTCATGAGGCTCTTCAATGAGAAAAGTGCCCAAATGGAGACCACTTCATGAATGTGCTTCAAATGAAAGTGTGTGAAAGCCAAGACTACTCTGATCTACTAAAATATGGGAATCCTGACACATGGTTAATTAGATGATTGCATAAATAGTTGATCTTTGGTTTAACAATTGGTCATAAACATGAGAAAATACAATTACCAATAACAAATCACAATCTTAAATGATTCATCTAAACACTAAAACAAATATTCTTTGCTTCCAATGTCCCTTTCTATTTATTTCTTCAAATATATAACAAAATGTACAAATTTCCATTCTCCAATTCAAAGGAGTAAAATCTTCAATGTGATATTATACAGCAAAACCATGAAACAAGGAGAGAAAACCTACAAAGTGCTCTTCTCCCATGTGTGTGTGTGTATGTATACACACACACACACACACAGTTATTACCAAAAGACATTTACTATCCGAGTAACAAATGCAGTCTTGATTACAGTCCTCTAACAACCGTTGAAAGCAGGAAATAATGGACATTATCAGAAGAAATAAAACAAATGCTTGAAGCTAGTAAAATTATTCAACAATACTTTCAGACATCCTCTCAAGATATGTAGAACACTACTATTTATACATTTATCAAGAAAAACAACAATATATATATATATATATATATATATATATATATATATATATATATATATATATATATCAACATCAATATTAAAAGCAAGCATTTAGTCAATAAACACATCTTTATATATCACATATTCATTTCCAATATAAAAGTTGAGGGATAAAATTTTGGAGTCATAAAAATGGTAAAAGAATTCACAGAAAAAAACTCCTTCCAAGAATCGCAATCATAATATATACATATAGTAATGGGTGAATGTAGCTGGCGTCGATAAAAATTCATGCTGAAAATCATAATTGACTAAAATAGTAGATAAAACATTTTATACATACAATGCATATCATAATGAGCAATATTATGTGATACCTCAGTAAGCAGTAATTCTTACAAGTGTTTTATGTCACTATGGGAAATCACTTGTATAAACAAATACAACAGATACACACCTATAACAACTCATGAATTACAATTAGAAATAAAGGAAATTGACTTATTTAGAAAACAATGTTTAAAAAGATCACAGTACCCATTGAATTTTCAAATTGCATTTCTGAGATTCACTTCAGCACGGTAGCCTCTTGCATAGCACTGATCCACCTGAAATTGAAGCCATAATTAAAATTTAATGATGAACTGCAGACCAGACAAACAAATTATGGGAAATGACAACATCCAATTCAGTTGACAACATAAAACACTGAAATAAAATTTTACCTTGAAAATGAATATGGCAAAATCTACGCTAAGTCATCAGAAGAAGTATAATTAAATTACTCGTATGAAGTGCTTAACTAACAGAAAAAGATCTCAGTAATAGAGTGCCTTTGGAAAGTTCTGGGTGGAGGAATAAGTAATCATTTACCAAATTAAAGTAAATTGTATAATTAACTAAACGTAAGAAGCAATTTATTCCCCAATTAGGTTTTTGAAGCCTCATGGATAAAAATCTCATGATCTTGACTTTAAGAATTCTTCCAACCATTCCCTTAATTCATTCAAATTTTTGTACAGATAGTGGGAAAGTGATTGGAAAATAAAAAAATCTGATGAAATTAAGAACAGAAAATAAGACAGATATTGCAGGATTGAGCTTTAGGATCGCTTCTGTTGTCAAATTGGCTATGAGAGGATGAAAATTGTCATGTTGCAAGAGGATGCCATAAAATTGATCAGGTTGCTTTTGATGAATCATTTCATGGAGTTGATACATTTGTTGAACATAAAATTGTGTTTTGAAGGTGAATGTCTTGTTTACTCAAGGTGTTGCTTGTTAACTGAGACTGAGCTATAATTTCACTGCTTCATGCTGACACAAATACATAATTTATTCCTGCCTTGTATTGGTATATCTTTCCCACCATGATTGAATATTTCCAGAAACTATTACTGAAAATGCCCATTTTTCAACTTTATGTTTGATTTTTAGCACAAAAAAGGAAAATACAAAATTAAACCTAAAATCAAAAATACTGACAGGTAGATGGCAGATAAACTGCCCTTTCAATAGACATAATAATTGCTAAAATTTAATTACAGGCAGCAATATCCACCTTTAAAATAAACAGTATTACCTTATTCCTGAACTCAATAATAACAATCTCTTTGGGCTTGCTTTTCTGTATTTTCACCTACCTCTTCGATGAATTTAAATTATCAGCTTGAAACTCTAAATAGTTTTTTCCTTTATGTGTTAGAATAAAACCACATGCTGCTTCATCTGTATCATCCTTCAGACTCTCAGCCTGAAAAGCAAAACAAACCCATAGGTTTAACACAACTTTCCTTAAAAAAATTTCTAATACGTTTGAAATATTTATCTAGTATATTAACTTAGATCTTTCCTTGAAATGTCTACAAAACTCTTAGTTATGTGCACCAAAAAATTCTCCCCACTGGTTGCTAGGGTTGATATGACAACAAATTTCTTCTATTTTTAACAACTCTTTTGTTGGTGGTCTAACTTCATGGAGAAGATTCCAATCATCTGAACAAATCCTTCAAGTAATTGCATAACAGTAGTAAATAATGGAAATTCCTGATCAAATATTGGTACTTACGGATTCTGAGATTACAAATTTGACTATGAGCTTCGAGGAAGGAGTATTGCCATTTTTAACATAAACTGAAAGTTCTTCAGAGAAAGCCAGGTAATTGAGGATCTTCCTCAAGTTATTCCAGACAATAATTAAGACAATCTACTTAAAGAAATAGAACTTCAACTTTTTTAGATTTGCTGCTAATGATTTTGAGGAATCCTGTTTCCTGGGCATTTTTCTCTCCACTATTGATTCTCATTTACCTAACAAAATATCTTGAAAATCACCTTATAATTTTAGTTTCCCACTAGAAAAATAATTTGTTTTCTCCTAAGCAGCTCTCAACACTGAAGTTCAGATAGCTTTTACATATACTACCTGATGGAGGATGGCAATGAAAGGGTTAATGCAAAATAGTAATTTTTTATCTTATAAACGTTAAATAAAGCTATCCAAAGTTGATGAGATACTCAAAATCATATTATTTAATTCTCATCATTTAGCTAAAAATATGAGACACAGTAAAAAGGATATAATATTTTTGGCCTTATGGAAGAAAGTGTAATGCCTGGGGTCCACGAGACTTATTAAGGTTAGCAACACTAATGAATAGTTTTTATGAAAATAAATCAAAGAGAAAAGTACCTTATTAGGAACTGACACTTCACAGCCAAGAATGGGAATACTTTTAAGGGCCACAATGTCTTCAGATGCCTTGTAAATATACAGAACTTGTTGTTTTAGAACAAACCAATTCTTCTTCCATGATTTATGATCCCGCCAGTGTAACCATCCAGACATCTGCGAACCAGCATCATTTGCACAGACCTAAAAAGAAATAAAATAATCTTACTAAGTTATAATTCTTGCAATTAATTTATAATTAATTTCATGTAAATGCAATATCATCAAATAAACAGGTAAACAGTTGATCATCAAGCAAGAGATGCATCTCTTACAAAAATAATGAAAACTATAAGATGAACTGTCAATCAATTTTTTTCCTTTGTGACATTCCACTGCCCAGCAAGTGGAAGATTTGGATTCAAGTCCTGGTCATGTCAAACGTTTTCATGGCAGTTTTTCCTTAGAAATATTCCACGTGCATGCCTTAGCATGAAAATTTGTCTAAATCCCTTTTCTCTGATCAAGAGTTAATTTTATCATAACAGCATAAGAAAATACCATATTCAAGCACAGAATTTAGAGTTAGTAAACCCCAACTTGAAAAATATTATTTTATTTTTCCCTAATTTTTATTTCAAAATGTAAAATTTAACAAATTATCCATCCAAAAGGATAAACAAAGTATTGTATTATGTTTTTTAAAGTAAAATCAAGAATATGGAAACTATAGAGTGCAGTTAATTTGCAAAGATTTTTTTAGGAATATGTATTTATTACACATTTCCTACACCCTTCTAAATTTTGCAATCTTCAATGGTTTTGGCCTTCACTTGTTGGTTTGCCACAACAGAATAAAGTAAACTGGTTGAAGTAACAATTTAATTTACACAACACCACGGTGCAAACATGCAAGATCCAGTTTTCAATGTCAAGGATGATGATGCCATCCATCAAAATTTGGTTTGTGTTTGTACTGTGGTGTTGTATAAATTAAATTGTTAAATTAAGTTAAACTAGTTTACATTATTGTGTCAATCTTCAACTAATATTCAAATTTAAAATTAATAGTATCAGATAAATCTTTTTCTCTAGAACAAAATTTTAAATTCAGAAATTTACTCACCAAACCAATTCAAATTAAAGCAAGGGAACAACATTAATAAATATGTTTTCTAATAATAAATCACAACATATAGTAAAATACCTCCTTCAAGCGCTGAGGTATATATCTTTTCACTTTCCTTCCAGCAGTTGGAATCAGTTTCTTGAAGGATGCCCTCACAGTCTTAAACGCTTGAGCAGTATTTTCAAAATCTGGTGAACAAATTTCATGTTGTATAGCTTCTCGTATATTCTTCTCATTTTCATCAAAATCTTTGAAAGAAAATAAAAAGATAAGATGATTTCCAAATTGGAAGTGGCCTAAGCTCTCTTACGATTGAAGTCTAAATTAGTGGAATTTTAATCAATAAAATTTATATAATACTGAATGATTTAAAAATTACATAAAGATTGAAATAATCAAAATTAAATCATTCAAAATATTCACCTCCATCAATTAAATTTATTCCCCCACAAAGTATTTATTTATACAATTATCATGAACTTGACAAAAACAAAATTGAGTTAGTCTGAGAAAATTTTGAACATGCAAAAAGTTTTGAGATACCATTTAGACCATATAAAAAAGACATTGAGATACCATTTAGACCTTAAGTAACCAGTAAAGGATTAAACTATGAATAATAATGAATGTGTCAAAGTTTGCCAACTGTTACTTGAATGCTACATATTTTTAACATGCAGTGATCCCAAATATTTTGAAAACTAGCCAACATGATTCAAGGAGTGACATGAGATAAGGAGTGATTTAAGAATGTAATTAGATTAGCAAACTACGTTATTCAATTAGAGCATATGACTCACCACATAAAATTTAACTTCAATAACAATAAATCTAACTTTTTAAGTCACTGAATTTTTTCATATTTTGACTCATTATTTGTAGCATGGATAGTATCTTTTAGAAAATCAATCATTTTAATAATAACGATTCCTCAATACGCCCTTTTCTTGCATTGCAATGTTAACCCACAAATTAATTAGACAGCAGCTAATCATACTTGGAGCAGAGGAAGGTAGAGCAACAGAACTAAAAGACAATGATTGAATTTTTCAATGCTTGATCAAATGTCACATGTTTCAATGAACTGTTTTGCTTTCAGAAATTAATTCACCTTAAAATTAGAATACTCGTACATCAAAAATGGGCCCAAACAAGAGATTTTAAATGCAGGTTTATAAAATTATAGTAAAACATCAGTTATGCCTATGATTTTATACTTATTTAAATTCAAATTTTGGGTTATTACTTGACTTTGGTGCTACTGCTGCCAATGAGCCAACTGAAAGTAAAAATAAACTATACTATGTTCATGAAAGTCAATGAAGTTATATATAGAAAATTTTGTATGGTTAGATAAGTTAACTTTCTTTTTGCTCAAGTCATGCTCAAAGAAAACTCATGTATGTACACCAACAAATGCTAAAAATAGAAACTAAAAAGTCCTTCAGGGGAAATGTCTTCTCACTAACTAACAATTTTTTGTTGCAATAATGAGTAATTATGCCAAGAAATTAGTATATGCTCATGCAAAATGAGTTAGTGATATAGGGATATAAAAAAACCGCAATAGGCAGAAGTAGTATATTGTTGCAAGATTCTTGAAACTTATCTTGTGTATTGAACTAACAATATGCAAGTCATGTCACCGACTCCTTCACATAGAATAGCAAGTTTTAAGGACCTTTAAAGGTCAAACATATGCAGACACTAAAAAACATGTGTGGAGTTAGCTTAAGATATATTCTAAATCAGTAATTCCCATTATTCAATTTTAGGTTTAGCAGACACAAACAAATTCCTTTATTCATGGATCTCTTACATTATTAACACAGTACTACAGCTATATTGGCTTGTATATATTATGTTCGGTAAATAAATGGAAATTTTTATCACTTTGCACTGCATTCTATTTTCCGTTTCAAGATTCCAGACAGTAAGGAGGGCTTACGGGGGAAAAACTCAATGTAATTTGCCGTAAGCGAAGAAGTTCATGAACATGTTTCATGTTGAAATTTCTGTAAAGCTGTGAGGTTTCGAAGCATCGGCGATTTTCTCTTTGATATATAAGTCAAAAACTCAAGTTCTATTCAAGATATTGCATCGAAACAAACTGCAAATGAAAATTACAACATTTATCTAGATTTCTCTTGAGACAAGTTCTTCCTCACATGAGAAATCAAAAGGTTTTAGGCAACATATAAATTGGACTACACGACGAATTTTTTCTTGAGTTATGTTCCAACTAAATAATTTTTTACTATGATTTGGTAGCTCTAAAATTAATTTCATGTAATATTTATGCATTCAGATGATACAATGAGCAATAGAAGAAAATATCAGCATTTTATGTTGGATTGTAAGAGAGTAATGGCAGTTTCAAAAATGTTTACGGGTGAAAACTCGGCAATTCATTCAATTTTCGCTTTTAACTTTGTTGTTTCTGCTATAAATGCATAAAATTTTCACTGTTGTGTTGATAGAGTTATTTTCATTTAAATTTCATCAGAACTTAAGTTTGAATTGATCAATGTAAACTACGAATCTTAATTATACCCCTCCGAATCCGTAGCTCCGCGAGTCTTTGCCTCTCTCCCATAAGACAATACTGACTGGAAGCTTGAAAAGGAGAATAAGTAGGAATAAAAGGGGTTTTGAAAACAGAGAGAAAATAACTGTAGATCCATCAAATACAATCAAAAGACCCACATAGTTCACTGAATGAAATCTGAGAATTACTTCTCAAAAACAATTATCACAAATGAGATCAACAGAGCCAAAAACAGGAAAGAGGCTCTTGATGGAGGTCATGTTTAATTTAAACAGCTTCCATACAACAAGAAACCATCTAATTACCTTGGGTTAAAGGGCATAAGTTTTATTGCTTTAGTTTTTATTTTTCTATCATACTTATTTGTTATAAAAGATTATATTGTTAATAAATTGCATGTTAGGGTTGAGGCTACAAGGCTATGGCACAAAATCGTTTTGGTGACTCAAATTAATGAGTCATCTGAAATTTTTAAGCGACCTTCCTTATTACCATCATTGAAAGATTGAATAATTATTGAGACTATATAACTATAATAACATTTGAGATATTTAACTTATGAGATAGATTCAGAAAAGCACCTTCATTAATGTTAAATAGTTTTCAATTAATTTTTTTACTAACATCGTTACTTTTGCTAGATAAATAAAATAACAACCTTACAGAAAATTAGATACAAGTTAAATGAAACCATTTCTGAAGTAAAGATTAGTCCTTTTGAATTATAATAAGATTTATATATATAAGATGAACATATATTACTGAAATAAGAAAATTAGTGAAGCCAATGAAGGAACACAATGATGCCAGGGTTATTTATTAAAACTAAAAAATACAATGATAATTACAGAAAGGAAAGATTAAAACAACATGCTTTTAAATACTAGCACAAATGGTTGATTGGAGCATAAATAGGAAAAAAGAATGTAGATATCTAATGCATTTAAATTCAAACTTTACAGTCATTTCTACACCCTTTCAAGTTCAACTGATGAGAAATATTCTTAAAGAGCTCTGAAAAGGTAATGAAGTGACATTGTGCCAGAAGTAAACCTTTTCAGGTGCCATTTAATGATGGAGAACACATGAGATTAAGTGATCAATATGAAAGATATTGCAAAAAATAAATATTTATTCAAGGCTTAAATTGGCAAGCTTTACCTTTTGGTCAATATAATTGATTAAATTCTTGAAAACTTGGAGAAATAGATGTCAATAATATATAAAACTCAAGAAATGAGAAATGAAAAACTGTATATTAGATCTTAAAACAAAAATCCTCAAAACATTAAAATTTTAGAAATGATACATCAATCCAAGAATAAAATTTAAACTGTTTATCCTTCAAGGCAAAATACAAACAGCATAGATAACTGAACACATGACAAGTTACTGTTAAGATGGTTATTTATATACATCCATCAATTATAATGACTACCATTCCTTCTCACTATAAAATAGGCCATTCTTGGTTACTTAATTGCAGAATTAGATTGAATGTCTAGAGTTGAAATTCAAACAAAAAATGCATTTATTTATCACCATTCATTCCTTAAAGTGCTATTGGCCAGCTTAATTTTTGACAAGAAAGAAAACAAACTTAACTTCAACAATGGTATTAATTATCCAAAAAACAGCACTGGAGAAACTTTTAAAATTTTCATCAATTTTATCACAGGTGAGGTTTGGGATTGAAAATTATTTCTGATGATAAAAATAAGAATCTCTAATGTATTCTCTTTCTCACTGTACCTCTCCAGATTGTAAGCATTTTTCTCATCCAATTTTATAAAAGGAAAACATCTATAATAACACTAAAAACTTAAACTTATTTCTGATCGGATAATCTAATATAAATGTTCGAATATAGACACAATGGCAACTATTACAACAGATAGCATCTGAGTAAGGAATGAGAACAAACTAAACCAAATCAATAGCCTCAGGAAATGTTGCTGCTCAGATATACCAGCATGGGTGACTAGTATATCCATAAGTAAGGCATGAAAGTAATGTCTATTTCCTCTAAAACCAATTCAATTTCAGTAAGCATTGATCCTTCAACTCAAAGAATTAAGGAATATGTGAATGAAGTGAATTAATATGAGTGTTTTATATGATTACAATAGGTTACTATATCCTTCACTTATCATGGAATTCATAAAAATAGATTCTACCATGAGCAAAATGCATAAAATATAAATCCGTTAAGTATCACAGAATTTTCTGACTCATGACACAAGAAGTGGTCCTCACCATCTTGATGATGTCAATCTACAAAACCAAAATCCATGCAGTTTACAGAGTGATATTTACACTTTTATTCACAATTACTATAAATCACTCAAGAAAGGATATTAGAAGACATTAAAATTTTACCACTCATTTAGAAATACATAAACAACTTCACACAAGTAAATAGCTTAAAAGTGACCATTACATAAGCTATGTGAAATTAGAGTAAATTAATTGACAAGCTACCTTTATAGAGAAAGATTGCTGTCCACATGATTTATGTTCAGCAAATAACTGGAACTCTCCTTGGATCGAATGTCAATGGGTCCGAATAACATAGTATTAGAAGAATGTTTCAGATTAAGAGTGCCCAGGATAATATATCAAAATAGTGAAATGAAGAATTCGCCAATAATACTAAGGATATTCTGAAACTTATCTAATGTAGCCTTTGCATCATCTCCCTTAATTCTTACAATTTAATTTAATTGTGTATCATCACTGCAATTACTTACTTCTTAAATTCACAGCACAGAAAGAAATAGACTAAGCCATTTACCAAGACCAAAGATTCAAATATACGAAAATCAATTCCTTAATACTTATATAGTATAAATATTTACTAGTTTAAGATAATGTGAAACAGATTATAAACCTAAGGATATAATTCGACCCACTTTAGCTCACGACAAACAGCAAAAGTAAACTTCCCCAACTAATTTAACTCAATGACATAACATTACAGAAACACAGAACGATGGATAAAAAGGCTGCTAATACATTCATAGAAGACTTGATCAAATAGCACTAACATATGTTTGTAAAACAATATACAGCTACATGAAAATAATAAAATAACTAAGGTAAACAATATCTGTCCACTGAGCTCTAGACTTAGCCTAATATATGCTAAATGAAATGAGACAACCTTTTGATATGAGAGATGTCATGTAACCATGTAAGTGAGACACCCTAATATATTAATGTGCTAGACATTTATTCTTTATATGATAATAGGGGGCTAATAACTTATAATATTCTTATATAGTAATAGATATATATCTATTAGATAGTAATAGGATTGCAATGGGCTATATAAATCAATCAGCTGTATAATTTACGACCTACTGGACTACGAGATTGAAGATTTTTTAAAATATTAACTACCAGCCTTGTATAAACATCTGACTGCTAATTATTCAGTTACCAACCAAATTGATCCACAATGTCCATGAATACGTCAATTCCTTTTCATTTAACAAATTCATCATGAAACTTGCTAAATTATAATCATATTTATTATAACTTAAAAAACTTATTTATTTACATAGGATTATTATTATTACCTAGCAAATCAACTAGACTACAGTTTTTGAAAATTGCACAGCATATTGCATTGCAAAATAAAAACAGAAGGGAACATGTGGCTGAAATTATATTTTTGCCATAGATTAGGTACATGATGATACTCAAATTATTAGGTCTTATTATTTACTGAATTTCTCCATGGTATTAATCACTCTTTTATTCCCCCTGTAAGTGTAGATTTATTCAGGCCATTGTTTTTGAGTGCTTCAATTTTCACAATGAGTAGTGTAGTTTGTACAGCATTTCTTTGCATTATTCTTTCAAGTGTCCAATTTTAACAAAAAACACTTTGGCAGGACAAAAAGTCCTTTTGGAAACATTAAAAGGCAAAATTAATACACAAATTTTAAAATAAAACTTCCAGAGAACCATACATTTAATTACTGGTTTAATAAATAAAACTAATCTTAAAATATACTAGATCACAAATTAATCTTAGATTAATAGTAAGAGGTACTTTTACCTTTCAAGAGAGACTGATAGCACTCATCACAGACTCTTGCAGTCTGGAATTTCATGTACTGAAGGGGAGCTTTATTTGCTGAACAGATTCTGCAAACCACCTAAGGATTATGGAAACATAATACTAATAAATACAATGAGACACATTAAATATACTAAATAAACAAATCATTTTTGATTGATTGATCGAAAAATAATACCCCTAAAATTCATTGATTTAGAGTGAAATAAAAGCACAAATTCTGTAAACCATTTTAGCAAACTAGTTTCAGCAAGCTTTACGTTCTTCTATTGTCAATCATTTGTAATCATCATGTGTTTTGTTCATGTGAGCTATTATAAAAATAATTCTAATTAATCTTCACTGAACAGCCCTCATATAATTTAGTAACTTTTTCATCCAAGGGTAAATTATACAAAAACTTAAATAAATGCAGACAAAGATATTGAGAACCCAATTAGATACTCCAGAGCATTTGATAAGAATTGATATATCTCAGGTTTAGATTTATAAAGATGAGTGTAATAAATTAATATTACACAATACTTACCTTACCACAAGCACGACAATGATGTCTTCTGAAAGTGACTGTGAACTCAGCTGTGCATAACTGACACATAGTGACACGACAGTCTTGAATCCATACAGGAGCCTGCAACATTTCACTCATTTAGTTGCTCAAAATTCTAATCATACATATTCAAGTAAAGCTAAAATTTTTTAAAACAAATTTTGGAAATAAAACCAAGACCATACTGTACAAACTTTAGTATATACCCTCAAAGGTTTAGAGCAAGGTAGAAAATCTGGTAGCCATAAGAAGTTAATTTCCTAGATCCCAATAAAATACAATTTTCATAACAATTTTCAATATTACAAACGATGGACTTGAATTTTAACTTAGCACATTAACTAGTGCAACCTAATACCTGACATGTATTTGATACTTGATATAAATCTTAGAAGGAATAAGAGATCAATATAATAACATGGAAGTATTTTTAACACAAGTATATAAAATGCCATAGCGATAACAGACTTTCTGAACCCATGTTATGGAAAAAAAGCTACCTAATCTACAGTGAGTTGAAATTAAGGAAAAGATCAACTCACTGAAGTTCCCAGTTGAAAAGAATCCATTTGCTTAGAGCCATCTTGCGCTAAAACTTGTAAAAAGCTGAGCTGTCTTGATGTATGATCTTCAATGGCACCCCTCAGAGTTTGAACCCACTCACTTCTTTCTTGCTCTGAACTGTAAGTCAAAATATTACAATCAAATATTATTTTTAAGAAATCAGATATTTAATATAATACTTAATTTAACACAAAATGAGATATTTTACAATTTTGAAGGTAAAAATGGTTCTATTAAATACATAAAATAGATATAGTGATGCAGTTTTTATGTTCACTGCTAAATCTTCCACTAAATCTTTGGTTTCAGCAAACTGGCCCATCAGTATGAATAACGATACCTAAGTGGTCACAATTTTCCGTTTTTTCTGCAGAGGATTAGATCATGTTTTGGTGATCTACCTTCTCCACATTTACCGGAGCTCCTGACTTTTCTCTTTGCAAGTATTTAACAAGATAAAGTATATATTAACTGGCCCATAGACCTTGGCATGCAGAAAGAATCAGTGAAACAACTGTTTGAATCTTGGAAGAGATTATTTAGGAAGAGCAGTTTATAAACTTGAACTCCCTGTAGTGATGTCCATGTTAAAGATGCACAAAAAATAAGCTGTCATGTAAGAGTAGGTAATATTTTTGAAACTATCTACACAAAATATTATGAAAAATAAAATATAAGGCTTAAGATAACTGATCACATATTTACCTTCAATATGGCAATAAAACATTCAACTCATGTTCAGTTTTCATCAAGGTTTTACTATTTTTACTGCACTCTGTTTTATTTAGCAATGTTATAGAGAATATCAGTAAAATAGTTGAGGGAAAAATGTTCACTAATCCAACATTACACTCAGTATATTTGAGAGAAAAGTTGTCAAGAAATGAAATTTTTGCAGAATTGCATATGCAGAATTCAGAAGAATTCACATTGCAGAATTTCTGAAACAACTGTAAGAACAATTTTTTCCATTTTTTCATTAAAATTGTTTAAAATCAGAAAATTTTTCCTATAATACAGTATAAAGGTCCTCTAATAGTAACATCAGCTTCTAGATAGCCAAGTGAGCAATGTTTTCAGAGTTGGCTCTATTCCCAGCAGGAGCCTAAACATACAAAATTATCTTTTAAATTGTGCACATAGAACACTTTAAATCTTAATCATTAAAAGCATTACAAATTTTCAGTGAGAGCACTGAGTACTGAGCTAGTTAAGAGGGCTAATGATACTTGCCAGGGCTTGGGAGAAAGAAACCTTTTATTTCATAACAAAAACTTTATCTGAGAATATCAAAATGGAATGGAATATATGGGTTTCATATCATAAATATTTGCTTTAAAACAGAGAGGTAAACTAAGAGCAATATTTTCTAATCCTATATAGATACTTTAACTTAACTGATAGAACTTTTAACTGGTGCAGAAATAAGAGAAAGATGCAATGAATAATAACTAATAGTGAAAGATAAAATGAAATCTCACCTGGCAGATAATGTGAAACTTCGTGTGACACTAATGATGCTGAATTCATTGGTGTAATCTTCTGCTGCAGGAATTTCGACCCTCATTCCACTCAGAGGAAGCTCATAGTTCACCTTCAAGGAACCAGGTATGTCATATGTTGCATACAGTAGGCAGTCATTCAACTAGAAAAAAATGCAAGAGTAATATGAGAGAAATGCTTATCAATTTCCAGATATTTTTATAATCATTATAAAGAAAAAATGTACTTTTAAAAAAATCCAAATACAAACCAAAATGAAGTAACGACTTTGCATTCCCTTCCGACAAAGTTTCTGAAGTTCTCCTTCTTTGAGAAATGTGCGACCAGGTTTAACAATAACATAGTTCTTCAAGAGTGACTGCAACTGAAGCAGCTTGGTGACTGCATCCTATTAATGATATTAATAAATAGATAAATTTCAAAGGAAACTGCAATTTGTACCTTTTACACAAATTTATTTCCTCTTAAAACAATAAAATAATTGGTTTTATCAAATTATAACTATTATCAAGTAAAAGGTAATGTAACAAAGAGCCTAAAAGAGTAATAGGAAAGGGGTGAGAGGAGGGAAGAACAACAGGAAATTTTTTGGGATGAAAAAAGGGAAGGAATTACAAATGCATGAAGATGCAAATGAGGAAAATTATCCAAGTACTGAACAATCATCATAGCATATATTTAATGAATTGTCTTTGATTACATTCATCTTGATATTGAATGGTTATTGTAAGTCCTGGTCAAAATTAATGCAGCACTTCACAGCGATCCAGAGCGGCCATCGAATTTACTACTTTGTTTGAACTTTGAATGCCAACAGCAGTCAGAAAAGACGATGTGTTTACCTACAAGGGCTACCATTAAAACGAGACAAGATATGAGATTAGCGTGGAAAATCGCCAAATGAGCCGCCCAGCATAGAAAATACTTTGCATGGCATAGTGTGGATCCTCATAGTTTTGATGGGTGTTTATCTTAGATCCATAGGCTTTCGAGATCAGTGCTCTCATATAAGTCCAGAGAAGATTAATGTACTGTTAAGATACTGTTCAGAAAAACAAATATACTAAAGAAGATGAATGCAAACCTCATGAGTCATATTGAGGGACTTTCTAGATGATCAGGATTTTAGTGCAACGCAATTTAGAAAAAAAAGCCAATATTTACTTGAATAGTGATACTCAATAATGAGCAGTTTAAAGGTTGTTAACTAGTTTCCAAGTTTTAGGCTAACATGCATATATAATTAATCACTATGTTAAGCACATTAAGATACCAATAATAGAGTTTAACACAGAAGTGCTAAAAATTCTGAGGTTTTGTCATTGCTAGGTCCTACTCTTTAGCTCAGAAACATCTAATAAATACAGCACATAAAAAATCAAATGTGGTGTTATCTAGCAGTAGCTTTACTGCTTCCAAAAATATAGTAAACATTGATGAGATTAGAAGGGCTTAAGTTAGTAACTGATGATATAAAATAAAGCCTTCTTAATTTCTAACGAGCATATAATCTCTGAATAGTATAGGTTATATTCTGTAAATGTTTGAATGGTTCCAAAACAGATAGCACTAATATTTAAACTATGATGGAATGAAAAAGTAAAATCACAAACTAACTCCTTGTTTCATGCTTCTGTTGGCATGATCTGCAACATCACAGACAATCTTCTTGGCAATCAGAGTGTCATTGTAATCATCTGAGGTGGGCTCCAAATGCGCAAGGTAATCCTCTAGAAGAAGGCGATACTGTGGAACTCTTTGAATTGGTTTCAACATGTAATGTTTCACAGCCAACTTTTGACATCTTGGAGAAGCTTCAAAATCACGAACAACTTTAGCAAAGCGAGGATTATTTTCACAATTAACATCCAGAAGCTGGCACTGAGTCTCAAAGTTTATAAAATACGATGTATATAATTTCAGAAATGGACCCTTTCGGACAATTATATCAGCAATTTTTGGATTAGAGCTCCAGTTACTTATTCGTTCCTCCAGATCACGAAGGAGATCCTCATTAAATGTCAATAGATGGGGGAGATTGTTGAGGATTTTTCCTAAATCTTCATTTGATATTATTTGATGCTTCTCTTCTATCCTAAAAAGGAAAAGAATTAACCACCATTAACATAAGAGATAGAATTACTCTTAAATTCACACAAGTATTCTTTGTAATCTATTGCTAATAATTCCTGAAGATTTCCACAGCTTGTAAAACCAAAATCAAATATAAAAATGAAGAGTATAGAGGGGGGAGAAATTAAATTCTGCAAGATGAAGTTTTCTTTATAGATCAAGAAGTATCAATTGTAACGTCTATAGCCCTTGCTTAGACACTAAGCTTTCCTGATATATATTTTCTAACACAAGTTTCTAAAGTTTGACACATTTTGTTTGCGTAAAATTAAATCGAAATATACTCAGAAACAATTTATCTATTTCCTAATTTTAAACATCATTGTTTAATAAATAAAGCAGCAAATGTAACCACTGAAATGTTGATTCAGTTAAAGTGAAAGGGATACAAATATCATCCCATGCAACAATTTCTTTCCTCAGAGGGCCTTTCAGCATCTCTGTTACACATAGTACTCATGTTCACTGTTTTGAGATAAAGCAAGAGAGGAAAATGACTCTGAGTGAGAAGAGAAATTGAACACCTATATATAACAAACTACTACATGAGTATATTAAGTACTTAAATATCCCAAACTATTTTATCACTTTTTTATGTTAAAAAAGTACTGATTATGCCAAAATAAACACTCAGAATATCATCTTAAGAAAACATAAGAAACAAAAAATATACATAAACCAAGTCTGCCCAATAAGCACAATTTCCTCATGATAAAATTATAATACACACTTGATCTATTCCAGGAATTTTCATAAATCAGCCTGTTTATAAGAAACAGCATCTTTTTCTCATCTTTAGCATAGCTAATTAACAGAGTAAAAAAATAAATTGATACTGCTTTGTGAATCATCTAATAATTAACTAAGTGGCACTCAAAAAGCTTGCACACTGACTACATAGAATAAGAAAGCATGATAAAGAATGTATGTAAAATGGAAATTTTAAGGAATTTCTCATAATTTTCAGTATCTGTCTAAAGGAATCTTAAGAAGTAAGGCATTCCTGAAACAAGCATACCTTGCTTTAATTACAGCATTTTGAAAATCCAAACAAAGCAACTGCAGAACATCCACAAAGGCTCTCTCAGAAGTCATTAGTTCTTGGGCAATATAAAACGCTTTCTTCTCTCTCCTTTGTGAAGCACTCAAACAGGAATCTAACTTGTCTTCCTGCTGCTCTTCATTCTCAGATTCAGAAGGAGCATTCTCATAACTTCCTTCAGATAAATGTTCACTACCAAATTCATCACTTTTCCTTTTCAGATCCACAGTAAACTCCTTAACCCTTAAAGATGACACATCTTCCAATAATTGACTTTTATCACTTCCCTCACCCAATTCACATTCCAGCCTTGTGTTTGGCGATACAGAATCAACACACACTTCTTTATCATCTCCAACACTTTCTGAAATTTACAAAAAAAACACAGATTACGTAAATTCTAACATTTCAGGTGACCATGTGGAATGATGAATAAAAATTACCTTTCTTGCTATTCAGTTTTTCATCCTGAGAACTACAATAAAATCTGCTAATAGTTTTACCAGATTTTTCAACTTGCTTCTGAGATTTCCTTGAACTCTTTCCAAAAGAGCTAAAAATAGCTGAAAATCGTCGGCATACAGGAGACATATCACCAGTTACTGCCATTGCAACATCCTCAAATGAGCTTTGATCACCTAAATGCCCACTGGATATATCTTCTTCATCACACCATAAAGATGAAGATTTCTTACTTTGCTTTCCACCACTTGAAGTGACAGAGGATAAACTTTCATTTTTCTCACCATCACACCATGATTGCCTAGAAAATATATTCTGAGTTAAAACAGTTTATTGAAACATTAAAGAAGAAAACTAAATGCTTAATAAATTAAATAAAAAGGATTGTGATTAATTTTAATTTTATTCATCAGATCATGCATGATACTTGTAACATAGATTCCAAGAAAGTGATTCTAATGGAGGGTTACAAAACTCTGATTGCATAAAGAGAATGAAAACAGGACAGTCTTATGATGGTTAGGAAATTCTTTAAACCATCTTATTATAGAAGAATTTGCTTTTGATATTATACGTATCTTTTAAAAATGATTGAAGACTAACAAAAGCATTAATTTAATTAACATTAATGTCAAAACAATGCCTGCAATTAGTTTCTTTACTAAATAATGATTCTTCTTGGCAAAGATTAATCAAGGTTTGAAAATGAAAATATGTTAAGGTCTCATAAGAAAATTCTATAACAGTGGAATAGAAAGCATAGAACTGCCTTGAGAATCGGAGAAATAGATATTTACTTATCATTCACATTTAACATACTGAAACAGAAAATAGCAAGTTTTTGAATTATTTGAGCAACCGATGTCAAGTCATAGAGAATCAATAAATCAACTGAGTCTATTACTCTTTCATGAAAAATTCCAAAACATTAAAATATTTCTATTATTAATAACTGGAAAAGGGTAGTTCAAACAACTCCAAATAAAATAGGTAATTAGAAGAAGCTCTTTCAAAAATTCACAAAATTTTAAAATCTTCCAATTAATACTTCCTTATGTATATATACTTTATCATTCTCTATCAAAATGAGATCAAAAACATTTGGCCTTATCTTTTAAAGGATTACTACAGTTACTACATATTTTTATTGTATCTGGTATAATTGTAAATAGCTATGTATTGCATTTTCCTATTAACATTGCTCATTTTCATCTTTCAAATGTTACTTTTAGCTGTGTCTTCAAAATCATCACCTGTCCTCATCGACAATTTATTTTCATATCAATGTGAATTTATTATGCCTGATCTTTAATTCTTTTTCAGTAGAATTGCTGTTACCTTTCCTTTTCTTATTTTCCCCTCTTCTTCTAAATTTTAGCAGCTCTTGTCAGTACATTTTCCTGCAGGGATTTACTTTTTCCTAAAAGCTTAGGTTTTTTAAAGCCCATTAACACTGTCTTTTATTAATTTTCTTTTCTTTGAGCCCCAAAAACTATCCCTTTAAATCTTTTTATGATATAAGGGTTAGATGTATGAGGAGACTCGTCAGTCTCAATCTCGCCGGAAAAGTCCTTTTATTATTATTACTAGAGTAGTTCTTCAAGAAGGGTTGTTCTACAGAAGAAAATATTTCAGGAATTCTTTAGAAGTGAAAGTGAAAAACACCTTAGGAATGATTTGGGGTTGATATCCATTGGCAGCAATGAAAAGGGTAAACTGCATACCTACTCTTTAAAATATTTTCTCAAATCAACCCAACCACAGCCCAATTCAACCATAAACAACTACACATGAGTATACAGATATAGGGTAGGAACTAAAAACAGAGATGTACTAGTTCAAAGATTGCAATTTAACTGATTTTTGACTATGAAAACAGTCTAAACTAACCAAGTATACTTCAAGAGTATCCACCTACTGGCCAGAAAATAAGATAAACATTCAGAATGTATTCTCAAAAATGAAGAAAAAATTTAAAGCATGTTATCACTGTCATAGGGATATACTTATTAAACTTAATTAAAGGACCTCTTCAAAAATTATCTAAAAGTAAATGCAAAATGGTCACTTATAGATGTTGATGTTCTTTTGAAGTCTTTTGATAGTGGATATTCTCCTGTTTAAACATTCTATCTGAAATAAAAATTGCACACAGATTGTTTATTTCAACTGTAAATATAAGACGTTGACAGTTGCAGATTTAAAAAATTTATTATTTACTCATTTTATACAAAGAAGTTCAGAGTTTGGGAAGTGTATGAAAAATTCATAGCTGCTGTATTATTACTGAAAATGAAGAAAGATTTATGAAATGTAAAATCTTTAACGACCTTTAATTATTATTTTTCATACTTAGGAAAATCTAAGAACATCCATGGAACTGGGTTCTCAGGATATGATGTCCACTATTATAGGTAACAATGTTTCAAAAAAAAATGTGTTTAAAGTTGCAAATAAACGTATTGTATTTTCAAGTAAAAACAATTGTATTTTACCTCAAGCTGTTAATTTTACAGAACCCTCAATTGCAACTGCAGCTTCTAGAGAAGAGGAATCTCTTTTCCAGAAAACAATTCCCCTTTAGCTCGTTGCCTATTGTGCCTGAATTTCAGCTAAGTCTACGCATGCTTAATCTTGGTTCTCACAGTACACAGTGCAATTTCGACCTACATAGATATTTAATGTATTAGCAAAAAAGTGCTAGTGACTATGTTTAAAGTGCATGCAGCAACATCTGAAGGAGTTTTTACAATTGCCGCACCACTGTGCTGCACCTCAAAGCTATTCTGCTAATTGGATTGATTAACGTGCACTTGAATTTTGTCAGATATCTCAAGGAATTTTCTCTTTTGATGCCATGGCCTCTTTTCATGTACACCCCAAAAAACACAGAGAAAGAAATGCTTAGTCTAAAATGTCCACCGGCAAGCTCAACCATTCACAGAATGAATTTTTACAGATTCTAGTCGAAAGATAAACACAAAAAGAACCCCTGAAGACCCCAAAAGACACTCCCTGAAAAAACATAATGACGGAAATGAAAATCTGAAAAACCCGTACGTCACAAGTTGCAGCAAGTTCAGAGCTAAAATGATAGGACTTCCTCAATTTTACTAATATCTATGTGAGAATTTCAATGTATATTCCTAACCTTTATAAAACCTAAGAAAATATGTACGAATTAGTTAAATTTCTAGGAGAATGTAGCTCCTTAATATAGCTTAAGAGTTAAAAGTCGAGCAAAAAATATAAACAGGGAATGCTATAAAATTAAAACTTTCCATACCTTCGGCAGGGGTCAATGTCTCTGCACTGCACAGGATTCAATTTACTCCTTAAAGGCGGTGAAGCTGATTGATTTCTCTTGAACTCCACATCACTTTCGTTTCTGCTCCTAACCTTTTCCAAAGCATTAAGAGAACAATATGATCCACAAGACATCTTGTTAAAATAAAGATCTTTTAATTGACCATTAGATTCTAATGACTCACAGCTACAATGCCCTTCTTTGGTTGACTTGCTTTCACTCTCAATCTGAGAAGATTCACTCGTATTAGTAAGCTTATCTACCTTATCACCAATTTGAGATGGCTGAAAATTATCTACTTCCTTATCATAGACTGGAATTCCATCCTTTAACTCACAATAATCACAATTTCTGTTTGTATTTCCACTAATTTCTGTAGAAGAACAGCTGACTTCTGAAATAACTTCACAGCACAAGCCTTCATTTACAATTTCCTTTTTTCCTTCAGATGACCTATTCTGGTCCAGTAATTTCACGTCTTCTTTCTCTTTAGAGCTGTTGTTATGGATGACAGAGACAATACATCCGGCTGCATGCCTAAGAAGAGTTCCTTCTTCATCACAACATTGACTGAGGTAATTGCAAACTTCTAAACTACTATCACAGCAAGCTTCCTCTTCTGCAATATATGATGTAGCAGTGAAATCTTTTGGCTTCTCATCTCTACTTCCTTCCAAGCTTTCTAAAACTAAATCTTTGCCAGAATCTAAGTTCTCACAATTTATTTTTACACTTTCATAAACAACTACAGAACTCAGATTTTTTTCTCCATCCTCAATTGATGTTTCTGCAGAATTTAATGGTGTATCTACCACATTGCTGATTTCAGTCTCCAACTGAGAGAGTTTTGCCAAAGATAATGCAGCAGCAAGTTCAATATTTGAGCAGCCATGATTACTAGGTGAACTTTTAGCTTCTAAATCAGTCAAAACTTGTGATCTTCTCTTCTTCTTGAGCTCATAATTAACAACAGCATATACAGGGATATTTACATTTTCACAGGGTGGAGGCAAATTAGTATTAACATCCGACTTTTTCTTAACTCTTCGAGGAGGAGGTTTTGGTAATTTTGGATCAGCACCAAAATTATTAGATCTTAGTGCACTGCTCTCATGAGTAGTTAAACTTACACTTCGCCCTAAGCTACAAGATTTTTCTTTTGCTAATCTCTGGTTACCTGCCAGTTCTTCAGCATGAGAAACTTCAACTTTGTTTTCCCAATTAAGAAAAATGTGCCTAACATTCTGTGGAAGACTCAAGTTTTTCTGTTTGGTAGTCACAGCTTGCTTGCTTAAAAATTCAAAAGGTGTGCCAGTAAATGGCTTATTTTTTGGTGACCTTGGTGGCCTAATAGGGTTTTTACCACCATCTACAGAGGTAAGTGATGCAAAATTGTGTAAACTTGATATATTTTCCCTAGGTATCACAGAATTCTCCAATTCTTGAACTCTGCTAGCTACAGTCAACCTCTTAGCCGCATCTTGAGTTTGAGTGCAACTCTCCTGTACATTTCTTTTCGACAGTAGATTAAAGGAAGGTCGTTTTGGCACTGGGGGCTTTGAGTTTTGTAAACTAAGGCACGTAATCCCTGGTTTTGGCAATATTGGAGGTTTCTGTTTCCCTTCCAGCTGCTGAGACCCCAAGGAGTGAGGACTGCTGTCATCATTTACATGATGTTTATCACTTTTAATATCACTAGATGAAGGGCTTGCTTTGGATGATGGTTTAATTTGGCCATCTAAGTATCCAATTCTTTCTTCTTCTGTGATGTTATTTGACTCATTGGCTGTTCTACCTCTGAAAATGAAAATAAAAATCATTACAACATGTATATTCGAGGTATAAATAACAATGAGACCACTGGCCCTAACTAACAGGTTACATTCAACATTCAACCAGTGTGCTTAAGCTTGGATGAGCAAACATTCGGGAGAATATATTAATACAAAAAGAAAAATTATGCAGGTCACAGAAATCAGTACCATCAGTCCAAATTAATATTAAATACTATTTTAATGCATCCTCTTTCATTAAATTAAAGTAATCTCAGCAGAAACTGAGAACTGAACAAATTAATAGGACTACTTTATTCACTTTTTCAACTTGGATTTAAAATTTAATTTACCAATTTTTTCTATCAAATCTGCTAAGTTTTTCATTTGCTATTCAAATATTTAAACTGAAAAACTTGATCAAACTTTATGATGCCATTGCTCAAGAGGAGAAAAAAGGAATTGTCAAAAATATGGTACAGTTATCATTAACATAGGATATCAGAAAGCAAAGCAGTAATAAAAGTAACTCCAGAGGTGATATTAGTCAGGAGATAGTGGTCAGGCGTAAACAGTATACACCTGACCACTATTCTCTAGGATCATCTGCAAATGAGGAAGAGAAAGTACAATTGAATGCTCACATTATTTCTTTTCCCTTCACTAATAATTTATACATAATACACCTAGTTCAGAGATTGCAAGAACTTTGTGCACACAATCAACTTCATAACTTACATTCAACAACATATTTAATATCCATTGGTAGCATAAACCCCTATTGCCTGTTTACGCACCATTCAAAAGGTTTTAGGCAAAGAAGTATGAAAATTGATGAAAAATTTGTCAGTATAAATTTTTAAATAAAAATGAAAGAAATGGATAAGATATTGAACATCATGTTCACCAATTGTTTGTAGAAATCAAAATTAAAGATCAATCTGCTTATATATCTAAAAATATACTTACCAATTATATCACTTCTTTGAAAGACCTAAAATATTTACAAACAATGCATTACCATTTTATCACCACCAAGATTCATTACAAACCAAAGTTTAGGAAAGATCTCTCTTTGAATCAATATCTGTGTCCATAAAAATTTTTAAAATAAATAAAATAGAAAAGGAGATTCGCCCAAAAATTGAATAATGAGAATAGGCATGATAATTAAGGACATCAAGAGCTAATCACGTTATCAGAACATATTAACAATTTTAACCATGCTTAAGATGTCTTCTAATTACTTATATATCTTTTGATGACCTGTCATTAACACTAAATAAATACTAACCTGAAAGTAGCAACACCAGCATGTGAGGAGCTATGAGAATCTACTAAAATTCCTCTGGTGGATGGGACGTTGTATGGCTGCTTTGAAATTTTTGGATTCTGTGGACTGGTTGGCTTCGGAGGTGGCAATGGTTTCATTTTTGCTGCAATGTGCATAAATTACTTTTAGATTGACTTCATAGGTTGATATCAGATTAACATCTATCAAAAAGAAATTCGAAATTTCAATGCAACCATAAATATGCTAACCAATATCACTATTTTAATGATCATACCCAATAATGGCATATTTTAATTGGTCGAAAAATACAAAGTGAGTCCTATTTGAATAAGCCTATGACACATTTTCAAATAATGCAATATTTAAATGATTAGATGCATTTCAGTCAGTGTGGCTTATGTAATCAAAAATAAGGGAGATATGCATTGCCAGCCAGTATGTGAATGTATTCAATACTTGGTTAAATTCACAATAAAAGGTTAAAATCAACACAAATTAATCCAAAATAAACAAAAATGTCAAAATACCACCTACAAAATACTGTAACTATAAACTGAGCTGATGAGGAATAAAAAAATTTCATAAGAGATGAAGGAAAATTACAACCACCACCAGCAAAGGCATAAAATTATGGAAAAACAATGAAAATGTTCACTATTACCTCAATAATTCCCCTGATTGCAAAAAAGGATGATGGATAATATACATTAAAATATATATAAGAGGAATTCTTCATTTGTGGCAAATAAACAACTCATTAAAATAACATGTATATGAATTGAGTGCTGACTATACCTGACAAAGGCACTTGATTCGGAAGAGCCATCTCACATCCATTTGTTTAGAAACTACAGATGAAACTTCCACAGTCGGTCATGCATAAAATCACCAGTTGCTGTAAAGAAAAACTGACATTAGAAATTCCCTACAGAACGAACGACATATGAGATAATCCTCAAATTATCTCAATTGAAAAATAGGATAAATATTTGTTAAAACTAAAATTTACTTTTAAGTCATTTACTTGTTTATAAGGTTCTAAGATTATTCTTCAATCATAGAAGGGAAAGGGGTAAACCAACAATGTACAATTTGAGATAACATAATGCTGTAATCTTAAAACCAAACATTGAATTATTTAGACAATCGTATACATACTTAAGTTCTAAAATATATTGTACTTTGCTTATGTGTATAACTTCTGTTGAAAGTAAAATTAAATTTTGCCATAAAACTAAAAGATTGGCTGCTGAAACATGAAGATGTTGAATTTTTGAAAAAGATAGTATGAATGTTTTCATTTATTGTTTTTCTTTTAAGTTAATAATTTTTTGTATTTTTGGTATCTATGTAAAGACAAATGGTCATAGTTTAATTAAGTTTGATTTCAACAAATACTGTTTTGTTTAGCAGTTTGATCAACTTGAAGAGTCTGTAACCCTAAAGCAAATGATTTTCACCCAAAGGGTAGCTATATTCCTTCATTCAGTGTACCAAAATATGTATTTTAATCACTGGAAAGGAATAAACATTGTTTTCAAAAATCCAAAGCGAATACGATCAGTTTTGGGTGCGGGATATAGTTAACTCCGAGTATGATAATCAACCATGATTTTGAGAGATCAACCAATGAAAAATTAAATTTAACAGAACCCGATTTCTCACTCCCAAATTGAGTTTTGCGCTCAACTGCTACTATACTCTACTGACCCACATCCGATTACTATAGAGGAGAGATTATTACTAATGAACTAAAAAATATTTATAACAGATACTAAGATTTCAAACACATACAGTACGAGAATTGTAGATATTTTACTTCTACCACCACAATCATATGAAAATAGTACCTATCGAACCGTGACGTTGAATAAACGAGCTAAAGATAGCACAAAGTCTACAGCTTCTATGGAACAAAAATAATGTGATGTTTTACTATATCCGTAATGTTTCCAACATAAATTTATTTTCTAATTCACTGCACTGAATACTTTTTATCAAGCCCGCGGAAAACTAGGTTACTCTGAGTATAACAGGGTATACATGTAAAGTAGATATGTAAAGCTAATGACCTGCGATGCAGAAAGGTAAATGACGAAGAAAGAAATTATATCATTCACAGAAGATTAAATCAAAATGATTTAAACAAACAAATTTGAGCATATTGCCTAATGCAAGATTGGCAGAGATATCTGGAAATACAGATTCTCTACAATATGTTGATGAAAACCAACAACTCAAATTTAAATAATTAGTACATATTAAAGATAAAGTAGTAGGTTTTACAAGTATTTTATAAGTAATCGCTTGACCGCCTTTTTCGATTCACGAGAACCATTTTGAACGAGCAAACAGACTATTAGCAAATAATAAACAACTTACGAACAGAATGAAACGTACGCCTTAACTTCACATCGCTGAAATAGAGAGAAGTTTTTACTGAACTCCTTTTCAGCCAATATTTGTGATGATCGGAATGACCGGAACTCTCAGACCTACATATAGAACATGGCGACACCTCGCAATTGCCGTACTAAAGCGGAAAGGCGGAGCTACGACCTTGATAACTAAAAACGTGATTGAATCACGCACTTACTCCATAACGAGCGGAAGAAAACCAGATATTTTCTACGCAGTGTTTCGTTTAAAAAAGAAGTATTCCCAATTAATGACTGAATATGTACAGTTCTTTGAGCAAAATGATTACCTACATACTTCCTCGACTAGCAAGGATACAAAATTTATTATGGAAAAAGAATTTCATAACATTTTTGGAGGATTCAATTTTAAATATCTACATCAGTCAGCAGTGGGTAAGATCCTGCTTCGTTTAGTTAACGAATGTAACTTAATTAATAAGGTTTAACCCAGATAAATATAATGGAACAGTGACCAAGTACGCGAGGGAAATCCATAGTCGTTGAAATATTAATCACGGAATTCCATGAAGTCTATTGTATGGAGTTAATTTAATTTAGTACGTACGCTTTCACTTGGTAAATCGGAAATTTCTTACCATCTAATGCGTAGTACTTAAACATTTGTTAAAATGTTGCTTTTATTTACAAAGAAATATAATATTACGAGATTAAACACATTATTTAATGGTAAACCAAAAACAGAATAGACAATTGTTTTTTTATTGAGGCTCTTATAAGGAGGCGTATTAAAAAAATATTGTCAGAAATTAAAGCAATGCATTCCTTACGGGAGAATTTTGAACCCACTTGGCGTCGAACGCAAGGTATTTTGGTAACATTTCTTCATTGGTACCAAAGAAGATTACCTCAACTCCATCCTCCGAGATTTTGGTTACTCTGTCTTACCGATAGGTGCCTCAAAATAATTTTCAAAAATCCGCGCAATGCATTCTTATGGGAAAATTGCGATTTTTGGGACATTCTGGTATCGAACCCATGACACCTAGCGTCTTTTGCGCGAATTTTTGCAATCTGTTTTGAGGCCGTTCTCGATGCGATACAGCAATCAAAATATCGGTGTTTGCAGATAAGATGGTCTTCCATCGTACCAAAGGAAGAAATGTTACCTAATGTCCGTGTGTTCGACGCCAGGTGGGTCCGAAATGCTTCCGTAAGAAATGCATTGCTGATATCATGGACGATTTTTTTTAATGCCTTCCCGATAAGCTGGTAAGATAAAACCTGGAATGGTGACAGAGGCGTTTGAAAACTTTCTTTCATGAATTTCACCGTTCGTCTAGTGGTCCTTGGTTCGATGCAAGAGGGTCATTCCGATTCTACCATGCATTTCAAACCGGGAAAACGGAATCTTATTTTAGGACCTTCCCGATAAGATACTGAATTGAAACTTTGCAACACGTGAGAGTGGCACTTATCTATGATTCATATGCCATTGTCTTTCACGAACGGGTCCTGTGTTCGACGCCAGGCGGTTTTTCGCGCGAATTTCCGAAAACTGTTTTGATTCCTTACTCGGAGCGATAGAACAGTGAAAATCACGGAGGATGGAGATGCCGTGGTTATCTTTCGTACTAACTGAAGAAATATTACCAAATTACCGTGAGTTCGACGCCTAGTGGGTGCGAAATTCTCCGGTATAAAATGCATGGCGGTCAATTTTGACAACTATTTTGCATGCTTATCCGATAACCGGGAATGATATAAAATGGAATGTAAATAGAGGCGGTTCATGTGTTTCATATACGCTTTTCGCCGTTCCTCTGACGTTTCTTCGTTCTTTGTCTGATGAATCAGGCGTTCGGCGGCTCCATTCGTTGCTGGATGATAAGGTGCTCCGCTCAGATGTGTTATACCTTGTTCTCCACTCCAAGCCTGAAATTCTTCTGGATGAAAAATTGGAGCATTATCATATACTAATGAATGAGGATATCCGAAATGAGCAAAATCTTGTTCGAGCAAATCCATAGTTGCTTTTGCCGATATAGAATTAATGGCATGTATGCACGGATACTTTGAGTAAGCGTCCACTAGAACCAACCACTTCGATCCTAGGAAACGGATCACATGATCCACATGAACTCGGCTCCATGGCTTCTCGGGAAGCATCCAAGGGTGATTCACGGACTTGGAAAGCCTGTCTGTTGTTCCGCGCCTTCGTTAGATGTCTTCATGTGTCCAATACACAACTTACCGCGCGAGCTGCTTGGATGCCGAAATGTAAGTCTATCGAGTAAGTTTAGGACCTTACGCCGAAGTGTCGCTGGAACAATGACACGGGTCCCATAGAAAAGACAGTCATTTTCAATTGTCAAATAATCCTCAAATTTTCTGGGAAGTGTTGTCTCGTTTAAATCAGACTTTGGCCACCCTTCTTTGACATAACGTAGCACTTTAGAAATGACTGGATCTCGGCTGGATTCCTTTCGATCCGGTTTGAAAGGATCCGACCTATAACTGAGATCACATCTGCCTTCTCCTCTCCTCCGCGTCGAAAAGGGCATCAAGTGGTAGACGACCAAGGGCTTCTTACGTTTCCGTGGTCCTTGGTAGTACGTGTTGGATATGCGTTCTCAATTATTTAATTTTTGTTATTACTGTTTTTTATACATGTTCTGAGTGCGATTTCTGTTTTTCTCTTTTTTTTCTAAAATAAAGTTGTTTTCGTTTGTTGCTTCTTCCGGAAGTCACAATCGGATGTGTTCTCAAATGGAGTGGTTATCTTAAGTTTTGTCCCGCCACCGGTATCCGCGTTTATGGAGTGAATCCTGACAGGTTATGGGCCCAGTCATGCCTAATAAATCTACTTAAAACTGTCTGGAAGATATCAATTAGTAAAAGTCGTGATACATCCTTGGTTATATGGGAGAAATGTATGTATGCTGAGGAGCACGTTTTTTTTGGAGAGCATGTCGGTTGGCGTTGGAATAAGAGTTGGCGGTTTTTATTAATTTTTGGAGTGAAAAACAAATTGGCAGAGAAGAAAAATTGAAGGAAAACATGTCTTTGGAAAAAGGCATCAAGTTGACCGACGAAAATTACTTCGCGTGAAGAGTAAAGCTTATCTCATGCACAAGGGTTGCTGGGATGCAGTCGAGCCAGGATTCTCCACAGAAGATTCAGACGAAGATTATGACAGCGCACAAAGAAAGAAGAATCATTCTACCCTGGCACAAATTCTTCTCTCGAGGAGTGATCAGTATATAGACTACATCGGGGAGTGTGTGACGGCGAAAAAGGCATGGCAAATTTTGGAAAACATGCATGAAAGGTTTGATGTGTATAATCAAATCGAGTTTTTGGAGGAGCTAACGACCATTAAAAAGGGAATGGCTTGACGATGAGGGACTATGTGGTTAGAGTGATGGATTTGAGCCGAAAGGTAGGAAAGGCAGGCGTGACGTTCAGTGATCATACCTTGTCAATCATTCTGCTAAGGTCTTCCAAAGGATAAGTACGAGATATTCGTACGATCAGTCACAACAAACAATGCCGTATTGTCCATAGAAGAAGTAATTTCGAAAATGGAAACAGAGGAGAAAAGGTGTAAAAGGAAAGATTGGTGCGATGAAATGTCCCCTAAGGCGTTCAAAGGGCAAAGGAGAGAGATGTCGAAGGGGACACCGTGGATGAAGAAAGGTAAGAGCTCCTGAACGGAATCCCATGTTTGTTTTACTTGTAAACAACCAGGACACATTTCTAAATTTTGCCCTCGTGCGGTTGAAGCAAAAGGCAAAGGGACTGTGGTATGTTTTGTCTGCAGGGAGATTGGGCATATTGCCAGTTATTGCCCAAAGGTGCAGAAGAGAGAACCGAGCTGTTCGAAGACCAACCCGAGGATTAGGGAAGCCAGAGCATCAGTAGGAGAACAAGAAAGTGGTGAAGCGGATCAAGCAAAAACTAATTTAGTCAGAGTGATAGCCTTGATGGTGGCAGGCGGTGGTGCTGAGAAAGAGGTGATGAAATGGTTCGGGTGGATTCGGGTGCAAGTGAGCACATGACCCCTCATAGGGAAATTATCATCAATTTTGATGGGAATACAAGTTCATGTGGCAAATGGGCATGGGTTAGATATTTGTGGAAAGGGGTGTGTTGAGTTAAAATTGAAAGATGAAAATGGAGGGTGGCTGGTGAAATTGGAAAGGGTATTGTATGTCCCAGACTTGCAAGACAATTTGATGTCATTGAGACAGTTTGATGTTAAAGGTTGTAAGGCGGTAGTGGAAAGGGGTTGCTTAAGTGTCATGCACGATGGTGATGTTTTCTTAAAAGGGAAAGCAGTTGGTGGTATGTATGAAGTTGAATGCTCATGGTATGGTACCAGTGATGCTGGTGACAGAAATGCTGAGGAAGAGGTGGTCTCAGCCAAATCGAGAGTGGCTGTGTGTCGTGAGACATGGCATAAAGGCCGATTACGGCGCGCCGCCACGCCGCCGCTGGAAATTTTATCCGCGTGGCGTGGATTTAAAAACAAAGTCCCACAGTCGAAAATGTGTTGACAAGTGGTTCGAAGAGATACGCTTTGAACTGAAAGAGCTCATCTCGGGCTTTCCATCAGGGCGCTGAGTTATACGTGATATTGATACGTGTTACGATTAGGATTAATTTTCGCGAGCACACCCCTCTCACTACCAGTTTGCATGCTTTGTGTGTCCGCGCAGCTTCGGTTGTGACTTCGGCTTGACTTAAAAAGTGCCTGTAGACGATGTGAAGGAACACATTAAGTATATGGTTGAACCGTTATACAGCTCACGTAAAACAGGCTTCATTTGAGTTGATCTGCAATCACAAGTGTGTCAATATGCCTCGCCGTGTATCTGTTAAAATGCGGTTCACTTTTTTTTAGCAGCAGAATGTCCTGACGAATCTATGTCTTCACGCTCTACAGTGGCTCTACGTTCTTGTGTATCCCTGCCACCAGCACTCCTATTGATAGGAGTTTTAGTATCTGTGGGCTCACTCTCAATGCTAAGAAAAGCAGACTAGAGCCACAGCGTTTAAATAAAATGGACTTCATCTACGAAAACTATGCCTTGTGCAAAGATTTTGTTCACAGAGTTTAACATATTGCTGTCTTTATTATATATTTATTTTATTTTACACTCCTCTTATTCGTTCATTTGCTTATTATTCTTTTAGTTTGTTTAGACCAACATTTTTTGATTTGCGTTAATCATTTATATATTTAGTATTTTCTGGAAATTTCGATTGAACATCAATGCCTAGATTCCATACTTGAAAAATGTGGCTCAAATGTGATGTTAAAACTAATTCGCATCAATAGTTCTTCCATTGATCGACATTCTACTGGCTGTATGAGCCCAATTTGTGATGCCACTCTTTAAACGTTCTTAAAGTAACGTAGCGTAATTAAAATTAGCATGCTTTTGTAAAAATAAGGAAAATAACGTATTGCTAAATTTTTATTTGCCAAATTAACCCCTACGGCGCACAGTGAGCTAGGATCGAAAAAAGGTGGCCGAACTAAGAAAATAATGTTTTTGAGTGCGGACTTTGAAACTTCGCATGACCAAACTTCAGTAAGTTCAGCACATAACATTCTCAGACAGCGCCTTATGAGAGCTCGTTTTCCTTAAAACACAGGGTCCGAGAGAGGATAAGAGAAATAAATACAACTTGAAGGGGTAGGCCACCCTGACATTTTCAAATAATCGAAAAAATTTTTATTGTTTTTGAATATAGTATAAACTTTTAGCTACGTAATGCTCTTGTTCCAATGTAAATATTCCACACGTTTACGAAGTTTCAGCTTATTTCGGCTGACGGTGCACTACAGCACTTTAAATGGGTCTTTTTTATCTCTATTTTGTTACAATCATTTAATTTGAATCAATGCAAGGTTTTCAGGTTTAGTAGAATTTATCGTATTCATAATTAAAGATCTATTGATTAAATTATTTGTTCATCTTCTATGCTCGAATAACGCAGGGGGCAGTTTTCGTCGTCAATGAAGAACGCTTGGATCTCTCTCCCATAGCAGAGATAAGGTGAATGATACTAAAAACATCTGATGCGAAAACAGAAAATATCACTTTTTCAATGGGAAAGAGATAACTCGCTCATCCCATGAAGAAAAAGAGACGAATGCAAGCTACAAGCACGAAGATATAATAAACCTTAGCTATACGTAAGGCAGTTGAGAAGTATTTCTATTACATTGTACTATTAAATTAATAAAAAATAAATTGGGATGCTGTTTGAAGACAATGCAGAATAAATACCACAAGACGTGCCTCCAGACCGAGAAATAGAAGTAAAAATATAAAAAGGCAGAGCGTGGAAACTTTTGCGCTGAAGTGTTCCTAACACTTGCCTAAATGGCAAGTGTTAGGACTTCAGCGCAAAAGTTAAAAGCAAGGTCATTGACATAGTTGATTTATCACACAGCTTTAGAATATTTAATGGATTGCTACCTTTTCTACAAGGAGTGAATAAATTGTCTATAATTTTGTGAAGAAGAAGTTCTTAGAGTCGAGCGCACGTGGTCTGGGATTTTAACTGATTACTGTTTGGTATGACTGTAAGGCCCTTTTCACACACAACGGTTTTTGCCGTACGGTCGATAATCCCTACAGCTTATCAACCGTATCACGGCGCAATTCCTTAAGAAGTATATGGAGCCTTTCACACTAGCGACCGTACGGTTTTTTGCCGTCCATCGCCGTGTAGCAGCCGTGTCATCCACTGCCATTATTTTCTGACAATCCAACTTATAATGCTGATTTTTCAGCCAGATTACTACTTCACTAGCTTCGTAAATGTTCGACCGATCAATTGAATTGAGTTCATTCAATTTTCGCTTTAAACTTTGTTGTTCCTGCTATTGCTAAGTGTTTCACCGTCCAACATTTTTGAAACTGCCATTACATTCTTATGTAGTTTCCTGGTTTCTTTTGACTTTTTCAACACATCTTTTGCCTATATTAACTATGTTTTTATCATTCGCTGTTGAAAGTAACCAGTCATCTCTCTCATCATTCCATTCAATCATTCCATTCCTAAAACTTTTTGATTTTTCATGTGAGGAAGAACTTGTCGCGAGACAAATCGAGATAAATGTTTGTTTCGTGATGATATCTTGAAGAGAACTTTACTTCTTGCCTTTTAAAGAGACTGTACACGGTCGCCGTGTAGCAGCCGTGTCATAGACTGCAAAGAACGGTGCCGTGACAGATAACGATCGAAGAGATAAGAAGTATCACTTTTCAATGAGAAAGAGATTCATCGATCATCCCATGCAGGAAAGCGACTTACAAATCACGTGGTTAGTATCAATATTAACCATAAGAAAGGCAGTTGAGTGCATCTTGTGTACTATACCGCTAAAACAGTGGAAAGTATGAATCGTGCTGCAGTTAATAAAAAAGGTGGAAAAGTATTGTAGGACGTGCCTGCAGATCGAAAAAGAGAAAAATATCCTTGAAAAGGCAGGATATGGGAAAAGAAGATGAAATAACCTACACCTCAACGCGAATTTAAAAGAAAATTCATCCATTGATATAATTGTTGACCCGTGACAAGGATATAGAATATTGAATTTTATTGCAGTCTTCTCTGCTATCAGTGAATTTGTTGTTTTCTCGAAATAAAAAGAGGAATGAGAGTCAGGAGGATTCAGTGATTGATTTCAAACTTACCATTATTTAATATTTGATGAATCATTGTTTTTAGTAAAAAGGCGTCTGACATTTAGTCAATATACCATCGAAATGAAAAATTGGGAATAAAAATATTTGTTTTCATTACCAGAAAAGTATGGAACTTGTCAAACAAAGAACATTGTGGCGATAAAATGGAATGATGAGAGAGATGACTGGTTACTTTCAACAGCGAATGATAAAAACATAGTTAATATAGGCAAAAGATGTGCTGAAAAAGTCAAAAGAAACCAGGAAACTACATAAGAGGGAACAATACAGAAAAGTAAAGTTCACTTCAAGATATCATCACGAAACAAACTGTAAATGAAAATTACAACATTTATCTCGATTTGTCTCGCGACAAGTTCTTCCTCACGTGAAAAATCAAAAAGTTTTAGGCGACGTGTAAATTATACTGCACGACGAAATTTTTAAAATTACGTTCTAATTAAATAATTTTTTACTAAGATGTGGTTACTCGAAAATTAATCTCATGTGACTTTAATGCATCCAGATGATACCATGAGCAATTGAAGAAAAATTAGCCTTTTGTGTTGGATTTTAAGAATGTAATGGCAGTTTCAAAAATGTTGAACACTTAGCAATAGCAGGAACAACAAAGTTTAAAGCGAAAATTGAATGAACTCAATTCAAATGATCCGTCGAACATTTACGAAGCTAGTGAAGTAGTAATCTGGCTGAAAAATCAGCATTATAAGTTGGATTGTAAGAAAATAATGGCAGTGGATGACACGGCTGCTACACGGCGATGGACGGCAAAAAACCGTACGGTCGCTAGTGTGAAAGGCTCCATATACTTCTTCAGGAATTGCGCCGTGATACGGTTGATAAGCTGTGGGGATTATCGACCGTACGGCAAAAACCGTTGTGTGTGAAAAGGGCCTAAGATGAAAGGAAATAATGTTTGTTTTTTAATGACGTGTTGCATGAAGTGAATATTTCACCAACATAGTAGTAGCATCGCTGAAAAATTTACTTTTGTATAACGGATAAAGTGTGGTAACTTTTTATTCATCTTATCATCTATTCGTATTTAGTTACTAAAATATTTCGTTTAAGCTTTTAATCCCCGAAATATGAGCATTTAGAAGCGCATTCGCCCGTAAATTCTTTCAAAAATAAGGTCACCATGGAAGATGGCCATCCACCGTCAGGATAAGGCTCTGCATCCCCAACGAAAAGTTGGTTTATTTATCGGCGTCGCAAATTGTCATAGATCTTTATTTTAATTACTGTTGGTAGAGCTTAGATGAATATAATGTAATAAGTTAGCCCGTGTACATCGTGGTTGGTCACTACTATTTTCCTCGCTTGTGAAAATGTGAAAATTGACTGTAAAACAAAGGTTGAACATTCTGTTGAATAAATAAATCAAATATTCAACTGTGATCACTTGAGTAAATCATAATGAAGCTTAAAGACTGATTTATAACATTGCATTGATTTTTAACCCGATGATTGTGCTCATTTGGGTTCAGTATTGGCTTATAGCTGAATTTTACGAAATATCAAAAACCGGCATTTTTTGTGAATTTTGACCCCCTGTAGAATTTTAATACGTAGACATTAGCGCAAATAATTTGGTTGTAAAGGCAGGATTTATTCAATAATGGCCAGTACTGAAGTCTGAAAAAAGGATTTTAAAAAAATTTTGACCAGGTCTTTTCGATTCTACCCCACTGTGCTGCGTAGTATTCAAGATAGCTCTACATTTTGTTCATAGTTATGATAAAATACAGTAAAATACTCTGAGATATTCGAGTTATCTTTTTTCTGCCGTATACGAACGAAATTTTACGCGCCGCGCCGGTTACGCCGCGCCGCCGATTGAACATTCGACGTTCACGCCGTTACGCCGCCGGCTTCATTTTCCCCCTACGCCGCCGCTGACCAAAATAAAGACGGCGCCCATGTCTAATTCTAAGTCATTACCAGATGCTGTCATTAATCCAAAAGGTATAGATGAAAATTGTGACGTGTGTGCTATTGGGAAAATGAAAGGAAAACCATTTTTTTTGAAAGGGATAGCATGTCAGAGCATCCTCTTGATTTGGTATTTTCAGATGTTTGTGAAGTTAAGCCAGAAAGTATTGGAGGGAGATATTTTGTAACTTTTACTGACGATTTCAGTAGATATTCTGTGGTTAATATCATTAAGCATAAATTTGAGGTGTTTAGTTGTTTTCAGAGGTTCAAAGTTTTTGCTGAAAATCAAGTGTGTGGTGTTGATTATTTTGAGTCCCACTGTCCTAAGGTTAGACGTAAGTTAGTAAGATTGCTGATTGCCTTAGGAGTAGAAAATCAATGGTATTCTAAACATATGGATGTGAGGTGTGCTTTTCTCAACAGTGACATAAAAGAAATTGTTTATGTAGAGCAGCCAAAGGGTTTTGTAAATAATGAAAGGGATTATGATTGTGTGTACAAGTTAAACAAGAGTATGTATGGACTGCATCAATCTGCGAGAAATTGGTACAAGTTTTTGGATGAAAAATTAAAATCTTGTGGTATGTTGAAATCAATAAATAATCTGTGTTTGTACTTTAATTCTGGAAAGGATCTATATTTGGTGGTTTATGTTGATGATCTGGGAATATGGGGCACCAAAATAAAGGTTGAATGAATGGCCAATAAATTATCAAAGATGTTAGATATAAAGGATTTAGGAGAAGTTTGTAATTTTTTGTCTCTCAGGGTAACGTATTGTAACTAACAGCATGTTTATATAGATCAGGCAATGTATGCCAAGAGTGTACTTGAACTTTTTGGGATGCAAGATGCTAAAGGAGTAAAGACTCAAATTTTCAAAATGAGGAGGTTCAAATTGACCCAACAACTTACAGAAAGGCTATAGGTGGGAAGGTACCATATGAATTATGGACAGGGAGTAAGTTGGCCATAGATGAATTGCAGAAATTGAGTTTTTGGCTGCAAATCATTTGTACACAGCAGGAGTGAAAACAAACTCATTCCTAGAGCTAAGGTTGGTGTGTTTCTGGGATATTCAAATAATACGAAAACTTATAGTGTGTGGGTAATGAAGGATCAATGTGTTTTTGAATCATGAGATGTGGATTCTGATAAAAAGTCTTTCCTATGCTGTCAGAAAATTGATCAATGGGTAAAGTTATGATGCAATTGGGGAATAATAATCAGTTAGTCTGGCAGTATGCAATTTTGGGGGAGGAAGAGATAGAGATTATACAGCCTGAGATAGGGATTTTGGTGGGCCTAGAGAAAGAGACTTTGGCGGACCTAGGGAAAAGGAGAGGGAGTTTGGTGGGCCTAGAGAGAGGGACTATTCCCACGATAGAGACTTCGGTGGGCCTAGGGATAAAGATTATGGCGGTCCGCAAGATGGAGATTACGGTGGACCACGGGATAGAGAGCGTGATTTTGGAGGGCTAAGGGATAGGGAACGGGACTATGACAGAGGTCCTTCAGGTCGTGATATCGGCCCTGGTAGCAGATTTGGTGGTGATTATGGAGGAAGAGATGGACCATACAGAGGAGATTCTTATTGCGATGGAGGTCGTGACAATTTCTGTGGTCCAGCCAATGATACTTTTAGGGGCGGCGCCTCATTTGGTACCAATGACAATTTCAGAGGGGGTGACACGTTTTCTCAGGGTGGGGACTCGTTCTGTGGCGATGGATTCTGCGGAGGTATGGATGGTGACTGGACCGAAGGTGGCCGTGGTGGACCAACTGGAGGAGCCGGAGGGTCTAGTTGGGGAGATGACAGACATGGTAGTGGCCCTAGTGGCAATTACCAGCAGAGTTTTAGTGGAGGACCAATTATAAGTTCTGTTGCTCCAGGAGCACGAGCAACTCCTTATGGAGGTTCTTGCACTTTTGGTAGTGCTCGCTGTTACTGAGAATATTTTGTTTCCTCCCATTACGGTATTTCCAATATCTTGGACGGATGTGAGAGAGTCACATCGTAATGATGAAGAGTGGAGGCCTAAGATAAAGGAGGTGCTGCCCAAATTAGGTTTAAGAAATTTTTCTAGTTGCAAATAATATTTTTGGCAATGTTTTATATTTCTTGTAAAATAATTGTGAACGAGGGGAGGTGTTGGATATGCGTTCTCAATTATTTAATTTTTGTTACTACTGTTTTTTTACATGTTCTGAGTGTGATTTCTGTTTTTCTAAACTAAAGTTGTTTTCGTTTGTTGCTTCTTCCGGAAGTCACAATCGGATGTGTTCTCAAATGGAGTGGTTATCTTAAGTTTTGTCTCGCCACAGGTATCCGCGTTTATGGAGTGAATCCTGACAGTACGATATTCCCACTGAGTAATCATACTGACTCACTATAAGGGCTCAAATCTGTTTGCGACCATTACAGGAATTCATTTCGTCGATCCGAAAATAGCGACCAACGGTTTGTGATCCGTAATAAGAATGAAATTTCGCCCATATCAAAATTGATGGAATTCCTTCAGTCCGAAAATTATTGCGAGTGCCTCTTTATGAATTTAGCTGTATCGCCGTTGTGTATTCGTAAGCATCTTTGATGCATTGGCGATTGGGCGCTCGCTGCCGTCGGGGTAACGATGAAAAAGAATGGCTCCAATCCCTTCGTCTGAGGCATTGCATGAGATTCCAATGTTCACATTTGGGTCAAAATGAGCGAGTACTGCCTCGGAACAGAGCACCTCCTTAAGATGCTGAAAACCTGCTTTCTCTCTTGATCCCCAATTACAAGGTTGGTCCTTCCCAGTGAGGCGAATTAATGGCTCCGATAGCATCGAAAGATCTGGCATGAACTTAGCGTAAAATCGAATAGATCCAGGAAAAGAACGAAGTTGAGGAATTCGAAGGTGGAGGTATCTTTTGGACTGCGTCTACTTTAGACGCTTTCGAAACGCCCTGATGCGAAAGAGTGTGTCCAAAATATTATACAGATGATTGTGCCAAGGAGCATTTCTCAAGTCTGCATTGCAGTCCCTTCTCCTGCAAACGTGAAAAAGCAAACGCAAATTTCTGTGGTGCTCTTCCGCGTTAGTTCCGCTGACAAGAATATCATCGAGGTAAACAGCGACTCGTTCGAGGTCACTTGTCAACTGCTCCACTATTTCTTGCTAATAACCTGGAGCTGAAGATATGCCAACCTCCACGTAGCATTTGCAGAAACAAAACTTGACAGAGTAACCAAACACTGGGGCGGACAAATGTTTCCTTCTTTGAACAAAGAAGTAATAGATGACAGCCAGTAATCGCTATCTATAGGAGAACGGAACATATTCTTGGGGCTCCCAGCATGTCTATGAGTGGTAGAGATCAAGCCATTGCTGTGTATCAGGTGCTAGAAGAGCGGACCTTACCGATAAGGTTCGAGCATTATCTTGCCATACTACTGCAGCAAATACAAGGAGAATGAATGGCACCTTTCTCTTATTATAGAGCAATAAATATAAATGGATATCCATTTTTACGATAAACACATACAGAGGTAGCACAGCGAGAAGGTGATAAATCAATGTATATGCTCACGTTGGTTTTCAGGTTTATTTTGAACAATTGCAACTGCGACTGTCCAACAACTCGGCCAGCTGAGTTATGAGGAGAAGGCACACAATGGTAGATGTTCTTTATTTGGCAGCCAAGGAGTGAGAGTCCTCCCTCGAGGTCGGGACTATGCTGGATTTCTTTTGTACTCTCTCGCCAGGCAGCTCTCCTTTACTGGCAGCAGACTAAGATGGCTGCCCAGTGCAAATATAACATGGCCGTCGTCTGTGTAGCCACTACACACACATTGTATACGAAATTATTTTAAGTAGTGTCTTCGATGAAAAATTTGGGAAGTCCTCGGGTCTAAATGTCCCTCTCTTCAAGAAGTTTCAGAATGCCTGGCCTCAAATTAACTGGTAGAATTTTAAAGCTGGAATGCAAGACTGGCATGCTCGAAGAGTGCTAATGCAAACAACGGGAGAAATTTTAGATTTTCGCAGAAAACCATCCCAGAGAAGACAATCGAGAGCTCCTTCAGGTAACCGTTATTTTTATGGAATGATTTCCTCCTCGAGGGGTAAACTTCATGTTCTCGGCGTTTTGAATCTAGCTAAATGGTTATAAAAAAATTATATTCCCTGAAAATCTTTCTTTTTGCAGTGTATTTGCACTCTCTACCGAATGAGATGATGTGGTATGCGATTTGTGCATATTTGTTGTGAGGCTGTACGTAGAGGCCAGAATTACTGCGCCAAATGCCAGCAATGCTCCCAGAAGGGATTTGATGTTTTTTAAAACTTCTATAAATTCATTAAAATATGTAATATTGTTTTTCCTATAGTATATCAAGCAAATTCTGCAACGATTTGTGACATCTGGTATTAAAAACTGAAGCCTCATCATTCTTCGATGAGAAAGTGTTGATAAATTAAAAAAACAAATGATAAAAGCCCTGAGTTAGAGCTTCGCCGATTTTATCGATAATTCCACCGAAAGAGCTTCAGTGCATCTAAACGATACTCAGCTATTCTTAGATAAGGGGTTTGCGAAAGAACTGAAAGCCATCAACATATGCGCTGAAAGAGAATTCAAGTTGATGGAGAAATTAAACGAAAAATTAACAATAAATGAAGACCAAAAACAATGTGTGTTATAAGCCGTGGGTGAATACATACTCAATATCCAAACTGCAAGAGAAACAATTTTGAAATAATACAACAAAAAAATTTAATGCGTTTATTATCATCAAACATTAATGCTAGGAGAATCATTGAAAAGGTTGATAAATTTTTTCCTCATCAGGATGTCTTTTGCAGACTGCATCATCCTTGTTAGCAGTTCATAATTGCTAGCATTTACTCTCCCAAAGGGTACATGAAAGAGGGTCAAATGCCTTGACCTTCTTGTGGGCACATTAATCTTGGCAAGAAGGGCTTCATATTCAACATAACCCAGAAGAAGATTTCTAAAAAATAATGTATCCATAACAGCTCAACTCATCTTCAGATGAGTCAAATTGAAGCTAGAGTAAATGTCAGGATAATTTTTGGTAGAAAAATTAGGATTTTTTCCTTCCGACATAGCCATTTGGCAAATTGGATTTGTATCTTCTGTAAGGCGTTAATGTACATTCTGTCAATCAACTTAAATGGAAATACATTAAGCAATTCATATAAGAATATATTTCTTTATAGATACAATTCAAACTAATTTCAACTTAGGAAAAATCTTTGCCTTAACCAACAATGAAGACTTATATTAATCTATTACTCAACAATGACTATTAATCAATAATGCTCCTTTGATATCTGCCATTTCCTTTCATTTGGCTCTTAGGAGCTCAATTCTGGTTGAAAATGTTTTGAAAGACTAACTTTTGATGGCTCATAAGGATATGGTCAATTAAAACTGAAATTAAAAGACAAACTAAAATGTTGAGGATATGATGCTGAGGAAGAGCTTGTTGATAAAAGAACTACCCAAATTGTGACTATGAGTCAGAAGTACGTTTACATTGTTTAATTCTACATCTGGAAACTGACTGGAAAGAAGTCTTACTGAATGCAAAATAAACAATTAGAGGATAGACAGAATGACAAAAGGAGCAGCAAATTAAAGAATAGATAACTTCACATTAAGAGGGAGAAATAATTTTCACATATACTATCCCATTTCTTGAGAGGGTGCTAAGAGAGCGCTTCTACAAGACACACACACACACATATATATATCTACATATAATCAATCAACTTAATGTAATCTGAATTCAAACATCTACTAAGATGTAGACAAAATATTGTAATTATTTTCTTAAATACTAGTGTAAACATATGGTAAACAAATAAGTTCATAAATTATTTTCAAAATACTCGAGTATTTTTATTTATAAAATCAACAGAAGTACAATGATTTGTAAAGAAATAACAAAGCAAATAATTAGGAATTTTGAGGCTGAAAAAAGGAAAATTGCTATATAAAGAGTGACAATGTTAAATGTACTTGTAAAAAAGTAACAATAGGACTACATTCATTCAAATATTTTCACAGACAGAAAAAGGCTAACTATATTTAACCCTTTAATTGCCAATTTCAATCTCTGTAATTGAATCTAAAGAAATGAGAAGCTACTTCAGACCCAAACATTTAAATTACATTTTTAAACAAAGAGAAATATTTAAGTTGAAAACCACTCAATTAAAATATACTTTCTCTTTTTTATTTACCACCTGCTTACTTTTTGCCAACTTAAATATTTGATGAATAAATGTAGTAACCCATTTATAGATTTGGCTGTAATGATATATGAGATCTTTGCCCCATGAAGGCAGTTAAAGGGTTAATTGCATAAATAAAACATTATTATATAGAGGAAACCAAATTTTAATCATAAATGAACAAACAAAAAGTATAGATAATACACACGTAACTACAAAGAAAGTATAATCAAATGCATTACTCCATTTAAAGAACTATTACTTAAAATATAACTTTTAATTGTACAATTTATGAACAATATTCAAATGCATCAAAAAAGTCACACTATTAAATCATACAGTAGCATTAATAACAGTCATCGATTTAAATATAAAATAATTAAATGGAATTGTGATAATGTGCATTGATTGGATTGTCCATTACTTACCTTGGAGTAAGCATTTGAAATTATTAAAGAAATTTATGACAAACAAACCAACGATTGGTTCATTATGATTCAAAATACCCTTTATTCATTAACTCCTAAAGGACAAAGCTATGTATTCATAACAGATATGATAACTTATCAGTTCTCATATATTCCAATCGACCAGTCTTTCAAACACTTTCCAACATGGATGCAAACTGTGATAAAGGGGTGAAATTCAAGGATTTTCTCCTGGATTAGAGGCAATTAATCTTATCATAAGCACAGTAATTTACAGATCACAAACCTCTATTAACAACTTTAAGTGAAATGGCCACAAATTGCCATTTCACTTAAAGTAGTGATCTGAGAACTTATACTTGCTTTATTAAAGGCATTAAATAGTCCTTAAAAGTAGATGTCATCAAACTGGAATTAGCACCCCCACCATTCTTTAATACTTTCTTACTTATTCAATCTTTGATTCAATCAGCATGTGTGAAAAGGATGCACTAAAGGTTGTCTTCTCTTACTCTCCCTTTGCCTGTCTCTTTTGCAGAGCAGCTGCAAGGTCATGATGAAGATCTAACTGGCGCCGCCTGACTGCTAATGGTTCAACTGAACGGAGTCCATTTACTATGTCTTTAGTTTTACCAAAGTATATCTCATTGAGTGTATTGCGTATCTTATTCTCCATATCCTCAACCATACGCCCAATATTTGCTATGTGAGGAGAAGCCTCGCTCACAGCAGCATCTTGTTCCACCTGGAATATGATATTATATTTTCAAGAATAAAATACTACTCATCTAATGCGAAGTACAGAAAAGGAATGAAAATTTGTAAAATATTTTACTTCACTCACAATCAGTTTGGAGAAAATAGCATATGACAATAATAAGTTTCAACAAATCCTACAAGTACCTTACTTAATACACTTGGAAAATTTTGAAATTATTATTTCTAAAACAGCCTTTAATTTCTACTAATAATAATTAAGAATATAAAATCACTTAATACCAAGCATTAAAACAAAGCTGCTAAAAGAATCCAGAAATGATTTTAAAAGTAAATCAGTAGTTTAAACTAAAAAAAGATAAAAGGGGTGAATGCATTTAAACCAAGGAGGTAGTTCCTTTATACAGGTCACAATGAATGGATTATTAGCCACTAAAGTCTGCTAGTCACTGGCCTAATGTATCAGTAATAATAGCAGCACAATATTTTAATGGAAATAAAAATGCACCCAAATAATACAAACAGGAATGGAAAACATATTTAAACAGAGAACGCAAAAACCAATACAAAGTCATACTATACATATTAAAGATGTCATTTAAAACCAAGCAAATGTACAGGCAAAGGAATCAACTTGTTTTAAATTTTATTTCTTTAACGTCACTTCAATATTATTGTCTGGCAACTAAATAAAATCTGTGCATGACCCATTTATATTCACTAGCTTTAAGACAAAGATTGTGAGACCCACCATTCATCTTGAATGTACACACACAAAGAAAAAATAAATAATTACCTGACGAGTTAGGCTACCACCAAGATTCATTGTCCCTGATCCATCCTTATTTGTCTGCAGCCAAAGCATGGCAGTTGAAGTAAGCTTGTAATGCGCACTTCTTCCACTTGTCTTTTCTTGAACCTCTACCACATGAATTGAATCCCAACAGCCTTTTATTTTTTTAGAGCCATCACCAGCCTTTTTGATCAATATCACACCTAAAATAATCAAGCAAACCTCAAGTAAATATTGCCTTTGCAACAATGTCAATAACATCTCCGTAAATTCAAATAGAAATTCCAAGCAATATTGTTTCATCAGTTTTATGGTCTCATTCAAGGAATTTAAGAATATGGTTTCCTAAACCATAACCAGAGACAGTAAAAAAAATACCTTTCCAAAAATACTATTGGTCACCCAGATGACAGTTTTTTAAAGCAATGATTTCACAAATCAAACCATTGATACTACATTATGACTTTCATTTCATTAAAATAAAAGAATAATTTTCAACTACTTGGCAGGGATATTAAAATACTACATACATACAGCTGGGATACATATTAAAAATCTCAGTTTTAGCTTGATAATTACCTAGTGCATTTAGAAATAAATCCCACCTAATGCAATTAGTTTTTCATCAACAATTAATATTAAAGTACCCCAACTTTCTAACTCACTTTAAGGATTCATTTCATACTCCCTTTGGGTAAGCATGACATTAAAATTATTATTTGTGTTTTTTTCATATAGTGGAGTACTCATTAAGTACAGTCACTTACAAAAAAAAGTTACCACTTCCAAGGGGCAACTCGTCCAATAGACCCCTCGTTTCGGGCGAGCGAGCCTCCAGAAGAGAGAGAGAGAGCGAAAATAAAGATGGAGGACGTTGTCTGCTATGCAGGTCCACGTTGAGCGTTGAAAGGATTTGTTTTTTTTTAAATAACTTATTTAAAGCGATTTTTAGTGACATTAACATGGCAGAGTAATATTATAGCGATTCAGAGTTCGGAATGGATTAATTTGGTGATTTTAAAGTTGTTTCTTTGATATAGTTTTACTTTAGATTTTTTGTGTGTAGTATAGCAATCGTGAATATATTCTAAGCTAAAAATTTTAGAAAAGAGATATTCCGCAGTTTGTGCTTGCAAGACCCTGAAACCTGGTGTTACAACATGAATTCTTTGACGATGTTCTAGTTTAATCCAAGATATTTTCTTAAACGTATCGGAAGTATGGTCATACTTTTTCAAGTTAAATATAAACCAAACAGACGCATTCTGGGCATATTGCGTCTTGCTAGCTAGTTCTTGCGATAAATCATAGATTGAATTTATCAATTGCATTTTAATATAAGGCGTTAGGAAGCTTCCTAAGCATCGGAGGGAGTGGACTAATTAATGGAATTACTAAACTTCAGTGAAACCTTCGATTATGTTACGCGGATATATATTAAAAATTAAATTCTGTAAACATCATTTATACGCTGATGATCTGCAGATATATCTCGATTATACAGCTGCCTGCTTCCCTGAATGTGTTCAGTATGCAAACCATGACTTCTAACTAAGTCACAAGTGTAGCAAGGACAATTTTTTGAAGAGAAATCTCAAAACTACTAGCCATTGCCATCGGATATCCCAAGTTATTAAAACGAATTATTGGAAATATTAATGCAAACCTCTTGAACGATTTTGAGATCCCATTCTGTAACGCTCTTAATAATATCGGTGTTTCCATAAAAATCTGAGGGGATGGATGGAAGAATAAACGTTTTCACAAATTTTCACGACCGTGCTCCGACGCCGTACGGAGCATTTCAGGGAAATATGGAGTGGGTAGTGAAGGACGGGAAAGGACTGTCCTCCTCCCCCACATCTGAGTAAGAAAGAGCAATAAAGTTGAGGGCTGTTTATGACCTCCAGAAATTTTCGAAGACTCTTTCCTTTTACTTGTATGAAATTTTCTGGTAGAATCGCTTACACATCTGAGCATAGCCAAGAGACACTGCGAGTCGGGCGGTGGCCCAGGTCAACGATGATAAGGGAGGGCAAAAGTGCAGAAAGTAAGTCGAATATTTACTGGAAAGTGGAAGGCTTCGAGAATCTATTTATTAGCAAACCCATTGAAAAGCACTTGCGAAGATAATCAGCTATATAAACGAGTCTCAGGATAACGCAGACACACACACCCATAAGTGTATAATATTTTAAAATCTCATTGCTAATTATATGTCGTAGAATCACAGAAAATTATTTTTTTTAAGGAATCTTCCGGTAAACATATTTCAAAGTGAAAATTTTGCATCAACTATGATGAGTGCACTTATTGAATCACAACAAGTAGTCCTTGCCACTTCAGTGCAAAGGCAATCTAATTCATTAGATTTTAATACCATATTCATAGTAATATGAGTAATGATAACGATTATAACTTGTTACATGTTATTTGGATTGAAAAGGAATTTTGTAAAGGTTATTCTTAGAAAATATAAATCCGAGGAATGGCGCGCAAAGAAACCTAAATGAATTAGCGCATGGTAAGGAAGCTATTAGAAAAGGATCTAGAATAGAGTTACACAGAAATTGAGCGATAAGGAGGAACTCCCCAGTGTCCTATGCCCTCAGTAACACCGTAAGAAGAGGCATCTAAAGTAATCTATATTTATGAGAAAAAGAGTGAGAAATTGACATATATTAGTATGGTATACAAACAAAATATGTTTTAGTATAAGTGAAATGTAAAATCAACTGATTGGCGGGTCACTTTTTGGTATTCCATGACAATATGGAAGAAATAAACAGGAACCACTTTTCGAAAATGAACCTAGTTCCTAATTTATTTAAAATAACTAAGCAAAATACCACACACAGAATACAAATTATTAAAAGTCACGACATGTTTTGACGCGTAAGCGTCATCTTCAAGTGAAGAAGCAGCCAGAACCAACGTATAGAACAAGAGAGCAGTTCAGGGGTTGGAGGGGAAAACAATAGGGACAGGGCAGGGTGAAGGATATAATTCGCGGAAGAGATTAGGTAGGTAGATTCTTTGAACTAGGAGAAGGGCATGGAAAAGCTGCAGTCAGTAACGGGGAAGAAGAAGGAAAGACAAATTCATTTGTTAGATTAAAATCCGGGTTATTATTTAAGTTAATAATTTCAATTTTTTCCAAAATATTTAGCTGATTACCCTTCTCTGCTAAATGTAGTATTTTCGGTACAAAATTCGAGGAGTGATTTGAGGTCAAAAGGTGCTTAGCAAAATGGGATTGATAAGCAACTATTACTCCATTTCTATTCTAATTACGTTTTCTTTAATTTCCCCTTCTTTTGACATAATTCATAGTATTGCATTTTTTCTTAAGTATCATTTATTTAAGCCCTATTATTTATTATTTTTTTACGGAAAAGTTCGTCCTGCGAGCATGTGGAGCATTAAGAAAAATAATGAAATCCTTTCCGAACCTCGATTGATGGAAATTTATACATAAGCAGAAAATATGGGTAACTAAAGTATTTCTTGTCCGATATTTGTGAAGAAGAGTGAATTACGCGTGAAATTTGAGCCGATTTAAGAAAAATCGGAATTAACTTCCTTTATAATCCAATATTGCTTATACAGCATCCAAATGAAAGAATTTTAGCCAGTATTTAAAGATAATAGTGTCAAACAAGCCTCAAAGCATGCGTAAGGAGGAAAACGAAACGCGCGCTAAAAGCAGAGCCGCTCATAGACTCGCTCTCATCGAGCTTCCTGTCTGTTAAGCGGGTTGCATCCTTTAGTGGTAACTTTTTTTTGTAAGTGACTGTACAATTTCATAATTAAAATATAAAATTCCAGATCCTCGATGTAGGAGCAATGAATGATGATATAATTACATCTAAGTAGAGCTGTAGTTGAGGGCAGACAATTGGGGCATGTGCCTAGGGTGCAAACTTGTAGGAGGCCGAAAATAAAAACTACTCAACTACTACAAAATTGAAACTTGCTAAAAAAATTGTTCTAGACATGGTATTGCCATAAAACATCTATTTAGATACATGATATACCCATGAAAGAAAATTGGTTGATTTTTTTGCATAAAAATGGACATTTTTATTAAAAATACTTAAAATGAGATCTTTTTTATAGATCTTCGAACATTTCCAAAATATATGAGGTACCATTTCCTTCTACCAAATTTCATGGGCATACAGAGAATTAATTTTTTTAATTGTACAGCTAGTTCCAAAAAAAACTTACCACCTAAGCCGCAACCCGCATAACAGACGTGAAGCTCGATGAGAGCGAGTCTAGAGTTTTCCACGCATTCTATTGGCTCTTGGAAGGAGGAGCATTCTGACGGCGCCTTTTTAAACCGTTGTGAAATGCGTTGAACATATTTGTTCCGTCTTTATTAGCACGAAATCTAGTTTAAATTTAGTGTTAATTTTTACTATGTCAGCAGCATAGTATTAAAAAATGAATGAGAATCGGATCTCCTTATTTTGGCCAGAAATTTCTGCGTAATTCACCTTTTTCTGGAGGCATCGGGTAAACTTACTTTAGCTGCTTCAATTATCCAATGAAAAATTATGTCATTGCAAGATTAAAAAGGATTATATTATTACGTTTTTTATGCTCTTGATGCCTACAGGAAGAACTTTTAAATTTATTTAGAGGAAATTCACGACTATGACTCAAATAGAAAGATGAACGAAAACTCAGCAAGGAGATAAAGAATAATTAGGAATAAGAACACAATCAACTGTATGTCAACTAATTTATGTTGCAGAAAAATTCTATCGAGAAGGGGAGTATGAAAAAACTTCGAAACCTACTGAGGAAAGCAAAGATGAAAAGAAACTTTATCTGGACGAATACACCGAGAAAGAATCATTTTAAGTCAACCTGGTAGAGAGCTCTGAAAATTAGACCCAAAACATATTACAATAAAGTAAACCAAATAAATTACGATCAACTACATCAGATAATTACATCAAATATTATAAAAATTTTAAATACCACCAAATCATATGATAGAAAGTAAAATATTTATTGGTGTGCTATCATCATTTTCTAAGGTAATTGTTTAAAATTCAAATTGCTAATTTAATATTTTAAAAAATAACATAGGTATTAGAATAGTAGCACAATTTAAATACTGAGGGCTACAAAATTTTTTCACGTATCGAATTAAATATTAATTTACCACGAAATTAACGCCAGCATCTCGTAACATTTTTCCGAAAATATTGTTCATTGCCAGTCCCAGAAAAACTATCCCTTTAATTAAATCAAGTTCATGTTACTTGCAAAATTATGCTGTCCCATCTTTTATCTGATGCTAAATCTCTTTCTTGCCCCGTGGTGCAAATTTTGACTCGATTTCTTCACAGTTGAATTATTCTGCAATACAGAGAAGTATAAAATTTGCTTGATACGACAATTAACAGAGCATTAGGAATTTCAGTATACATGCATCAACATGCCACTCTGTTCTTACTTCCACCAGGCATTCCTGGTGACGGTATCAGATGAAGCATTATGATTTTGAGATGAGATTTGGCTGTTTCTGACAAATTCGCGTCTGAGGTTTTACTAATTCTTCCATGGAGAAAGGAGAACTTTCCTTCCCTCCACCCTGGCCCTAGGAGTATCCCCTATTCATTCCTTTGTTGTTTCTTTTTCTTTTGTTGCGTCCATCGAAAGGTATTGTCTATTTTCTCAAAGGAACCATAAAACGGCCAATGGGTGAAGGTGAACTCCGCTCTGAGAAGAAAAACCCCCTTTTCGGCAGATTGTGGATGGTCGCATGTATCCGGGGTAGCGAATTTGAAAGCGCTAATGAGGATTCCTGACCGCACCCCTGCTGAGCAGGTATCAAAGGTTAGGGTATGGTGGCGGCGACCGATCACAAGTAAGGTGGGAAATGGTGGATCCGCGATTTGTAATCTTCGCCGCGGGTATTCCCTTAGGGAATGAAGATGTTCAACTCTATTTTTGAGGTAGACGACCTTTCAGGACTTATTGCAAGGAATACAGTTTAAGATGGTTAAGAAACAACAGTTAGTATGGCAAATCAGAACCTTAAGACTGATTTGCATATTGCATATAAACTCCAGGTTTCCTATACTTGCATATTGCAGGTTTACACGTTAACACCTGGTTTATTTACATTTACATTAATACCCCGCGAGCCGCAGTATGACTTATGTCAGGGGGTGTGAAAACAACCACAACAGGATTTCCAATGTTACTGAAATGATTTTCAGAACTATACGCTAGACTAATGTTTAATAAGACTAATGATTAATGATTGCTGCTTCGGTTTCTGAATGCCTCAAGTAAGCTATACAACCCGAATTGTTTGAATGGTGCATAATATGTATAATAATTAAAAGAAAAATCACTATCAATAATTATGAATGATGGGTAAAAGGAGTCATGGAAGAACACGTTAAAAATAGAAACCAACGGATGGTAACCGGACTTACATGAGAATATTCCTGTAATTCTCATGATTCATATGTTAGCTGTTAAAATATTCTTGGTTCTATATGTAATCCATTACTCCAACATTCACTCCAAGGACCTTCGTAACACCCTCATCCTAGGCACATCATAATTCTCTACGAACTTTGCGAAGATGTTTTTTAAATTTTTTCATAGTATTTTTAAATAGTAATGCAAGGAAGATCATTCCAGTTAAAATAGGACCTTCGGAAAATCTGAATGATAACAAAGTTGACAATGTTTGGGTGCATCATATCAGAATTAGTATCTCTATATTCTGCTTTTAAAGTGAATGGTATAAACTGTATTAGCTTATACTAAATAACTAATTTAACAAAAAAAATGAAAAAATAAGTAATGCTGCCTATCGTCAATTTATATCAATCAAGCTCTTCGTCAATGATTGTTTACTTTATTTATATAAATTGTTTTTTATGCTTTATTTCGTCCCTTCATTGAGCTAAAAATTTTGTAGTTTGGAATAACTTGAGAAATGAACAATGAACTAGAGAAATGCCATCTAATATTTATTCCTTACGCTTACGAGAACCAAATCGTTTCACTTCTCTTATAACATCTATGATACAAAATAGATAGAGCGTTGAAGATGATCTAACTACATCGACTAAAGTTTCTATTATCATGTCACTAAAATATGAATTGAAACGTAAATTTGGAATTTTAGATACTCCGCATATTTAGTGTCGCAGATACTTAGAGTTTATACGCCGATTACAGATAAATCACATCTCTAAAGTTAGGTAAGATTTAGAATAAATCATTGGCTTGCATAGATAGTAATACCAATGTTAGCAATTTTTATCGGTTTGAAAAAACCGAACTCTCTTTCCAAAATAAATTGCTGATAAGAAGATGGTTTAGGTTCTGGCTTAGTAAACTACCCGAACTTTCTTATAGAATTAAAAGATTGGTACGATACATTGAACATCGCTATTGCATACAATTTCGGAGATCCTGGGAATTACTGATGCATCAGAAGGAAATTTCTGAAAGTATGATAAGCCATGGGCGTTATATCCTGTATATTTGAATGTTAACCATTCTTGACTAATATATTACTTAAATTGGATAAATGAGTAGTTTCTCTGGAGGCTGTCATAAACGGAAAAAATATATGTTGGATGAGAAAATTGAGAAGTTGAGTGAGTGGGTTATACTTTTAAAAGAGGTCGTTGCTCCTACTCAAAGTAACCAATTGGTCAACGAGGAACGCAAGAAATGCCATTACCTATTGTGATTTATCCAAAAATCTGGAATTAACATACCTCTTACACTTTCGGTTGTTAAATTCATGTGATTGTATGTATTACTGTTGCCGTCGTTTCTCACTTCCCTATCTCTATCAAAACAGTCCCCCTCTTGAAGTCCTGGTGAATTCATTGCTTTAACCACTTCTTCCAATCACTCCTCTATCTTGCTTTTCAAATTTGTCATCGAATGTGGAGAGATGAAAAGTTTCTCATAGCCATACATTTTAAATACGAAGGAATATTTTCAATATCACCGAGCGATAAATATGTAGATAGACTATTCATACCAAACCACCGCCCATTCATCTCAATCATTAAAATTCTGTCGAAAAAATATGAGAGTTACGTAGGGCCAGCCATCAACCGAGGGGAGAAAAATTTCAACATGAGCCTCATATGCGCTTCTTATCCCCGTGTGATACTTACAGGGTTGGAATTACGTGTAAAAAGGCCCTAAAACTATTTCACTAAGTCCCTGTTATTTCGCGTATTTTTAACGTTTTCTACATTATAATAATTGTAAACGTGATAATAAACAGTTGAAATATAAACAATGCAAGTAGTTTTGTATGCATTCAAAATTAATTGAAAATTTTACATTCATAGCTTACAGTAGCATTCAATGAGCATTATGACAAAACCTCATTCGCTCTATCTTTTTGTGTATTTTAGAACTTTTAAAGGTGATGTATACGAGGGAAGAACGTTTAAGAACGTAATGGTTTGTGACTACAACCATTTCAAGAGGAATCCACAGAAGAAATCACCTTTATTCGATTCACACTTCAATGACACCAAAAAAATTCATTTTGGATTCAAAATCAACGTGAAAGATGGTTGTCTCGTATCCGTCATCTTTATTAATTCAGGAAAATCGATCCTAGCACATTTTCTATCAATTGATTTGGACGGTATATTAAAAATACCAACTGCATAGATGATAAAATTTACTGATTTTTTACCGATCGAGTTTTAATTTTGATGCTTATAAAATTAAACAAAATTTATCTAAAATACGCAGAGAATGCCTCAAGACTTCATACTACATATTTACTTATAGATTTTTATGTATTTAAAGTAATAGCCTAGATATGGCCATGAGTTCACCTTACTTTACTTTTGTAGATTGCATTCACACAGGCTGTGATAAAACAGGTGATCGATATGGACTCCTTAGGTATATAATTTTAAAGGCTAATAACTCTTCTCTTGAACGATGTATAATATTATCTACTATTATAATATATAATACGACCCATTATTACCGCAGAGTTTTACAAGCGAAGGCGTCGAATTCGAGGTCTATACGTTTTGGGTCCGACACTGATTCAAGCTGCGGGGAAATTTTCTTCCTCCCATCTCAGTCCTAAACATAAGCTCAGAGCGGCTCAGAGGCAGATTTTGCAAAAATTTCCTTTGTCCTGCTTGTGCCTTTCGTCTCAGACTCAAATTTTATGAGGGGAAGGGGGTTTGCCTCAGTTTCCTAGGAATAACGGGACCTCGTGTGCGACGCTTCCCTCGGTGCGAGAAGCAAAGCTAGAATATATACTGATTTGTAATAACCATTTTATAATAACTGAATTCTTGCATTACAACATCCATATTGTTATAATACTATTCTGCTACGCCAATGCCACCAAACTAAGGATACTAATAAATCTTTGCAATATCAATAATGCAAATAAATCCATTTCAACTCTGCAGGCGGAGACAGGACAGAAGCAGACTATCTCCTCCATGTTTTCCCTCTCTCTCTCTCTCACTTCTTAAGGCTCGCTTGCAGGAAACTCACTGCCTGTTATGCGGGTTACGGCTTAGGTGGTAAGTTTTTTTTGGAACTAGCTGTACATTTAAAATTGCTTCTTGGGATAGTAATCTACCTGATTTGTGGAAACATAAATATAATTCTCCACAATTCAATAAAATATTGCTCAAGAGATAATTTGGCATTCTGAGGCTAAATTTTGTATTTTCTGGAAGGTAGATCTAACAGTAATTTCAAAAAAAGAAAGTTTGCAGAATGATTAATAGGATCCTATACTTAAAACATGCCTACAAAATATCTCCAAAAATACCAAACCCTTTTCTTCTATCCCTTATACTTATCTTCTCCATTCCAAAACAAATTTGTCGATAAATTGTCCAACAAGGTATATATAAAGTGTTCTACCTTTCGAAGTATGAGCAACTTCCAATGGTAAAATATTTGGTGTTATTTTGCTCAGCTGACTTATCATAAAATAAACAACCAAAGTGATTCAAAAATCAAAAATTTCAATTAAAAATCAACATCTGAGGTGATTTTTTTATCCTCGTAAAATAATAAGGGAAAGTAAGTTGCCTCATCGTTAACCCAAAAATAGGTAAAGGATCAGTATGATAGAGTAAACTTAAGAACTCCAGCATTTAATAATAATAATACTATCCCAAGGAAGAATAGACTTGAAAAAAGTCTACTGTGACCTGGAATCGAACCCGGGTCTCCTGATTGCTGGTCAGGTGCTCTGTCTGTTGAGCTATCTCACCACAATTTGCCTATCCTTGGTAATACAAATACAAGATCTATTATCATTTCTTAGGGCTCCAACCTTTGACCATTGCTCTGTAGCTAAATATCAATGATCTTCCTCAGTTTGTACCCTAGCATCTTCTTCCACAAGCCCCCTTCTCAAAAAGAAATCTTCTATTATATATAGCTAACTCTCTGGATATACCTATATATATATTTATAGGGGATACGAATTCTGACCATGTTCCACAAGCGCCTTCGATGTCAAATATTTACGACGTACTGGCCCCACCCTGTAGATGCCAGAATAATGCAGACATCGATGCTAGGTGTCATGGGTTCGATACTAGAATGTCCCAAAAATCACAATTTTCCCATAAGAATGCATTGCGTGGATTTTTGAAAATTATTTTGAGGCACTTATCGTTAAGATAGAGGAACCAAAATCTCTAAGGTTGAAGCTGAGGTCATCTTCTATGGTTCTTATTGAAGAAATGTTGCCAAATGACCAAGAGTTTGACTCCAGGTGGGTACGAAATTCTTCCATAAGAAATGCATTGCTGCAATTTTTGAATTTTTTTTTCAATGCCTTCCCGATAAGCTGGAAAGATCAAACCCCATGTGGCGACGGAGGTCTTTGAAGACATTCTTTCATGAATTTCACAGTTCGTCCAGTGGTCCTTGGTTCGATGCAAGAGGGTCATTCAGATTCCACCATGCATTTCAAAAGGGGAAAACGGAATCTTATTTTAGGACCTTCCCATTAAGATATTGGATCGAAACTTTGGAACAAGTCATAATGGCACTTATCTAATATTAATTCGCAATTTTCTCTCACAGAAGGGTCCTGAGTTTGACACTAGGCGGTCATTTGCGCGAATTTTTGCAATCTGTTTTGAGACCGTTCTCGATGCGATAGAGCAATCAAGACTATGGTGTTTGCAGATGAGATTGTCTTCCATAGTACCAAAGGAAGAAATGTTAGAAAATGACCGTGTGTTCGATGCCAGGTGGGTTCGAAATGCTTCCGTTAGAAATGCATTGGTGAAATCTTGGACGATTTTTTTAACTGCCTTCCCGATAAGCTGGAAAGATAAAACCCGGAATGGTGACAGAGGCGTTTGAGAACATTCTTTCATGACGTCCACAGTTTCTCTAGTGGTTCTTGGTTCGATGCAAGAGTGTCATTCAGATTCTACCATGCATTTCAAACGGGAATAACGGAATCTTATTTTAGGACCTTCCCGATAAGATACTGAATTGAAACTTTGAAACACGTCAGAGTGGCACTTCTCTAACATTCGTATGCCATTGTCTCTCACGAACGGGTCCTGTGTTCGACGCCAGGCGGTCATTTACGCAAATTTTTAAAAATTGTTTTGAGGCCTTTCTCAATGCAGGAGACTATTCAAAATCACAGCCTTTGCGTTTGAAGTAATTTTCTATAGAACCAGTGGAAGAAAGGTTACATATGACTGTGAGTTCGATGCCAGATGGATGAAAAATTCTCACGTCCGAAATGCATTGCGGAAATTTTTAAGAATTTTGCTGGATAAGCTTCGAAGATGACACCCGTAAGGGAAACTTATTGTAAATTTTCACCAATTGGATTGCAGTATGCAAGCAACTTTTACTCGTAATAATAAATGCAAAACTCACTAACCTTCTACCACCTTTTTTAGCATTCATTTATCTGAAAATGTAGATCTCACTCCTCACATTGATGTGTCATGAACTGGAATAAAGTCGCTCTCTTTAAAAGGACAACACCCACCATTCTTTTTAACAAACTGTCAGCTAATATTTAAGCTATTGAATCCTTTGCTCTCTTTAAATATTATTTAAAAACACTCTTTTAGGAAAAACATACAACAGTATTCACAAATTACTTAGACCTTTGTGAAACCTAAGAAGTTTCTAACATTATCTTTAGTAGTGAGCTATATATTATGTCATATTATAATGCCTCAATAATTATCACATGCATTATAAATTTGAACTTAACTGTGTAATTGTATGTTAGACTTTTTCAAACAGGTTATCTACATATTATGTAATTTAGGGCCTTATAGTCAAATGATATTATTAAATCATATAGCATGATGGTTTTATGGTTTATAGTTCTATGATTGACATGGATAGCTCTAAAAGCTACCATTCATAAGTAAACCAATATACAGTATATTAATGGTATGTCTGATTACCTGATTTCAATCAAAGTGGAATATTAAAGATATGAAGAAATAACCCAAAACCTTCAATTTACATAGAATAACTTTTTGAAGATTAAAATATTTCAATAAACAGATGAAGCTGAATAGGTTGTATTTTAACAATTTAGAATGATTCAGCAATGATATAATTCCCATTAAATCGGTACCGTACATATACTGAGAAAACTTTCCTAAGACACCCCACTAAAATATATTCTTCAGAAAACTTCACATACCTGCAAATCCATGCTCTAGGTCCCATAGATACACAGATGAAACACCTCCTTCAAAATACATTTCTCTGTATTGATCAAAGGCATGATTGGCATCTATTTCCAACTTCCTCAATTTTTCCGATGGCATTGATCCATCTTCAAGAGGAGGCTCATAAGTATTACTCCATGGAGACCTGCAAAGATAAGAAAAACCATAATATATAAAATGAAATAAGGAGTAACGATATACAATGTTTTTCCTATACACTGCAGAGTAAAAGGTATGATTTAAAAGCTATTAAATGCCCTAAAGAAGAAGCTAAGATGACATCTATAGGCAAAATTTTAATTTACACATTAATTAAAAACTATAACCAAAAGCAATAAAAACTTGAAAGTATATTTTTATCAATAACAATTTATTTTATTAGAAAATTGTACATTTATTTTCCAGATTCTGGGGTTGATTGGGGAGTCTATCAATGGTGAGCTATGAAGAATCATTCCTAAATAGATATCAGTTTAATGACTAAGAAAGCAATAAATATATAAAAATTAGGCATACTTTACAATGTGAAAATCTAATAGAGATTTCTACCAATTTCTTGTCACTTAGATCATTAGAATCTTGGTAAAAAAATATCCAATGAAAGACCTAGATCATCAGCTTATGGATAATTTTGTTTATTAAAGCGTATCATTGCCCTAAAGTATGATACATCATGCCTAATAGAAACAAAATGCTGTAATAGTGTATAAATTATAAACACAATATAAAAACTAAAATTCCAGCACTAATATTATTGATTTACTGGATTTACTCTTTCAAATTAGAACATGCTTTACAGAATAAATCCTTCAAATCCTGTTATCAATAGTGAAACGATTTAATTACAAAAAAGTACTGAAAACAGTAAACAGGGATCATATGACAGCTGTGAGATTGAAAATATGAAGAAATAATCAACATTTGGGGGAAAGATACAATTCAAATACCTTACAATCATCAAACCCCAATATTCGATGGAAAAAATTGGAAAAATGCATAGATATCTCCTTAAAAGGCATTCATTTTTCAGCAAAGTAATTATTTACATTACCTAGTAAAGTAAATATATCCACAAGATATTTCGCGGTTTTTGAAAACCATGATCCAGTGAACCCCAGTAAGTATGAATAGAATTCTAAAAACTACCTAAATTAACGGGGAAATTGCCTTTAAAGACGTAGCATAGTTAAATATAACCACAAGAAGTTAGTGATACGCACCTGTATGAGTCACCATCTCTATTGTAATCGCACAGAAGATAATCTTTTCCACTGTCCCTATCCCGTGCAATTTTCAAAGGCTGGTCAACCGATGAAAGTAAGTCCTCACACAGATCTGGCACAAGATCTATTAAATCGCTAAGATTCTTTTCTATTTGTTGCGGTGGAAGTCTACGCATTAAATCCAACGCACAATCCAGCTGGTTTTCCGACTGAAAAATATCAATTTTATATCAAAGTCATTCTTGCTGAGATTACCGACAACTTTTTATAAAAGAATTGAAATGTTTATAAGCTTATCGCTGATAATTGCTTTTAATGATACTAATATTAAAGATTCGTTAAAAACTGAGCTCAATCCAATGTTTCAAACCGGCTATGGAGAGAATAATACTATCAATATAATTTTCCATTGATGTAAGCTGAAAGAATGCCAAAATAGACATGTGAATATTATATATTATTAATTTTTAAATCTTTCGGCATTTCTTCGTTGAAAAAACAACAAAAACAAAGTGAAATAATTGAGAAGAAAGGAATTTGCTGAATCCTTCAGTAAATTGATACGGAATACAGTCGTGAGATTCGTTACCTTTTTAAATCCTGTAAAAACGATAAGCATTCAATTTCTATGTTGATACATACGTTCATTACTAAATTATAAAAAGTTTCAACTATACACAGAAAACCACCTCATCGGCCTATCACTTGTCAGAGGAAGTTCCAAGTTTAGGATGGCGTCAATCTAAAAATTACTCGGGATTCCACTCACATACATATTTAGTCGAAAAATCCAAGTAAATCAACCACTTACATACCATTGTCAGTAATTGGAGGTTCTACCAGACTTCTGAGCACCCGATGACCGGAATGAACTTATGTCGACCTGATAACTCAACACCATCAGGTGGACGGAAACAACTATTATAGTCAATATAAAATCTATTTATTACCCGCTTTCTTTACGGTGAGAAATTATTCAATGAAGAAAATAGACTTTTAAAAACAAAGAATTCTGAGGCAAATTCATCTACAACATTAGTCGGTGTGTAATATTACTGTTTTTGAACTGAATAGACGGAAACTGCGAAAAATCGGGCATCGAGAATTCTTCACTAGTTATGTGGACCTCTGAACGTCAAGTAGTGAGTCATAGGGCGGTGCACGTAGGGAGGTTAATTTTTAGATCAAAGATTTAAAAGCGTTAGTGAAACTAACAATCAATGTAAATACTGGCTACACCGAGACAGTAAAACCGTCTTCTGAGTAGGCACAGTCTATTTTTGGTGATCTAAGTTTCGTAGGTGTTTCCTAGTTGTTTAATTCTGCATGTATTAGACAGGAGAGCCAGGTATTTTTTATTTTACATATATTAATGTTACATTCATTAATTTTCGTGAGTATGCGTGATTGAATATCATTAGCGAAAAGATTATTCTGTCGTCAAATTTTGCCTAATCATTAATTAATGGTTTCCGTAAACAGAGATATACCTTGTCTGAATCGTAAGAAATAAGAGTGATGCTTAGTTTTTAGAATATAAGTTGTGCTGCCGATCATCTACTTGTTCTTGGGTGTTCTCCAGTCGGAATTCATAAAATAGCCGGAAAATACTGATAGTAGAATGCCGACACAAATGGCTGTTGATTTGGATATTACGGAAATAAGGGTGAAGGCGGCCTACAATGGGTATGTATTCTTGCTGTATATTGTTAATTATGCAATAATCATTTCATGCCTGAGATTATGAACAATTTTAATGATATAAACCTTTCGGAATTAATCGATCCCTAGCTGAACTAGTATTAAAAACAATTCCTAAGGTTGATGTTTACACCTCCGATACCCGTATCACTGGGGAAAATTTCATAGAATAGTACGTACTACTTTGTGTGTAATCCTTACTCAAACCGATGTCAATTTTTTCTAGGGAAATCATGATAACTTATATTGATCCTCGTATAACATTTGAGCAGTTCTGCAAGGAAATGCGTGACATTTGTCGGTTTACCCAGGATCAACCGTTTACGATGAAATATGTTGATGAAGAAGGTGAGTTAAACCATTTTTCGTCTAAAAATTCTTGACCTCAAACTTTGCTCATTTCCTACATTAGTAAGGTAATATTTGAGGCATTTTTATCGTTTAATGGTTTGACTGTTCACGTTCGTTTGGAAACTTTATTTATATTAGGATAGAAAATAGAACAATTAATTTCTTTTGAGATTGAGTGCGGGAAAGATAATGGTAAAGTTTAATGTTTTCCCTGTAAATTTTCTAAGGATTGTTTGGTGGTAATCGATTCCGTATTTCCATAGAAAAGTTCCACAAGAAAAAGGTTTTTTTCGTACATCTACGGAATCAGGAGTTCTTCAGAATATTTGCCGTTTTCTGTAGACTTAAGGCGTTCAGTACGGTGATCTGCTCTGCGCATGCGCAATACCCAAAGCAGCCACCGCGCCGTATGAAATTATGGTTTTGACAAAAATGTTAGATTAACTTGGGGTTGGGTTGAATTCGATTGAGCACGTGATAGTAAATTTTTAGTACGATAGAGTAAAATCATTGTTTGCGTGGTTTTGTAAAATTTTACCAAAACATTTTTATACTCTGCAACCAACTTCATAAATTTTGCATTTTAATCATTTGACACTAAATTTAGCAGTATTACTTTCAAAGTTCTTCCATCCGAGGTCGTTTCGCACGCATGGGCCCTAACGGTAGTTGAGAGTTTAGCTGCTCTCACCAAATTAAAATGTAATGCATCTTTTTTTAAGCAGAATTAAATCACAAACCCCTTCTCTAATGCAGTTTTTAAATATTCCATTCATGCTATGTCGTATTTGTTAATTCAGTTTTCTAAATGCTTTAATTAATTATATATTTTTACTTGGTCACTTTTAAAAATTTATTCTTAAATGTTTTTCCACACAGCTGCGTAAGAAAATGAACCACCTCTTAGGACAAATATATTTGTCTGAATTATGAAAAGTGATTGACCAATCTGATATTATCATTGAGTTCATGAAATTGAATGCTCTGTTAGTGGAAAGCTATTTAAAGATATGGAAGACATTCAATAATTAAGTGGTTTCCGTATTCAAGTGTTGAACATTCAGTGGAACCTCTGTTACTGAATTTAAGTTTCTCCTGATGGCCATCCATTACCCAAAATGTTGTTACAAAATGTTTCTGTCATAGGAATCAATGTAAAATAATAAAATTCATTTCTAGACCCCAAATGGTGGTTCGTTTAAACTTTTGCAATACTAATTTGTGTACTTTCCTTCACTTATCATTAATTTTCATAGCCTTATTTCTTTTTTACTCTAAATTTGGTATTATTACGTAATGAAAAGTAGGTGTGTGAGTATATATATACATATATATATATATATATATATATATATATATATATATATATATATATATATATATATATATATATATATATATATATATACACATATATCATCATCATCAGCCATTTTCAATCCGATGTTGGATGTAGGCCTCCCCAAGCGCTTTCCAATTCTCTCTATTCTGAGCTTCTCTTTGCCATGTCACACCTAAGTACTTAATGATGTCTCTGTTCCATCGGTCCTTTGGTCTTCTTCTTGGTCTCTTCACATCTCTTGGTGTCCAGTTCAGAACCGCTCTTGTCCAACGGTTGTCGTTTCTTCTCGCCACATGGCCTGTCCACATCCATTTCAGTGACCTTACTTTATCTATGATGGCTGTCACTCCTGTCTTCATCCTCACCCAGGTGTTGTGTTTCCTGTCTCTTCTTGTGATCCCAAGCATACACCTTTCCATACTTCTTTGCGTTGTCTGAAGTCGCTGGGTTATTGCTGCGTTTAACACACAGGTTTCACTTCCATATGTCAACACTGGTAGAATGCATTCGTTGAAGACCTTCCTCTTCAAGACCATAGGCATTTGTGACTTTAGAATATGTGCATTTCTTCCGAAGGCACTCCAGCCGAGTTTAATTCTTCTGTTTACTTCATTAATCCTGTTGTTCTCTCCTGTGGTTACTAGTTGTCCTAGGTATGTGTATTCTGAGCAGACCTCCAGAGGTGTCCCTTCAAATTTGATTGTTTCTTGTGCTTCAAAGGAGTTATACATTACCTTTGTTTATGTTAAGTTTATCCTGAGTCCTATCTTCTGTCCTGCTGTGTTCAGTTCATGAAGTCTTGAAGCTAGATCTTTTCCGTTGGTTGCGAAGAGTAGTATATCATCTGCAATTTTTTAGCTCCAGCTGGAATTTATTGTTTTTTTCTAGTTTTTCGATGCTTATTTCATGTTTCTTGCATAAAATTAACTCCTTGCGTTCCGGAAATGAGAAGAACAAACTTATACTATATCACAAAATATACTTATTCAACAACCTAGGTTTCGACCCTTTGGATCATCATAAGGAATATGTATTTGTTATGTACATATTGATGCATTCAGCAAACTCTACCAGGCGGTGACCACGTTCGTTTCTCTGGCCGAGTCCCTATTGTCCAACGACAGTGTCATCGGCTTCCTGTTGACCTACACGAGCGTTAAAATCGCCCATAATTATTTTATAATAGTGGGCTTCCTTATCATGCTCAGTGCCCAGAGTCTGGTAAAATTTTTTAATTTCTTCTTCGCTGATTGCTGCTGTTGGTGCGTAGATTTGTATGATCTGAACAGAGTAATGCTCATTTATCTTGAGTATGAGCTTGCAAATTCTCTCAGATATACTTTCCATCTTCTGTACATTGTTTTTCCATCTCTTCTTGATCAGGAACCCGACAACTCCTAGTCTTCCATCCTTAGTACCCCTGTAATAAAATAAATTACCTTCCTTGAGTGTAATCAAGTCTTCTGATTTTCTTCTAACTTTGCTGAGACCGATGACGTCCCAATTTATCTTCTCTGCTTCATTCAGTAGTTCCAGTAGTCTGTCTTCACTCTTCAAGCTGCGGCAATTGTAAGTCGCGAAGTGGAGGGTGGTGGATCTTTTCCTCATGATGGACCTCTGTAATGCCACCACCTCCCGGACATCCGAATGGGTGGTGCTTTTATGTCCAGATAAATTTCCATTTCATAATCTTATCATGAAAATTGTATTTGCATTTGGGGGATAAAGGACAATAATTCACCTGGCTGTCCTACTGCCGGTTGGTGAATGCCACTTTCACAATTTGGTCGGAGATACTGTTGAAGCCTTCTTAGCATGGTTGAACCTGGGCTATACATCACCTCCAACCTCCGTTAACACCCTTCTGCCCTGTTGAAGCAATGAACTGTGGCAGTATGAGGAGGGGATATATATTTATATTGTGCAACATATCCCTATTTTGATTTAAAAAATACTCTTAGTTCTACCAATTAGGTCGGTAATTGGCACTGTACTGCTAATACTCATTGCCAATAACCTTGCTGCAAACTTACTTTTTCAGTATATAATACATTGTTTAGGCCTTATATCCTCTGATGTGTGTATCCAAACCATGGTGGAGATGATGAACAGATTAATAGCTACGACATTGCCTGCAGAGCACTAAGCTTTCGTTACCTTCTTAAATGAGCCAGCTTTAGAAAAAATTAACAGATTTTATGTGGAAAAAATACGTATAAAGCTTCTCAAAAACTGAAGTCTTTCACCTCTAAAGGAAGTCACATATTCTAGGTGTAGTCCTTGGATCAAATCAGAGACTGGTGCTTACATAAAATAGAAAAGTGGCAGAAAGGAAAATGACACACTACTTTCTGAATGCAATAAATGGGAATGGGCTTTTTTCACCAACATCATGATTATTTTAAAATTTAAAATTTCTTTCTAATATTTTTAGGTATTTTAAATATAAACATCTAAATTAAAATAGTATAATAATGAGGAAATGTAATTCTCAACCTTGGACTGATAAAGCTATTTATCAACTCACTCTTGATTTCATGAGACTCCTAGGCACCAAAAGTGCACTTGCCTTTGGTGAAAGTAGTCACCAGTTTGATTCCCAATGTTTATGAGATGGCTTTTGCTGTTGAAGCACTTTTATAATAATAACAATATCTTTACTGCACTATTGACTCATTTTACCTTATGCTATTAATTTTTTGGTGGATTTGTTGAGTGCTATCAGGATGAATAGTATAAATGATAAAAAGATATTTTCATGGGAGCAGATGTTCATAAACTTATCTGTTAATGTTTATCATTTATTGGTATGTATCTTTAAGTAGCATTAAGTATGTACTTCTGTGTAATAACTTAATTCATCCAGTCTTAAAGTTAGAGTGTAACAGACATGTTTTGGGTGTCATTCTTTAAATAATTATTATAAAATTGTTTCCATAAGTTTTCTTAATTATTTAGCTCTAAATGTATTGATTTGATATATTTTTATGTAGGAGATCCCTGTACAATATCAATCCAGATGGAGCTGGATGAAGCCATTCGTCTCTATGAAGTAAACAAGGATTCTGAATTAACCATTCACGGTAAAAAAATGTTTTTGATTATTCTGCTTTTAACATTATCGATTATCATATCCTGTATTTATGTATATTTAAGTATAATTATGTTGGCATTGAGTGAGTTATCTTGGATACACTTAGAGCAATTATATTGTTTTGTTAATGGAATGCATGAGAAATAGCATATTCTTAGAAAGTTTTCCACCTGGTTTGCTTCATTTTTCAATCAATTATGTATTACATACTAACTATAAATAGAATCGCAGGTAGTTTTGCTAATGATTGAAATCATTAAAGAATGTTTAAAAATATATATTTCTTGGAGTCCCCATATGCCCAGTTTTGCATTAGGAATAGATGTTGCACAAATTGAAATCTTATGTAGTTTTGGGATTATCTATCTATTATATATAGCTACTTCTGTGGATATATATATATATATATATATATATATATATATATATATATATATATATATATATATACAAGTAAAAGTTGCTTGCATACTGCAAGCTATCAGTTGAATGCAGTATCATACCAAGAAAGGCCTTAAATCAATGTTCAAAACTTCGTGCAAATGACCGCCTGTCGTCGAACTAAAGACCCGATCGGGCGTCACAATTGCATATTAATATTAGATATAGCTATATATAATAGATGTGCCATTCTGATCTGTTCCAATATTTCGATTCAATATCTTATGAGGAAGTTCCTAAAATAAGAATACGCTATCCCCCTTTGAAATACACGGTAGAAAAGAAATGATGCTCAGGCATCGAACCAAGAACCGTCAGGGGAACGGCAAACAGCGTATATGAAACATATGAATTGCTTCTATGTACAATTCATTTTATATCATTCCCGGTTATCGGATAAGCATTAAAAATAATTGTCAAAATTCACCGCTATACATTTTATACCAGAGAATTTTGCACCCACTTGGCGTCGAACTCACAGTTGTTTGGTAACATTTCTTCAGTTAGTACAATAGATAACCACGGCATATCCAACCTCCGTGATTTTCACTGTTCTATGGCTCCGAGTAAGGACTCAAAACAATTTTCGAAAATTCACACGAAAGACCGCCTGGCGTCGAACACAGGACCCATTCGTGAGAGACAATGGCATATGAATGTTAGAGAAGTGCCACTCTGACGTGTTACAAAGTTTCAATTCAGTATCTTATCGGGAAGTTCCTAAAATAAGATTCCGCTTTCCCCATTTGAAATACATGGTGGAATTGGAATGACCGTCTTGTATCGAACCAAGGACCACGGGAGAAAAGTCGACCCTCATGAAAGAATGTTCTCAAACGCCTCTGTCACCATTCCGGGTTTTATCTTTGAAGCTTATCGGGAGGGCATTAAAAAAAACGTCATAGATTTCAGCAATGCATTTCTTACGGAAGCATTTCGAACCCACCTGGCGTCGAACACACGGTCATTTGCAAACATTTCTTCCTTTGGTACTATGGAAGACCATCTTATCTGCAAACACCGAGATTTTGATTGCTCTATCGCATCGAGAACGGCCTCAAAATAGATTGCAAAAATTCCCGCAAAAGACCACCTAGCGTCGAACTCAGGACCCTTCCGTGAGAGAAGATAGCAAAATAATATTAGATAAGTGCCATCCTTACTTGTTCCAAAGTTTCGATTCAATATCTTATCGGGAAGGTCCCAAAATAAGATTCCGCTTTCCCCATTTGAAATACATGGTGGAATCGGAATGACCATCTTGCATCGAACCAAGGACCATAGGAGAAAAGGTAAACCTGATGGTAGATTGTTTTCAAACACCTCTGTCACCATTCCGGGTTTTATCTTTCCAGCTTATCGGGAAGGCATTTAAAAAAAATCGTCAAATATTTCAGCAATACATTTCTTATGGAAGAATTTTGCATCCACCTGGCGTCGAACTCACGGTCTTTTTGTAACATTTCTTCCATTCGTAATATAGAAGACTACCTCAACTTCAACCTCTGAGATTTTGGTTCCACTATCTTACCGATAAGTGCCTGAAGAAAATTTTCGAAAATCCGCGCAATGCATTCTTATGGGAAAATTGCGATTTTTGGGACATTCTAGTATCGAACCCATGACACCTAGCGTCGATGTCTGCATTATTCTGGCATCTAGAGTGTGGCGCCAGTACGTTGAAAAAATCTGACGTCGACGGCGCTCGTGGAACATGGTCAGAATTCGTATCCCCTATAAATATATATATATAGGTACGAGTAAAAGTTGCTTGCATACTGCAAGCTAATTGGTAAAAATGTACTATAAGTTCCCCTTATGGGTAACATTTTCGAAGCTTATCCAGCAAAATTCTTAAAAATTGCCGCAATGCATTTCTTACGTGAGAATTTTTCATCCATCTGGCATAGAACTCACGGTCAAAGGTAACCTTTCTTCCACTGGTTCCACAGAAAACTACTTCAAACGCAAACGCTGTGATTTTGAATAGTCTCCTGCATTGAGAAAGGCCTCAAAACAATTTTTAAAAATTTGCGTAAATGACCGCCTGGCGTCGAACACAGGACCCGTTCGTGAGAGACAATGGCATACGAATGTTAGAGAAGTGCCGCTCTGACGTGTTTCAAAGTTTCAATTCTATATCTTATCGGGAAGTTAACTTAACTGTTTGGAATGCTTTCATGATAACGTGGAAAAATGAAACCCAGTATGTGAACAGGGATCGAAGAATAATCGGATACTTATGGTAAATTCTCACCAATTAGCTTGCAGTATGCAAGCAACTTTTACTCGTATTGGAGTTAAGATAACTTTCTTTGGTACCAATTGAAGAAATGTTACCAAAATACCTTGAGTTCAATGCCAGGTAGGTGCAATATTCTCCCATAAGGAATGCATTGCTGCAATATTTAACAATTTTTTAATGTCTTTCCGATAAGCTGGAGAGAGAAAACTCGGAAAGATAGTAGAGGTGTTTGAGTAGATTGTTTCACGTGGTTCACTGTTTCGCTAATAGTCCTTAATTCGATGCAAGAGTGTCATTTCGATTCTACCATGCATTTCAAACGGGGATAACGGGATCTTATTTTGGGACCTTCCCGATAAGAAATTGGGTCGAAACTTTAGAACAGGTCAGAATGGCACTTATCTAGCATAGATATGCAATTGTCTCACGAGCGGGTCCTTAGTTCGACGCCAGACGGCTTTTTGTGGGAATTTTTGAAAACTGTTTTGAGGCAGTTCTCAATGCGAATGAGCTATCAAAATCACGGAATTTACAGATGAGATGGTTCTTCTGTAGCAGTAGTGGAAGGAATGTTACCAAATATTGTTTAGTCGTGATGTGAATGCTAAATTCTCACTTTTAAAATGTATTTTTACCATGTTTAAGAATGCTTCGGAATACTTTTGCTATAAAATGGCAATATGAAATCTTCTAAAATCTGGAATGTGAATAGGGTCATATATATGTATCGGAGAATAATCAAGTACTTATGGTAGAATTTCACAGATTAGCTTGCAGTATGGAAGTAACTTTTACTCGTTTATACTTGTAAATAAAAAAATTGCAGTAAACACAGGCAGAAAGATAGATAAATTTATTTTATGAGTATTTAAAAACCTTCCCTTATTAGTATAACTTAAATAAGAGAAGCTTTAAATTATTGTCACAGATGCTCTAGAAATGTTGCATGGAAGAATCAGACTGATGTTGCTGATATTAATATTATCAATCCAACATGCATCCTATATATATATACATTGATTTCATTGCTCAAGTAGGATTTACTATGATTTGTTTTCACTTACTACGAGTATCTGCAATAGTACAAAACTAGAATGGCTCCAGTGAAGTTTAAGTTACATTTTCTGTCTTCATGTACAAGAGGATCTTTTACATCTGCCTTTGAAGTAATTTTACTTCCATATTTCTCAAGGAGGAGGAGGCTAAAATTTACTTTGCTGATACAACAGAAACTACTAGTTCTAACTATTAACTATAACTATTTATAACTAGTTATAACTATTTTCTTCAATCTACTTTCGTGATATTAATTGCATATACAGTGATACCTCGAGATACGAGCTTAATTCGTTCCGTAACCTTGCTCGTATGTCAAATTGCTCATATCTCAAAGCAGTTTTCCCCATTGAAATTAATTGAAATGCCATTAATTCGTTCCAGGCTCCAAAATGCCACCCCAGTTGTTCGTGTTACGTGTTTTTGAATAGGAAAAATGTATTTATAAATGACAAATATTGTATAAAAACATAATAAAAGATAACGTAAAGAAATAAACCGGCTTTAGAAGAAAGAAGGCTCAATCAGAGATTTAAATTGCTAGATAATTTCAGACAGAGCATGTTCTTAGAAGATGTAGCCGATATTATGTGCCCTCTTTGCCATATAGGCCGTTCTGGTACAGCGAGAAAGATCAGAGAAAAAGATGCTAAAACCAGTCGATTCAAGAATTCTTTTTTTCCGAGAACAATACGCGAAAATAATCGACTAGGCAAATAGAGTCATGGTGGTGGTGGCGTGTGGCAGGGGGTGCTTGCACCCCCTGCCACACGCCGAAAGGCGGCTTGCAGGGTACATATGTAGATGTAGATGTAATTTTAGTTACTGCTTTTTTCTTCACTGGTCTTTGCCTTTTTTTGCTGGATTAAAAAAAAACATGTCCAAGGAGGTTTGTTCCTTCTTCCCTTTCAGAATGTTGCGGAAATGAGTTAGGCGATTAATCTTCTCCTCTGTCGTTAATGTAAGTCCTATTCGGCATCTTCTTCCAGAAAAGCTCGTCACAGTTGAAGACTTGTATCGGTTCTATCTATCGGTTCGGAAAAAGTTTTGAGATAATCCTCAGCTGCCTTCAGATCCGAACTTGCAGCCTCACCATGTCTGACAACGTAGTAAATGCCGGTCCTTTTCCTAAAGTTGTCAAATTTGCCTCGACTGGCTTTAAACGAGTCTTACGATGCCTCGTCCGTGGAAGTGCGTGGAGTCTGATTCAGCAAATCACTGTAAATTGCTCGTGCTTTCTCGCATATGATGCCCTGTGTTAAAATATCGCCTTTAAGCTGCTTCTCCGTAACTCAAACAATCAGCAGTTTCTCCATCTTTTCATGGAGAGAGCTCCGGAGCTTAGAAATTATTGTAACGCCCTTAGCTGGCGTTATACCCTTTATTGACTCCTTCTGTTTAAGCACAGTACATATCGTTGAAGTACTACGCCCGTGCTACCTCGCCAAGTCAGCTACTCGCACATCTCGCTCATTTTTTCTATGATTTCACGCTTTAATTCAATAGACGTCATCTTCTTTTGAGCATTGACCTTTCCACTCACTTTCTTTGGACCCAAGGTTATAAAAAGAAATGTGATAAAGTATTTAATTGCGCAAAAAGCACAAATCCCTAGAAAAACTTATCAAAGATGCTTCGACAGCAAGGTAAATAAGTATACTGGGGGATGCGTTGGATAATGCGAGACGCACGAGGCACAGTAAACTGTTGGGTCGTGTGTAGCCGGCAGTTCCTCGTATCTCAAATTTTGCTCATATTTCAAAGCAAAACTTCGCTCGCTTGACGACTCGTATCTCAAAAAACTTGTATGTTAGGGCACTCGTATCTCGAGTTACCACTGTATCCTTCAGATTCGGATGAGTCACTCTGAAGGGGGAAATGCATGGGTAAATTAATTTGATACCTGTATTTAGTTTGGTACCACAAGACAAATTACTGTTTTAAGTAAGTGAATGTTGATGTGAATGCAAACGGCAGATATTTTGAGCATTTCCTTTGATCTTTTCCCAAACATATTCTTACATCCTTAGGTATTCATTTAACCCAAGTGCTGTAATCCCTCAATTGTGTTTTAGAAATTGCTTCTATGGGAATTTAAATTTAAAGGAACTGAAATCTTGTGTGTATTATTTTCTCATACTTCTGCCACTTTGAAGTTATAAAAATTGAAAATTTTGATAAAGATTTTGAATTCTTACAAAATTTATGTGGATTGTTTTAGATCTGCATTTTTATAACATTGAGAAAGTCAACAAATCTCATTTTTCTGCATAAAATGTTGTGTGGTATACTTCCATACACGGCTCCACTCACTGAGAGAGATTACCCTATTTACATATATAGGTTGTTTCATCTATGATAGCATTCTCAAAAACAGCTTATATACTTTGTTCCCTTCTCTGAAGAAGGATACATTTTCCTGTTAGCCACATTACTGTTGTGTCGATTTTCACTTTCTCAATCTGCCTTCCTAATGATTTACAAGTATATTCTCCATTATTTTTCTTAAAATGCAATTTCTTCTTTTTGACATCCTAATCAAGGAATTATGCAAGGAATGCAAAAACATTGCAAACTTGTAAGTAAATTCTTGATCTTAACAAATTCCTTTTCCTTACACAAAAAATCACCCCAGCAATTTGTCTTTCAGATCCCCTCTTTCTATATATTTGTTTAATATATTTTACTACTTAGCTTTCGCATTTGTTTACAAGAAAGGGTCCCAGTAGATCCATTTTTTAACTAAGAACTACAATATCCCATTTGCTCTCAATTTCAAAGCAACTATTTATTCATTCTGTCCACTATTGCTCCTTTCTTGGCTCTTTTTTCATCTCCTTATCATCCTTACGGCACAGACAGCATTGGAGTTTCTATTATCTAAATTTGAAATGATTCAGGACTGCAGTAAAAACAACCCTTATGAAGGTAACACATGTTTTTACTAGGTGCTAAAATAACCATAGTAGGTTAAAATTGTTGTCTTGGACACAATAACTATGAATTACGTAAGATTTTCCATTATAAATGATAAAATTCAGTCAAAATTCTGAATATGGTAGCTTTCCAGTATTTTCCTTCTAAATATAGCTCATTTAAATGGCAAATATGTATGTAAAAAATTCTATTTTTTTCGTAACAGGAGATTTTTGTGGCTAAGAATTTTGGTACCTGGAGCTAGGTTTATTATTTTGTAAATATTAAAATTTTTACTAATTATTTGTCATTATTTTCTGCAAAATTACAAAGTGTGAATCTCTTCTCTGACTTAATATCTGGTTCAGTTGGTATCACAAAAATGATTGTGAAAAACAACTTCTTGTTTGGTTTAGAAATAGTGCCCATATGGATGTATTTTACCAGTGGAACTTTCATTATATTCAGGTTTTTGGGATACTAAGCTCCTAAATAAAACCATTGTGTTTTCTTTTTCTCCATGAAAATGTTTGCATAGCAATTGATTTCCTCAATATCAGTGTTTATCAGTTCAATATCAAAAACCAGCTTAATAGAGTGTAAAGGGGTTATCATTAGGTATTATTCATTTCATTGAACTTTTACTATCAGTTGAATGGAACTTACTTCTTGCGGTATTGATATGTGGAGTATGCAAGTATGAGTATGTTCCTTTAACAATTTCACTTCCTCAAATTCTAAACTTGTACTTTCTGAAGGCATTGGATACTCTTCTGAAGGCTCCCTGGTAGATAAAAAAACATTTATACTGTAATTTTCATGTGTAATCTTGCCCACCACTTCTTCCTTTCTTTGGAATTTACTTATGGATGCTATAGTTGCACATTGAATGATAGGGAAGCTCAGTGTGGGAAAAAGATTAAGATCAACTAATGGAAAATAAATTTTGTTTTGTGGGAATTTCTGAATCATTATATTTTTTAAGAGATTAAAGAGTGTTGAGTCAAAGGCCTTGGCAGGAAAGAAAAATGTCCATCTTTGGAAATATTCTTAAAATATATTTTCCAAATGTAGCTGTAACTGTGAGCTGTGAGTTATTGAGTGAGATTCTCTAGTCCTGTCCTGCATTTTCATTCAAATCTTATCTGAAGTATTTATGACAGTATTTATTCAGGAAGTAACTTATTAGCAGAAAGGAACTGCTCCTTTGGGTTTCAGCTTTTGCATTTGTGAAAGAAAACATCATTTCTCATATACAAGGCCAGTTTAACATCTTGTCGTGTAATTTATCTCTGTTTATACAATCCTATTTGTGATTATTGCAACAAAGTGAAAGAGTAATGAACCCGAGCTGGTGAATATATAGTTCAGTGTATCAGCGAAAAGCGTTTAAGATTGTAAATTGATGGACATGAGCTCTCTTGTGTGGCTAGGAAGGTCAATGTTATGCCAAGCTCAGTCAGTGAAGAATTATCACACAATGAGGAATAGTCAAAACTAGTGCAAGGATGCTTCATCCATTTCAAAGAATACAATATCATATACTAAATAGTCTTGGCCGTGATGTGGTGGAAATAACTAATTGAAAGCTGATGTTTAACCTGAAGATGGTTATACACCGAAACGGGTAGTTCTCAAATAAAACATTATGTGGAAAAGTAAGCATCAGCTTTCAATGCAATATCAATATGTGAGTCGGTTTGATCAGGGCAGAATGATATGTCTCCACTTACATCATAGTGATGAATGTCTGAAAAGAAAGGGAAAGTTAAGAGTGGGTGCTGGACCTCACATGTTACCATGAGATGACCATCATTCCATCCATAATATACTGTTCAACTTAGTCCATGGTAATAGAGCACTGCAATGGGCTGTCTACATCAATGGTTTGGCAGTGTCTGCTGCTGGGGGGTGGCACGCATACCATTGCATCACCTATCTCTGTACAGATACCACAAATGTCTCAGGTTGCAATGTGCATGTGAATGCTGTTGCTGGTGTGTGGAATAGCATAATGTAGTGCTTTTGGTAGAGTCCATTTTCAATGTGTCCTACAGTGAAGGCCTTGTGTTAGTTGCTGCCATTGTGAATGTAATTTGGGTACCTGCATTTTTGAGTGACAAATGTCAAGTGTTATGGTTTGGTAATATGATTGTTTGGCAAGTTTTTTGTTATAATCCTACAGCTACTAGTGTTATGCTCTATGGACTTGATTACAAACTACTTGGAGGGAGACTCTTGAGGAGCTTATACAATCTTTCTATACCTCAACAATGATAGGCATTCACAAAATAATCAATTCTCTTGGTTGTAAAACACAATTTTGTAATCCTAATCATTTGTCTATGTTCATGTATCTAACCAATAGTATATATTCATTTCAATCAGATGTAGTCTTCTTGCTATTAAAATTTTGCAAACAGTAGAGTATAAACTTCTCGTATGGTTGGATCAAAAAACTTGCAGAGGACGATTTCAGGCAATTTCCTCAAGCTTTTATTTTGAAGTAGCAATATTCAGAATTATGTGATCTGATTCATAGTAGCCATGTCCTATAAAAAATAATCAAATGTTACTCTTTTGCTCATGTGAGGAAGGAATAATTAAATGTATAGGTTTTACTTGACCTCATTACTCATGTTAATATGATATCTTATTTGATTGTATTCTGCACCATGTATGCTCTTCCTCATGGTTGTAGAAATATTTAAAGATTGAATATTGAATTCTATATTTGTGATAAGCATTCAATTACAAGTTAAGTATTGAAAGGATTAACAAGAAGAACATTTCAACATGGGGCTCTTCGATTGCAAAAAATCAATCTAATATACTTTTGTGGAAAGACCACAAAGTATATTGGATTAGACCAGACCAGATTTTTTTGAGAGACAGGACTAAAAAAATTCTCAAGTTTTATAATGTCTATCTATTTTATAGGAAAACTATGTTTGGAGTAATAATATAATTCCAATCAACATTCTTCATAAAACTTCATAATCTTTAATTTTCTTCCTAATCCTATTGTATGATTGATATGAATATAATGAATGCAGTCTTTACCTTTATATCATTACATTTTAGGATTGCTAAAAGTAGCTTTTGAATATTAGTAATGAAATTATAACTTGTCTGCTGTTTTACTTACTTTACAAAAATTTGTACGCTTTAATTCATTTTACTTTGTTCCAAACAATGACTTTTGGAACCTCATCTACCATATTCAGATTACTAGTGGTTGGTTTTTCCTTGCCTTTTGTAATATCATATATCTTCATATTACATTTTACCTGCAATATCTGCAAATCAATATGACATTTAATGTAAAAATCTATGCTCATACCGTAAATTAATCTATTACTTGAATGAATATTTTCTTCCAGTGCTCAGATTCATTAATTTATCGGTGTCCTTATTTTCATCGCATACCATCCTTTATATAATAGTCTCAAAACTGATTTTGATTAAACCATTAAATCAATTCCGTTTTGGTTTTGTATAACTAATTTTACTGAGTAAAAATTTAACTGTGTTTATGCATTCAGAAAGTTGTCAAAGTCCTTATGAAATTATTTTCTATTAATATTTCATATACTATTTATCCTAATGAATGTAGATGAAAGATGAAAACACATGATATACTTGCTGCATTTTAGATATAGAAATGAAGGAGAAAAAGTCCGCCACTTGGGGAGTGGGAGATCCGGGTTCGAGTCCAGGCTGTGGCGGACTTTTTCTCCTACATTTCTATACCTAATGAATGTAAACATAAATATTTTTTATTAAGACGGTTAGAGAAAGCTTCACCAACTGCAATAAGAGATTTTAAGTCTGTGCTACTATTGCTAAAATCCGGGTTATAAATTCAAACCTTTCTAGGAGGTTTAAATCTGAAGCTGATAATTCGCAACTTGAGAGGTTCATGACTCTATTATGCTCCACAGGAATATCATTTACAGGGATCACAGATGGTTTAATGGACGTTAAGTGTATTAATTTACTGGTGAATGGAATTTAACTTTTGGAAACATACCCTACTTGCCCACTATCGAATAGCCTCATCCACCTATAACCATTCGATATACAGGAGGGAGTGGACTAATTCTCTGTGTAATATGAAGAGATGGTGGCAGAGGTTAGCTCTCTTAGCATACCAATACTGCAACTCTCTTCAGATTTACTCTGCTGACTCCACAGCTCCCTGTGCTGCTCTTGAAGAAGATTTCGTGGTGGCATTGATATATCTCAGAATAACTCCTCTTCTTAGGCATTCAGCATTGAAAAAGCTGTTCAAAGACTTTTCGATATAATAAGATACAATAAGATTACTGTGAATTCTTCGTTTCCAGATGAAATATTTTAAAGCAACCGATACGTAATGTTACTTACTTCGTTACTCTGTGTTCTCTTAAAGGAATTAATGTATTTATTTTTTAACGAAATGGATATTTTTATGTAAATGAAAATGAGTTAATAATTACAGAATATGTATGAAAGCTTTCTGTTCTTAGCCATAAAATGTTTTTGGTCTCCGCTAAGAATATATTCAAGCGGCTTCATTTACCGTCCAAGCGTCACTTTTTTTATCTTTAAAGAAATTGATGGAAGCTCCGTTCATCAATCGCGGTGAGTGTGATGTATCGACCCTTCCTAATTGAGCATACGACTCTCTTAACCCTCTCATATTGAGAGCTACTTTCTGACGTGAACCTCATTTCCGATGCTTATGTTACTTTGCTGTCAAGCCAAAATGAACCAAAAATATTTACGTCAATGAAAATTCTAAATTCGAATTTCATATTTTTAACGACTCAACCGAGGTTTTAAACTTTAATTTCTTCTTCGTTGTAACTGAACCACCGTATGCTTTTCTTCATCGAAAATAGGAAGTGTTCAGTCATTACCAACTTACGTATTTTTTGTTTTAGAAAATCCTTTTCAAAGGTTGTTCGAATTTTGTTTGATGACACTAATAAGGCGCCCATTTATCTTATCCCAATCAGAGAAGTATCAGCCTTTGCTTTCATGAAGGTTGCGTATTATATGGGGCCTAATGGAGTTTAACTACAAGGATGACGGAAAAGCTAGCATTCCTCGAATAATGTGTATTTTCGAGTAGCATTTCTTTTTCCTATATGTATGTGCTTGATTCATTGCCAGTCTTAGAAATAAGTTTTCTTTGCTCTTCGAAATTTTTTATCCCAACCATTTTACTTGGCATTCTATTGTGATAAATATTCTATTTTTCGTTGATCCACCGAAGCGAAAAATCTATACATCCTACGTCGCACAATGCGCTAGAATCGAAAAAAGCTGGCCAAAAATAAGAAAACGCTTTTCTTGAGTGCGGACCTCGAAACGTCGCATAATTGATTATGAATAAATCGTGCATACAACTATGGAAGTAATTTACGTTGTATCCTTCGCATAAAAATTATACAGGAGGTCAAAGTTCGCAAAAGTTGAGCAACTTTTGCGAAAATTTCCCGTTTCCGAATTTTCGCGAAATTCTTCAACTTAGTTAGAGTCGATTGGGAACCCAAACTAGGAAAATCTTCGGGTAAAATATGCCATATTATAAATATGGCATAATTTGTCTTTCATAAGACTTACTTTCAATGAGCTCTGTTGAATATTTGTATACTTTATATTACAAAATGACCGCCCCTTATTTTGGAACAAATTTTTACATAAAGCGAGGAAAATAGTAGATTGAGACACCGTGTGACATGGGATTACTTGCAACACAATAAGCTACAAACCTTCCTAAATAGCAATCTGCAATAAAATCTTGCCCCAATTTGCTCAAATAATATTTAAGTCAACTTTTCGACAACTCTGCAAGGGCTAAACTCGCGCCCATTATACGCGAAAATGCACAGAAATAATTTATATCGATTTTATTTTTTTTTAATATTGAGTAATAAATTCCACCACTCGATGCATTCTTTACTTCTGCATTAGTAAAGAATTTTTAAATGAAAAGAGCAATTTTTCGCAACGTTTGACAGAATCGCGCCTTGCTACTTACGGGGAAATACACGGGAAACGATTCTCCATAAGAACGCTGTACTGTCAACGAAACAGTGTAGTAAGCCTACTTTCTCGCGACAGATGCTGTTTGAATTGAATGAAATTGTTTCCCAATGAAGCCAATTATAAAAGAGGTCGTTTAAATACTTTCTAAGAGTCTCATTCAAAAGCAACCAAATCTTAGTAAAAAATTATTTAGTTGGAATGTAACTCCAGAAAAAATTCGTCGTGCTGTCCAATTTATACGTCGCCTAAAACTTTTTGGTTTCTCACGAGGAAAAACTTGTCTCGAGAGAAATCGAGATGCGAGGGTGGGTCAATAAGTCCGTGACCTCGTGAATTTCCCGACTATTAACCTGAAAATTAATACTTCTCTAGTCAAGAACTATCTGTGAACGGGTAAATGTCGAAGTTCTAGATAGTTGCGTTATTTAGTTTGTGTTTTACAGCCACTGAAATGAGATAACTACGTGAATTTTCGAAAAGGGGAAAAAAGCGAATTTCGTGTACTCTTTAAGCGTCATTTTTTGCGGAAGAAAACCATCATTAAAATCAAAGAGAAGCTAGATAAATACTATGCGGACTCTGCACCATTGATTTATGTAAAAACAATGTGGTTTACTGAATTTCTTTGTGGTGGCACAGGCACAAGTTACGCCGGTCGTTCTGGACACGCAATTGAGGTCTCCACAACAGTAACAAAGGAAAAAATCCATGATATTGTGTTGGCCGATCGGAGATTGAAAGTGTGCGAGATCGTAGAGACCATAGGCATATCATATAGTTTGGTTGTTTCGATTTTGACTGATAATTTGTGTATGAGAAAGCTATCCATATGATGGGTGTCGCGCTTGCTCTCAGTTGACTACGAAAGGTGGGTGTGACTACTTCAAAAGTGTTCTTAGCGTTGTTTAAAAGAAATCCAGATGAGATTTTACGCCATTTCATAACTGTAGAAGGAACATGGAGACCAAGAAAAAACACCGGAGACCAAGCAGCAGTCGAAAAAGTGGATTCTCGGGGCGAATCGGCGCCGAAGATGACCAAGGTGACGGGTGAGGGTTAGGTGACGTTGAAATTTCTGTAAGGCTGTGAGGTTTCGAAGCGTCGGCGATTCGAAGCGCGAAGCGGATTACGCTCTTTGATATAAAAGTCAAAAACTCAAGTTCTATTCAAGATATCGCATCGATACAAATTGCAAATGAAAATTACAACATTTATCTCGATTTCTCTCAGACAAGTTCTTCCTCGTGAAAAACCAAAAAGTTTTAGGCGACATATAAATTGGACAGCACGACGAATTTTTTCTGGAGTTACGTTCCGACTAAATTATTTTTTGCTAAGATTTGGTTGCTCTAAAATTATTCTCATGTAATTTTTATGCATTCAGATGATACGATGAGCAATGGAAGAAAAAATCAGCATTTTATGGTGGATTGTAAGAGAGTAATGGCAGTTTCAAAAATGTTCACGGGTGAAAACTCGGCAATTCATTCAATTTTTGCTTTTAACTTTGTTGTTTCTGCTTTAAATGCATAAAATTTTCACTGTTGTGTTGATAGAGTTATTTTCATTCAAAATTCATCAGAACTTAAGTTTGAATTGGTCAATGTAAACTACGAATCTTAATTATTCCCGTCCGAATCCGTAGCTCCGAGTAAAGGCGACCCGGCGCGAGGCTAACTTCTTCGCTTACGGTAAATTACATTGAGTTTTTCCCTCGTAAGCCCTCCATACTGACTGGAATCTTGAAACGGACAATAGACATAATAGAATTGGTTTATAAAACTTATATATGAAGTGTTCTTTTGGGTGACTGCTAAACATAAACTTAAGAAGATAAGAATCAGTGATAAGGTGGCGTTACAGAAGAATGACAGAAATAAAATGGCTAGACCGAATAACTATTGAAAAAGTCCTCGGATTAGTACACGAAGTCAAATTACATTGTGACAAGGAATAGAGGATTTAATTGAGCGCATAAAAATAGGTTGCTGAAGATGGAAGGGAGGATTGAGAGGATTATTTTAGGAAGACCTAGGTTCGATTATGAGAGGCAGGTCATGGTTATTGTTAACGTTTGATAATATGATGTAATTAAGCGATAGTCTGGGGACGGTTTAGAGGGAGGATTATCGGATTGTTAACTCATGGTAATGATGCTGACTTACAGCCCACACTCATTAATAACAAAGTTAATTTCACTTTTGTTTTTCGACTCGTGCTTATCTTAAAATCCACTACAGTAACATTTATTATGAGGACATAAGCACACTTTCATTTACAGCACTTTCGCGTTTTTCTAAAATTCCTCACTATTAATCACTGGCTGATTCTGTTTTTCTCCTACAATATGGAGGCGTTCAGCACTTCGTCAATTTGTTATGCATTCGTCTAAAATCAGGGCTAACACTACAAAAAAGCATTTATTGTGGAGAGCTAGAATTTTTAGGAAATTTTTCAATCTGCAAAACGGTCTAAGTTCCTTTCGCGGTCTTTTCCTTTTCTCGCTGGTGTTGAAATTTCTTTACCGCCATCCTTATCGGATTTCCTCAGTAGATACCAGGTAGTGAATTCTTGGGTTCCTTTTGGATGCAGCGAAACGCCTCAATGGGAGGATCAAAATCTACAGAAAAGAAGTCGAGGAAAAATTTGGTTTGAGATGCTTGCGATATCGATAGACGATGCCCTGTGGTCTTCTCCGCTTTCATTAGGTATCGTTTTGTTCACTTCCAGAGACTGCTTGCCAGTGATAGGCGATCTTCCGTTTTGTCTTTGATCCCACGAATCTACGAGTCACGCCAGCGCACGAGTCCGTCGTATATGAATAAAAAAATTTTAGTGTATTGAATAGATCGGAAGACTTGCACAGGTTTTACTGCCCATTTGAATCATCCCTTATGGCGCAGTGAATCTTCAACCTCATGTTAAATATATGCATGCTGTTCTTATGAAAAATACGTACTCGGAGAGGATCCAGACGAGTAACATCAACCGGTACAAAAAAAGGTTTATTCTCCGACCTAAATCGGAATTTAGAGTTAATTGAGGTTACAGTTGAGATAAGGTGACGTGTTATCACCCCGTTATCGATAAAGTTATAGGATTGATTTTGCGTCGCTCCGCAACCACCATTTTGTGTTTTTCCAATAAATTACTACTTGCGGATTTTCCCGTCAATGTATAATTTTTGTTTCAAAATATCTTGTTGCGGGCTTAAGGGACATCATGTGTTTAAGTGTGTCATATCTTAAGTGTGTATTAACTGAATAATATTTTTTCATCGACGTCGAAGTCGATTTTCAAAATGTTTTCCTTGGGGCTCAAAAATTAAGTTTTAAGTAATTTTTTGAGTCATAAGGAAAATCGACATTGGCTGATCCTCCTAAGAGATTTACGTCATCCGAAATATATCATTTTTTGTCATTTATTCTTGTATTTTGTATCATTCACCGATTTTTTCAAATCATTTAAGTCATTTCAGCCGGAAAATTCCCGGGTTATCTTGCTTAAATTTCTCAGCGAGAGAATTCATCCGCCCGATTGTTGCCCATTTAAATTTCCCGAACGCGAGATAATAATATTTTGATTATTTTTTATAACGTCGGGATGTTAGGAGGATTTTCTATGTGGTTGCACCTTATCGAAATCCATCCTGTTCATCTACATGTAAGTCGGGGAGCACCCACTCGGTGCATTCGCGGGGTAAAAACGTCAGTAGGATATAAATTTGTATTTGCGCCGCTCACGCCGCACCGGTTGCTCCACGGTCGCGGTATCAGTCGAGCCAACGCCCGGCGACATGATTAAAGAATTACAATCTAAGCCAGATTTCTGTTCGCTTTTGGTGAAGTGACGTGGCCCGCACCTGCCTTAATCGCGTTCACCGCGATCGCGTGTGTATTAGACGTTCGGATCGTTACTATCGACCGGGAAGGCGCAGAAGGGAGCAGCGGGGGGAGGGGGCGTGCAGGGAGGGAAGAAGCGGCAGTCGCGCGCGATGGCGTGGGGCTACTGGAACGCCACCGCAGCTGCGGACGGCGGTCGTTCTCCAAGGCGCGAGCAGGTGCGCCCTCCCCCCCCCGACGAAGGTACGCGCATCCGAGCCACATTTGCCGTATATTATTGATCTTTTGCGGGCTTCGCTTTTCTCGACAAGATACTTAACACGATCGCGAAAGTTTCGGTTCCGCGGTGCGGTTGCAGATGGTGTTTTGTGCATTCGAGTTTTTGTGAATATCTTTATGTTTTTCGTTGGTTCTTTGAGTCATCGACTGTGGTTGCTGTTGGATTCGGGACTCTATGTTTTTCAATGCGATGCTTTAGGAGGTTTAATTGTTGAAGTTACCGGTAGTTATTCTGCTGGTACTTTATCCTTTCTGTGATTGCTTACGGTTTGCCGGTGTTCTCAGTCATTGTCTTTTCATTTGTTATACCCTGTCATAGTGAAAAGGAGTGAAAGTTTTACGGTGATACCCAAGTTCCTCTGAGCTTCCTCGATTACTTTTGTCTGTAAACTTTATCACCTTAATATTTATATACTGCCTTATTGTTGTTTCGATTTTAATGTAGTCATAGAATTTTCTTGAAAGTTATTCGATAAAGGTAATCATACCTAATTTTTAATATTATGTTCACTCACATTTGTACAGCTTAACCAACCATAGAGAGTCGGGAAATAGCTGTAGTGTGTTTAGAAATTTATATTGGATTGTTGATCAGTGTTGTTAGTGGAATTCTTGGCCAAATCTCATCAATTATAATGAGGACAAGCAAAACAATGTGTTTGTGATCATATTTGAGCTTTAAAGGTTGATTTTTTTATCTTAGGAGTTGATGTTGCCAATTTATGAAATAATAGGATATTCTTCAAGAATAGAATAGCTGAAACATTTATCTTCATTCTTTTAATATGGCTCAAGAAGAGCAAATTGAAGAGTATAGTACGTGTTTTAATTTATACAGTAGTATTATTCTAGAATTCTTAGCTGAAATTCGATATTTGTGGACAGTGATATTGAGGATCAAATTGCATTTTGTTTCAATTTTAGTAAATAATATAATAGTTAGTTGTTAGTAATAATAATTCGGTTAATGAAATTTGGGGATTGCTTTCCTAATCCCATTATTTATAAGCAAAAGAGAATATGAAATCGAGTTTTGTCATTTCTCAGATAAACAAAAATCTACTGCCATTTTTTCTGGTAAATAACTTACACCCAGCACATATCACTTTGAATGTTTCTTGTTAATATGGTAAATGAGCCCACTGCACTTGTCAATGATTTGATTATTCTTTTTGATCTCATTTGATTTACCTTTTCGTGAACAAATGAACAAAGAAATAAACATTTAACCTGCAGTTTAAATGGATTTAATATATATTTGTTATTAAATGTATGGAAATCCTTTGTAATGTGGAATTTCCTAGCATATCATTTAGTATAATTCTTATCTTTATCATAATTTTAAGGGAAGAGATAGAGCATAATCATAGCTGCTGTTATCGGTGAAAATCCTCCTTTCCTTTTGAGATTGTCTAAGAATGTTGCTTTAAGCATTAGAGTGTTTTAAAAGTTATCAAATATATATTAGCTGCTGGAAAATAGCAGAAATTATTTGATATAATATTACCAAATCAGACTACTCGTAAATGAAGAAGTTGTTAGTGTTGTTTGTGCTGTGATAGATAGATGTCAATAGTACCAAGTTGGGTGGAAGAATCTATAGTTTTCAAGTACAGGTTTCTTAAAACTTTATGAAGACCATCTCTATCTTACATTTTGAGTGAAGATGCATTGTTTCTCTTCATATATTTCTGGTGAACTAGATGCAACTTTCCTCGAAAAATCACTGTCTTCATTATCCGCTTACTAGACTGTTTGGCCAATTATAAGATAGTATTTTACCTGTGTAATAAGCATATTGTTTTCATTATTTTCAATTGATTCTTTATGCCATTAAAAATAATGTTATGAAACAGTCTTTTCAACAGCCCATTGTCATTATATTATAATTTCATTCATATGTAGGAGCTTTAAAAATTTTTAAATAATTTCACTGGCAGTTGAAAATGTTTCTAGAAGTAGTTGCCTTAGAATTAACCAGCAAATCTATGTTTACTTTTGCCATTAGTTTTATTTAAAGGAATAGATAAATGTGTTTGTAGCTTTCTTGGAATTTCTAGAAATGCCTGAAATTAGCATAAATTCATTTTACATATCTTTAAATTCCTCATTCTCATAGTTTAGCATTAAGTTCCCAGTGTTAATTTCTCATAGGATAATGTTTTGAATAGCTTCTCTTCGCAAATGAAATTATGTTTGATAGAATATCATTTTTTGTTAATATATGAGTGCTTAATGATCAGTCTGGGCGAATTTTTATCTATGAAAATAATCTGTGCAAGCAGTCTAATGTTGGAGGAGCAATTTTGTATGCAGCTGGGGTCAGACTGTCCTTGTTGTTCTTTAATTAAGGATTTCATGAGCTCAGTCATAAGCTGAGCTTTGGATGGTGGAAGAGGTGAAAGATTATGAATAAACGAATCTTTAGTTAGGCAAAATTAATGATTTTTGAAAATTTTCTCTATAGACATTAATTCATTGGCACATGGTGTTTAGATGCCCTTGGGTGGCTAGGCAAAAACCCTCTCGACTGTCTAGGTAAAGCCTATTCTGCCGATCAGGGGTCATCCTTAAATAATGTCAGACATTAGGGAGATCTGTTAATCTGTGACACCACATCACACAGTGTATGTGGAGAGACATTTGTGACACGAACATCAAAAATCCTGTGACATAATTTAAGAGCAAACCCTAGGGCACCAACTAACAAGAGATGGAAGGACGCTGAAGCATGGAAATGAGAATAACTTTAAATATGTTTTCAAATTTTGAAAGAATTTTTTTCAATGACGTATCAACAACTTGATTTTTATCATATATAACCATATCATTATTGGTTCACTTCTAAGAATTTTAATGCTTTCCTTTTAATGTGTCAAGTTTTGCCATGACAGTAATACATTGATTAGTGAACAACTTGAGGTCTTTTTATCCACAAGAGTATCATTTTCATTTGCTTCAATATTAGCTTGATAATTTTTATCTCGCAAAAATTGGAAGAATCCTTATACATGTAACTTAGATGATCTAATCTATAAATATAATTACAGGAATATTATTTTCTTACCCTAGTTTGAATTATATGAGTCTACTGCAGATTCAAAGTTATGCTTGGCTGAAAATCTTTGCTTTTGTAGTACTTTGCACTATAACTTGCATCTGTTAATTGAATTGTTTCTTTCATAAGTAACTGATTCATGATGATTTCTTATATTATTTTCCTTTGCTTTCCCATTCAGCATTTAATAGATGAATTTCTATTTCAGGAAACATAATTTATAAATTTTCCAAATCATAAGACACTCGGAATTTTATAAAAATAAAACCCTTGTTCTCAATCTGTATCTGTCACTTCACAACATCTGACAAATCTAAATCAAATCTGTGACTTTCTTTTGTAATATTCTTTATTTATTTATATCTTTTTAGGTTCGTGCTTTTGAATTCTAAATATTTTACTTTTTGCTTAATTATTTGCTAGGCTTGATATTTTTTGATGCAGAAATTGAAGGGAATAAAATGTATAGTTTGATAAATTTTGCTTTTTTCTTGATAACTGCTGAAATCTTTGGTGTAACTTGCTTTTTAGTTGTTTTTGTTTGCCAATGTGTTTGATAAATGATATTTCTTTGTAAAACCTTATTTAATGCCTTTGCCTTGTATTGTATCTTACTTCACGGAAAATAAATGCAGAAATTCTATGGTAACTAATTATTGAAGTTTCATCTTGAATGCTGCTGAAGAGGAGAGTACCTTAAAATGATAGTCCTTGGTAGGAGAGGATAGTTTAAAGCAAAATAGATTTGTAACTGCATAATTTACAAGTATTACTCTAATTCTGCTTATTAAGATAATTTCAATTTAAATTATCCTGTAAACTTCTTTCATAATTTTAAGTTGCGATAATTAGCAATGTCATCAAGAAATAAGTTTTCTACTAAAGGAGTTTCCTCTTTGCTGATCAGAAATTCATTATTAAGATATTGAGAATATTTCTTTGGGTCTTTGGTAAAATAACAGAAATATTTGCTGTGTAAACAAGTTAAAGATTCCAGAAAATGAGCGTTGTGTTTGAATTAATGTTTTTATTCATTTCTGTGAATTCCATTACCTAAATTTTAAATAATTTTTTAGTTTGATGTATTCATGAGATACTCCAATGAAATGATATCTGATGGGTATTTATTAGAATCGTAGTATTATGAACGGTATGTTTTGTATTTAATTGAATACGTAGGGTATTGAATGTCTCTTTCCATTGAATTCTTTTTAGTCAGTTAAAGAGTTGTTATTTGGTTGGTACCAATAATATCTACTCAAATTATTAAGATAGTGGCCCCTTTTTGACTCATCCAAAATGTTTTTATAATGTCAGTTATGACAAGATAATATTATAAAACAAATATTCATCTACTAAACATTTATGTGGGAAGAATCTTAATAATGATCAATATGCATGCACTCATAATAAGATCAATCATTTGTGTTAGCCGCTCTGTGTATCAAAATCCCATTTTCATATTGTACCTTTTGATAAGAGTTTATCTCTCATTCATCAAGCTTTCCTGTCACTTCATTTAAGAGGCAAGAGTATTAGAAGGAGAAAATCATCTGGATTCAGTTAATGAAGGTTACTCGGATATAATTAAATCGCCCGATTTTTCCATCGACTTATACTAAATCACCTCCACTGAATCTGAACGTCTAAGGCAAATATTCACCCTCAAGTGGTTATTCCAACAGCCTAGCGTAACTTTCAGCTGGCAGCGTATTGTAAAAGCACCTTCCCTACTTTGTTTATTGATGGGAAGTTAAATTACTTCATGAGACCCGGCAAATAGGTAACCATTCTGAAAATATCCGCTTTTAAGATATCGGAGCGCTACCTAATGAAACTCTTAACTATTCTATCAAATATAACTCTTCATCCTAATTCTGTCTTGGATTTATTGATTTCCGTCTCTTAAATAGAAGTCGTGCGATGTATTTCTCCCATTCCATTTCATTGGACAATTCCATATATTTTCCTCCACATTTCATATTTATTATGCATCGCTAGTTTCAATGCGTTTTCAAAGCAGAATACTTATACGTAACCCTTGTAAATTTTTCTGCCATTTTTTATATAGTACATTATTATATATCATTTAGAGCCTCGGTCCTCTCGTTGCGGTCGTCGGGTATTAATCGATTGCAAATTAAAACGAATTTTTATATTTTCGTTTGATGTTTGAGATCTATCGACGCATAATTTCTCCGAAAGATTTTCATGACAATCATCAATTAAAATAGAAAAATATTTCGAGATTTATATTAATATTATCTCAGTAGAAAATTTTTACAATAGTTCCCGGTTTATTGCTCGAACGATTTTTCTCCACGGACAAAGTTTGAACCATTTGGGATGACGAAAAGATCGATAACTGCGTCACTAGGGACCCGCCCATTTTCTCTACGCCCTCTTTAAACACATGCAGGACTTCTCTACCAAGAGATTTAACAAGCTTTAGTATAGGATGACCAAAGGAAAAGATAACTTCGGAAATCAGATAATTAGGGGAAGGAAACAAGCTCACTCAAAAAATACGAGCTCCGTACTCTGTACAATTAAACATCCAATGCACGTATTTTCCTTTGAAATTAGCTATTAAATACAAAAGCAGAAAACAAATTGCGAGAAAATCGTCTCTATGGCATTATATTTTATTATCCTCTGTTAATGAGAGCTTGTAGATTTTGAGTATTTTTTTAAGCGGATAATTCCGGATGATAGCGGATACGGTCTTTGGATAATTTTGGACAAGTTAAGCAGGATTCACAGGAATTGTCATAATGGCCATTGATGGTCTTGCTGGTGGTTGTTAAGGTTACAATAGTCACAGAAATCATCCTAAACTGACTGATTCACTAATAAACTGATGCAATTGATCACTGATAAAAACCCATTTATGGAACACAAATCATGTCCAAATTATATATTTCCTATAGAAATTATTCTATTTTCATTTGTCTTATTTTTCTCCTGAGATGTATATTTTAGTTTCTGATTTAATTTCACGAGTTTAATATGTCACTCATCATTGAATATATACATACAAATTATTTAAACGGATTACTAAATCCGTAACCAATTAGTTACCACTGAAATAACAATAAGGAATAATCATCATTAGGATCATCTGATGAAGAAACGGGGGTTAATTTCCCTATTCAAGGAAATGCACAATGCCACCTAATTATCATTCATTTTATATACATATTCATATAATTCATAGCTATGAGAGTGGTCTCAGTAAAATGCTCCTTCTTTAATGTTCTTCTTCTATCTGTGGTAGAGAATCGCTTTGAGCATGCAATGAATGGAATGCTTCAGCAAGGGATCAAGTCCAAGACAGTTATCACATTGCAAGTGCCTCTAATTGAATCCTGGAATTTTTAGATTGAAGCAGGTCTTGCTCATTATTCACTCATTATGATATGCCTAAAGTGGTATTTTATTGCATGCATTAATTTTAGTTCAAAAATTAGCCGTATTAATTAGTAATTTTCAATTATTTTTTTTTGATTTATTGATTTTTAAGAAAAATTCGTAAGTATGAAAGTATTGCAAAAAGTTGTATTTCAAACATCTCATTAGGTATAAACTTAATTGTACATCTACAAACTTTAATACTTTGATGATTTTTCAAATTTTTAGTTGGAAATATTTGACTCTAGCTAGGGAATAAAATGAACTTAGGACCCAATACTATAGGTGATGATTGAACTGATACTGATTTTGGTCTCAAATAATACAGTGTGAATTAATTGATTCTACTTAATTATTGGATTGTTTTCTTTGTATTATAGTGTTCCCAAATGTGCCGGCAGCTCCTGGAATGCCTTGTCAAGGAGAAGACAGTAAGTTAATTCAATTCATCTTATGTTTTAAAGTATTTATTTAAGGTTGCAGTTATTATTTTGGTAGCAAGCATTCAAAGAGGCTTACATCTATTACATATCTGTGCTGGAATTCTCTATAATGTCTACAAATGCCAATATGCCGTTTTCACTTCCCTGTTATAAGCAGTTTGTAATCTAACACAATATATTTTTAATAGTTTAAAAAGAGTCAGCAATCAATGTTATTCCATTAAGAACTCATCTGCCTATTTTATACTTGTGATATTTGGTAACATTTGATAGTGGTGAAATGAGTTTTTAAATGTTAAATTCAGAGCAGTGATGATTTCATGTAATCTTTATTTAACTAGTATCTTTCTATCAATAGCAGTAACTTTCCTGCTCCTTAATTTTAACAGAAAGACAGTTATCTTGGAGAACACTTGTAACACTCACAATTTGTCATTGTAATAAGCAATGCTTATGTTAAAGAATGAAAGAGACTTTCTGAATGACCATAAAATCAGGCTAATTATGGAAATTTTCATTTTAAAATAGTATATTTTCCTTGTATTATTTATTATCATGAATTTCTTAAGTATAATGTGACAATACTTAACATATTAGATGTTGGTGGTCTTTGATTCTCATGTGGATACATTGAGTATGAAGGCAATCAGCACTTACATACTTAGCACTGTGAAATAAAATGGTTACATTAGTTATTTGAGTCAGTTCAAACTGCTGAAGGTTAGTGATCTTTAATGTGTTTTACTATATACAGGAAGTATTTATAGACGAGGAGCAAGACGGTGGAGAAAGCTGTACAGAGTAAATGGCCATAATTTCCAGGCAAAGAGATTCAACCGAGTAAGTTTTTAAAAATATGCCAAGAACTTTCCCTCCTGGAAGGCCTCCTATATTTTTATTACTGAAACGTAAAACAAATTTCCATAAGTTTTGATTTGCATAAAATTGACTTTGATACATGTTGATAATTTGAGTAGATCAATGCCCTCCAATAGAAAATAAGTGGCATAGATAATAATATGTTCCAAATGCTACTCTGATGAATGATTTTCTTTTTCAGAGAGCATTCTGTGCATTTTGCCAGGATAGAATATGGGGGTTGGGACGGCAAGGATTTAAATGCATCCAGTGCAAACTTTTAGTTCATAAAAAGTGTCACAAGTTGGTGCGAAGACCTTGCAGTGATGAACGAGTTGAGCCAATAGTTATTGAAGATGCAAATGGAGATACTCCAGAAAACGGTAAGTATCCCAAGCTAGTATACCACCTATCCACCCACCTACCCTGAGAAAGATGATGGTTCATCTACCCTTAAAAAGATAATTACTCACATTAAAAAAAGCCAAAAGTGCATATTCACCATGCTGCTTTTAAATAAATAATGCTTATGTGAAAAACCATCTCATCTTGGAATAAATATAGAGAAAGAAATGTCACTATCAATGAATAACTTATGCCTAATTATGCCTAACTTATGCATATTGTTTACCATATCACTAAATGCTTAGTAAGATTGAGAATTTTTGATTCTTCAGTTCCAACTGCAGGGGAGGCAGCGTTTCCAAACCAAAAGGAGCTACCTGAATTAGCAGACATTGGTGCAGATTCTGTACCAGTTGAGGATCCCTCAAAAGGTATTTTATTTCTTTAGAGTGAAGATGTCTTAAAGTGAAGAAAATTATTTCACAATTATAAGTGATATGAATTTGAAAATTGTATGACCCATCTCATCCCCAATGTCCCATTATTCCATCATAATTCAATAATAGTGTGTAGTCGTTGTACAGTCATTGACAGTTTGTTTTTTTTACCTTTTTTGACTAGAGTTTCCAATTCAGAAATTTTTATCTCCATATGTAATCAAAGAAAAAATTTCACAAAACTAATAAATTAATCCTAAGAAGGCAACAATATCTTTAATATATGTATTGCACTCAAAATTGATTGCTATGGATGTAAAAGTATCATTGGATGTAATTCATAACCTACAAAACATATTTGCCTGGAATGATTTTCTTGAATCTAGAATTAGAATTATTTAAGTAGAGTAAATCAAATGAAATAAATTGTTACAATGTGCTACAACTTTTATTAATACATTTTGATACCCCGCAGAGGAGGAAGCCCTGGAACCAGAGGGTCAACGTCAGTATTCTCTGAATGACTTTGAATTAATTCGCGTGATTGGACGTGGTAGCTATGCTAAGGTTCTTATGGTAGAGTTGAAGAAAACTCGAAGAATTTATGCAATGAAAGTGATCAAGAAAGCACTTGTTACTGATGACGAGGTAAATTATTAAATTTTGTTTCTTTTTTTATAGACCTCACCTAATTATTTATGTCATTGCATCAGACAAAATAATATAGATTATAGTAATAAGGTGAAAAGTCAGAAAAAGCACTGTTAAATCATAATGAGTTTTTCTTTTCCAGCAAAAGCTGATATCTGTATGCTTTTAATGGTTGGAGATGAAACAATCCCAACAGTCCTATGATAAAAATGAGGCTTTGATTAAGATAGTAAGAGAATGGGGTTTCTTTTCTGTGGTAAACCTGGTTAGAAATTTGTATTGTTTTCAATAATGACTGTCCTTAATCTTTTGAAACCAAAATCTGCTACTGATTATTTTCCATGGTTCGGCTTCAAAATGTCAAATTTTCTATCTTCCTGTGGCAGAATTATTAATGTGCTAAAATTCCTTAAAAGAGGCCTCAATTCTGTAACTATTCCAAAATAAATAGGATGATTATAACAAGAATTTCAATGGAAGTACCAAATACTGAGCATGAATAGAATTATCAGATAAATGTTATGCTCCTAACCTACAAAAGATCATCCAACAGAGCAAGTAACCTCCATTGAAAAGTTTGTTGCGAGATTTATGTATTTCACTGACTTGCTCTTTAAGGTTTCCTTAACATCATAATATTATCAAGTGAAAGTTATGTCTGCTTAAATATTATTATTGAATATTCTATAAGTGGTAACATTTACTATTTAAAATTACATGGTCCCTTACAAAATTATGAGAAACAATGACTATTTCAGTGCCATCCATAGACAAAGAATCTACAAGAGTGGTAATCATCCATGCATAACATAACATAAATACATCACTACATATGAGTATTGCAATTTCGAAAAAATTTCACCACAAGGAAAATAATATTCAATGTGTCAGTTGGTAAGAATCAAGAGATCACTATTCCAACAATGCTCACTTACTGCACCAGTTGAGGTTTCAATTCTTTCAAAACACATAATTAAATATGTTAAGGTAATTTTTTAAAGCTCCCAAAAACTTTTTTGACATAGCAAATGGATTTACAGAATCAATAATGATTCTCCAGTCCACCATTTTGTCACCGGCTGTGGTGGTGGAGTGGTTAGTGTGCTAGTGCTCCTCATGGTCCTGAGTTCGAGTCCTCACTAATCACATTTTTCTGGTTAGGGAATGGTTGTCTGTGTATGTTTCGTTTATTAATAAAGGAAAAATGCAAAAAATAATAAAATGAAAAGGGGGTTAGTTGGAAGAATGGCCTTCATAGGCTAAAATTGAAAAAAGACGTGGTTATCATTATTATTATTTTATTCTCTTTGGCCAATTCTTCATCAAACACCGTAGCAGCAAGTTGATGCCTGCCAAGTATGTTGTTTACATGATAGATTCTATCTATGTTTTTCAGGGGTGAACAATTCTACTTTGAAGTGGGATTAATTACAATGGCATCAAAAATTCTGTGATACTTATCATTTGTATCATATGTATTGCTTACATCATTCCATCTAAAATTGCCAAGATTGCTAACAATTCTGGTAAAAATGAATTCCATTCACATTGAAAGAGTTACAGAATCGAAGCCCAGATCTCATTCATTATTAATAGGATAATTTGACTTACTTATAACATTACCTGCTATTGAACATTGTTGCTCTTCTGCTACAATCTTAATTTGTTTATTTTCAGGACATTGATTGGGTGCAGACTGAGAAGCATGTCTTTGAAACAGCTTCAAATCATCCATTCCTTGTTGGATTGCACTCATGCTTTCAAACTCCGAGCAGACTGTTTTTTGTCATTGAATTTGTTCGAGGAGGAGATTTGATGTTTCATATGCAAAGGCAGAGGCGCCTACCTGAAGAGCATGCTCGTTTTTATGCTGCGGAGATCTCTCTGGCATTGAATTTCCTTCATGAAAAGGGTTATACTTCTGATTAACTTACCTCTCTATCTATCTAATTATTATTATTCATTAGAATTTGAGGGAAACTTTCTGTGACTGCTGTAACTTAAAAAAATATAAATATTAAAATTTTACTTTTCCCTCCCATGTTTTGTAGTTTTCTAATGACGATAATTTTTCTCATAGGAAACTGCTATTCTGCAGTTCCAATTTAATTAGTTTAAATGAGTTTTATTGGAGCCAAAAATTTTAAAACTTAATTTCCCTGTGATGCTCAATCACTTTTCTGCAAGTTAGTCCTGTGGTATGTTACTCCTTATCTTTTCTGACTGAGGAACAATATTGCAGATTTTCTTGACAAAGTTTGGAGAAGATATAAATTCTTCGAAGTTGTTACTGGATGCTAATTTTTACATCAGAGAAGGCTTTGTTTTACAAAAGTTTGTTTATTTAAATGTTTCAGATGCTCTGTCAAATCAACTCTGTCAATCAACTTGCTCTTTGTCAAATTCTTTCCCTCATCTTGAAATCAGGAAACAATTGTGCACTAAGTTGCTTGTTTTTACAATTGTTTAAGAAAAAAATGAATAATTAGTGAATTTGTTATATTATTTCTTTCCTTCTTCATCTTTGACTTTTTATTGATTATTCTTATTTTTAAAGCTTCAATTGACAAGTTCTCACCGAAATCCTCTGTAGAGATTTGGCAGAATTAAAGTGACTTCAATGTTTCTATTGTAGTATGTTCATGTCTATTTCTTTCCAAATTCTCTTACTGTAACAGCTACATTTTCAATATTTTCGTTAATGTACAAAATGAGTAGATTCTCTCTAGAAAAATTCCACTTTCTTATCTTTTTAAGCTTTAATTTTGCCACGATATGATATCATTTATTTCCTTGCATAGTTTTCAACCTTGTAATTCATTTTTAGCTGCTGAAATTAGTATTTTAATATTATTATTTGACCCTTTATTAGGCAAGGTTAGGCCTGAGTGGTCCTCTCTTCTAGTATTTTGTATATTTTATTCCTCCCTAAACTTACAGAAACTCTAGGCTATCGTACTGTTATTTAATTTTCAATCTGACAGTACACTTTGAAACAACTTGAAAAAAGATATAAAATGTTATGAAGAGTTTTCTTAACTACTCATTGAATATTGTGAACCTTAAATTATTTTATTATATAGTACTCTAGCATAAAGCATGGCACTGTTTTCCTTATAATAATTTTTTATGTAATAGTAAACAAGAATATCCTGAGAAGTTGAATTATCAGAGTTTATTGTATCATAAAAGCTCATTGCTATTTGGGAAGTATCAAATTTTATACTTTGGACTACTCTTCTCTGCATTTTTATAATTTATGGTGGAAGGACACAAGTCATCCTGGTATTAACTTTATTTGTTTTTATTGACAGGAATCATATATAGAGATCTTAAATTGGACAATGTTCTTTTAGACCATGAAGGACATATTAAACTCACTGATTATGGTATGTGCAAGGAAGGAATCAGACATGGAGATACAACTTCCACTTTCTGTGGAACTCCTAATTACATTGCCCCAGAGATACTCAGAGGGGAAGATTATGGCTTCAGGTAAAAATTTCTTTCGTCCAAAGGAAGCTGTAATACCTTATTTTGCTACAATATTAGCTTTCTGTAATCACCCTTTATGGTGGTATATTTTGCATTGTTATTTTTTAATTTCTGCTTTTAGTGAGCTTTTCCTCTTCCTTCAGAAGATGAAAAGGAGTTTGCCTGTTGGCTTATTAAGTTATTGCCCCTAATATCACCAAGACTACCTTGTGCAATTAGTCTTTGTATTTCATGTTGCTTTAAGTCAGTGTGATTGATATGTTTCGTATTCACAATGCTTTACTAACTTGAGCATGAAGCTTGTTAATTTACTATCCTTTTTGGCAAACATAATAAATTCTTATATTATTTAATGGTAAATCAATATTAAATGTGAATGCAATTTATATTGTACTTAGGTATCCATAGATTTTTCTTCCCTTTCTGGCTGTATTCAGCATGTTTTATCAGTTTTAATTCAGAGCAATCCTTAGTGTACCAGATTTGAATAGTTCTAGATATGTTTTCATTGTATTGGATAACATATTTAAGCATTAGCTGAAGTGAAATGTTTTCTCCTCATTCTATCAGTAATAGCAATCAAGGATCTTCTATATAAGACTATATGATTAAAAATTGAGAACTCACAATACGTGGGTTGTAATTAATTTATTGTGTTCAACTGACATCTTTATTTTGTTATTGAATATTCATTGTGTCCTCTTCTCTATGAGAAGCCACTGTAACTTTCTTTCTATGAAAACAATTGAGTGTAAAAATCCCAAGGAAGAATAGACTTCAAAAAACTTTTTCCTGGGTGCACGCCCTTACGTGCAAAACCACCCATTCCTTGTTAATTGAGTGTAAATTTTATATTACCTTCTTTTTGTTAGGCGTACATCACTAGTAAAACAATATCAGAGAATTATTAATGAACTTATCTCTGTTGAGTATTCTATTTCTTATGAAAGATTTGGTCTAAATCCCAGATTTATGAGAAATTTTTATTGTGTCAGCCAATGACACATAGCTATAGCTAAGAGATAAGACGTCATGAAGAACTAGAAGGTCTTAACTTCCATGAATTGAATTTGAATCTTCTTTAGGAATTTTCATCGAAAACTTAATCATTGTAAGGCTGCACCAGAGGAACAGCTAAGATACTTTTATAGATGTGAAAATCATACTTACATCTCTCAAAACAGTCCAAATTCAGATATCTTGGAAGTCATAGAATTTATTCTAAATGAGAGTCTAACTAAAGATACCAAATTTTGGTAATGTAGGTACCTTGAATAAAAGAAGTGGTTAATGTCACTGCTGTTGTATTAGAATGTCAATAAATTGAATCCTTAGTCCTTCCTGCTGAAACTTTTAAACTTGAGAATTGCTACATTTCTCATAGGCACCTTTTAATGAAGACTCTTCATAGCTCTCTGAGTGATTGTTGAAAAAATTGCTTTTTGTACTCAAATAGTAAAGGTTGTTGTCTAAAAGATTACATGAGTTATGTTTTTGCTTTAATAGAAACTTGTATGAATGAAGTATGAGTGCCTGTGCAGGATTGGAGGGATAATTTTTGTTCATTTAGTGTATCAACTTGTTTTATGTCCTTTTAAAGTTAATTTATATGCTATAAACCATAATATAATTACTGAGCAATTTTATGGAAAGATCCATCTAGAAAGAGGTTCAATTTTATCTTAAATGATTAGTTTGTGTAAGAATTAGAGAGATTGACCCTTACTGAGAATTATACTATATGTGATTGCAAATAACAAAAGAAATTGACAATTGGTATTCCAGTCAGTCATACCTGTGTTTGAAAAATAATTTCAATTTTTATTTGATAATTCCATATTCCAAGTATCTCCTACTTGAAATTACATTATGAAGGGATGAAAATGTTGTGGAGTTGTGGCTGCATATATTCATGAAAGTTAACCATAGTTAACAATTCTTTTATTCTCCCTTAATAAACTAAACCTTTCTGCCATATTATAGTGACAGAAACTATGCTGGCAAAGACTACAAGGGTAAAATCTTGTTAACACCATTTATTTTAATTAGAAATGTCACCTGTGGCTTATTTGAAATGGCTTTGGCAATCTTCTTTCTGCCCAGTGATGAATAAATCAGACAGAACTATGTTGCCATCCACCACTGACTCCCTAGTATATCTCAGCTTTTTCCTTGAGACATGCCTAGTTAGGTTTTAGGATCACTACATGAACTGCCAAGTCCTCCTATCATTAAAGAGACTTAGTCCCCTGATTTTAGTTGAGAGAGAGTTTACTTTTATGGTAGTATAGCGTTAGATATTGTCTTAAGAGAAAGGAACCTGAGTTCTTGTTTTTGAGAATTACAATCCTAGACAATCCATAGGGCACTAACGATGCTAGCTTGATTTCTTCAAATGAAACTCAGAAAAGTATATTTCTAATAATTGTAATCTGTTCCTATAAGCAGTGCAGATGGATGTTTTCTCATTTGTAAGGTGCAGAAGAAGATCTGGCTTTCCAACTTCATTGTAGTTTTTATTGGGAAGGAATTCATATCTTCTGTTCACTATTACTCTGTGACACTGGGTGGTGGCCAAGCCTTCCTGAATAAGTTTAGCAATCTGTTTACTTTACTGCGATCAGAGCAATTGGGTACCAGTAATTTACCCTCCTGTCCCATCATCACCCTTCCCTGCATGGGTGTCCCTTAACTCTTCTTAAGCTATTGTTTTATGAGTGAGAAACAAGCAGCCATCATTAAATCGATTCCTGTTCAAAGCTTATATAGTCACGAATATTGATAGAAAGGTTGCAAGTTCTGGAAGTGCTCAAGATTCAATTTCAGGAATGAATGGTATTTATAAGTGATTTGAAGGCCAAACTTTTTAAACAAAAATTATTACCTTTGCATGTATTGTATATTGATGCTTGTGACGTATTTATTGTTGAAAGATGATTCTCACATGATAAGACAAAATAAGTTTGGAAGAGCCATAAGGAATGAACTGAAGGTAAAATATGTCTAGGTAGACTTGAAATGTTGAACTATAACCCAAAGATATTCCTTCAGTTTCTAAAGAAATAGTACATACATACAAAGAAAGAAAATGCAACTCCTTTATACAGTCATTCTTTAATAAAGTTGATTGAAAGTGGTTGTAATTTTTAATGCTGCCAAATATTCCTTATACCTCTAAATCAACATTATGAACTTCACATTTCCCACCAGACTCGAACAGATAGTGGAATAGTTATGTTTTCTTATTTACTTTTTTTAACATTATTACAAATATGCATTATTCATTTGCAGTGTATATTCTCAACTGTAATATAAATGATTCCTGAGGCAAGTTTCAACATTTGTGTAAATTTCATCTCATGGATGACCTTTCATTTGTCTATTTCATATCTCTCTATTCAAGAAGCATAAGTGTATCAAAATAATTATTTGCTATATTCATTATTTCCCTGTGTAATTGAAGGGGATTTATTGAAAAGGGCAGCATACCCAAAAATCTTGACTACAACCCTTCTAGGGGCTCTCGGATAAGCCGTGGGGCAGTGCTGTATGGGCAGTGTGTTCGACTTCAATGAAAGCGGTCTTGGGTTTGATTCCCAGTGGGAGCCCACGTTCGAAATGACCTCAGCTGTCAAAGCACTTTTCACAATACTACTACTACTACTACAACCCTTCCAAGCAGATATTTGCATGTGGAGTGAGGTGATCAAGAATGTGCAATGGTTTGTAGGCCCTTTGTAGTCCATGTAGCAGGTCTATCCAATTGATTTAAGAACCATTACTTCCTATAATTTTGGAGCAAAAAGTTGTTTTAAGACAATTGGTTATGAATTTAGAAGCCAAAATCAGGAACTCTGGATTTAGAAAGTTAAAGCTATACAAGAAGTGAAAAATTGTGACTTGACTGGGACTTGAACCCAGGTCTCCCACTTTACAGGCAGGTATTCTAACCAACTAAACTATTAAACCACACCTCTTCACTTCTGTAATCTGGAGCTTATATGAGCAAGAAAGTGGTGCTCCACTTAGTGGCACTAATCACCACCAGAGTTCCTCGTAGAGGCAACCACAAAAAAGCGATGTTTCTTGCTCATATAAGCTCCCAATTACTGGAGTGAAGAGGTGTGGCTTGATAGTTTAGTTGTTTAGTATATCTGCCCAGAAAGTGGGAGACCTGGGTTCGAGTCCCAGTCAAGTCTCAATTTTTCATTTCTTGTATAACTTTGGGTTTAGTCGCACAACTTAATGTGCTAAGTTAAATTTCATTTCCATTATTAGTGTTTAGAAAGTTAGTTGGAAAAACATATATCATTTTAGATGAGTAATGAATGAATGATTCATATACAGAAAGTTTCCATGCAAGTATACTGTATGAAAAGAGGTTTCAAGTTGAGCAATCTCTTTGTGGGTCATTTATAACAGATTCTAGTAAGATCCATGTCAAAAATTCTTTGGAAAGCAATAGTCACAAATGTAACTCATGGAAGGAATGAATTGTATTACTTTTGAGAATACAAATAGTAAAGGAAAAAATGCTCATTCGTAATAAGTTTGGTTGAAGTAAATAATATTTTATAGCTCCTTCATGTTCCTTCATTTCTTAGGAGGAAATTTGCAAATCAGAAGTTCATGTTGATGTTGCAGTAAAAGACAGCATTTAATGAGTATTATCATTATGTTCCATAATTATGAATTGCAACCACAATCTGCATTTTTTTAAAAGATCATATACTTGAATTACTATATTTTTCTCTTTAAATGTATTTGTAACATTTCCATTACCATTCATCTTAAAATGACACCCATGCTTGCTTTAGGGTTTATGGCACTTTCCTCATCCAAACACTGGGAAAGAGCCAGTGAAGTTAAAGTATGTGGGGCTAGTAAATGGATTAGGGGAATGTGGAAAAGCTTACAGGGTTACAAACTCTACCTGCTAACTCTTTTTCTTAGTCATTTCTGGTACTGTAAATCTTATGTGGCCTGATTTACAAGGTAAGGTTTTTACCCATAGCTACCTATGGTAGTTCGGTACAGAATATGCCCATTTGTAGTTTTCTGAAGGGTGTAATAATATTTTTTAAATAGTAATGTCTTATGTTTTATAATCACCTATTTTGCTATGCTAGTCCTTTCTTTCCATAAATAATTGTACTGATAATGTATATTTTTGTCTCCCAAAAACATTTTTATTTGGACAGTGTGGATTGGTGGGCTTTAGGGGTTCTATTATATGAGATGCTTGCTGGCAGAAGTCCTTTTGACATTGCAGGCGCTTCCGAAAATCCTGATCAGAACACTGAAGATTATCTATTCCAAGGTATGAGGGATAATGATTCCAACAAAGCCCTTTATTAGTCTATTTATGTATTTTATTTTTTGAGAATTACCAGAATATGAGGTTACATTACTTCTAAGGTATGATGTATCAAAAATAACGAGATGTACAATTAGATGTTTTCACCGATCAATTTCAGTAACTAGTTCACTATGAGTCAGTCCTAATGTTCTCATATCCATTCATCTATGTATGCAGGTATTTATATAAGCAGATAATTATGTTTATTAAGCAAAACTTAATAGTACTTTACCAAAACTCTTTGCTCTTATTCATTGAAGTATTATGCTAAATACCTCTTTATGGCCACTGTTCAGGTGCCATTACCTAGACAGGTTGAAATCATGTCTACCGTAACCATCCTATATAATATTTTGCAGCTTTCTTTGTATCAACAGATACAAGTTTCACTGATAATGCTTTTGCAATATCTGACATCATAATACCGTAAAACCTCTTTATAATGAATCTGAAAGGACGTAAATTTGGACAGTTTGTTGTAAGGAGGTTCTTTATGAAAACATTTTCCTATGGGGTGCCATATTTGAGCTAAAAGCTATTTTTATATGACTAATGCTTATTATAAACAGAAAAATTAAAACAATCTCTTTATAACAATCCTGAGAGGACCTAAATTTAGACAGTTTGTTGTAAGGAGGCTCTTTATGAAAATTTTAGTTTTGGAATAAAAAATTTGAACTTAAAGGCATTTTTATAGTTTATACCAGTGATAACAAATTATCAAATTTATCTTATTTCTTATTATGATGGACATCTGGGTAAGAGACAACATCACTTTGATAAGTTTTGGAAGGTGGTTAATAATTATTGCATTTGTTTGGAACAATAATTATAGAAACAGTAAACCTTAAGATATCCAAAACTATCCTGCAAGTATATTTTTAGTCTCTTAAAAATAAACGACTAGTAATTGCATACTTACAAAAAGTTAATTGCTCATTTTAAACACCAACAGTAGCTTTGATTATTTATTGAGTATCTGTAACTTCCATAAGACATACACTTAATTTTCATTGCAGACCTTTTCTTATCTAGCCATATTTGTTGAGCAAAATTACAAGCGTTACCATAAGAAAAATAATTAATATAGGTTATTATTTTACCATTGAATAATATCTATGATTTGATATTTTCGAAACTCTTATAGTGTCTCTTCCCTTTTACTAATTTTATTGAATAAAATATCAATCTTGCATTATGAACATGTAACCTTTTCTTTGGTTTCACATAGAAAACCTTGTAACCTACTTGGTTCCAACCGATATCTTTTAAAGATGGAAAATAATTTCCTGGAGCTTTCATCAAATTTAATACTGTTCACAGCACTGGAAATACTGCCATTATCTTTTATGGGTACAGGTAGTTATCATAATTGGGGTCTATTTACAACTTATAAAATCTTAAATTATAAAACAATTGAGCCTCTGTGAGTCAGTTGTCAATGTATACAATATAGTTTGAAGCAGTCATGGCATTCGTATAATAGCCCAGAAATGAGAACAAGTAGCAATAGCAAACAAACAATAGCAATCCAAATCCTGGACTTATGTCCACATTTTTGGATTGCTATTGCCAACCTAACGCTTTCGGAAACTTTTCTATGTAAATGTTTCTAAAAAGTTGTTTTTGCTGAAAGCAGTAAACTAAACTAACTAACTAACTTACAAACATCAAGCATACCACCATCCAACCCATATCTATTTTGCACAAAATTTATTAATATTTTACATTTTTATGTAATAATTTCTATTACTTAACTTTTTATGTAATTTATTCCTGAAAAACTTCTTATTTATTAATTAGTAACCTTATATCTTTCTCAAATACATCTTACCATAATTTTAATAGATTCTATTTACAATTTAATGATACAGTGTATTTTCTGTCCAAATAGATGGTATTCATTACAGATTACGCTTTTTTGTAAGCATACAAATTAAATTTTACAAATCATCTTTTATCAATAATTTTGCTTTCTAGAGGTTCATTTAGTGAAAAGTGTTGTTATCTTCATTACAATGAGTGATTTACTAAATAGAGGACCTTCATCTAAAGAGAGTTCTAAATCTATATCTATTTGATTTAGTTATTTGAATATCTGGACTGGTGAATCAATTCACTAACAGGAGATTTTCATTGTTACAAGGTTCATAATGGAGAGGTTTTACAGTAATTATTGCTTGGCATACCATTGCTTATGTTCCTAAATGGTGTGTATGTAAGATATAGTTTTATGTCATTTTCTATGCATTTGATACACCATATTAACACACAAATTATTTTTCTCTATGCTGAAGACATTTTTATATGAGGAAGAAAAGTATAAGAGAAATACTTAAATCCTATCACATAATACATATGTAACATCAACTCAGTATTGACTTGAAGTCAAGGATATTAGTTAGAATTTGTAATCATTTTCTAGATATTTATATTGTTTAGAATTATATTGACAGTTCATATTCACTGCGAGAACATAATATTAAAAGGAGAAGTTAGACATCTTTATCAATCAAATACTCCCTCAGATATTATTATAATTGTTAGACTTTATCTTTAAAGGATACATATAATTCAACATTCTTCTTAGGTCATATTTAAAGCCTCAGCTTTGATGCAATGCTTAAATTGATACAATATACCTACTAAATGCCTGTAATTATTTTCTATGGCAATGAATATCATTTGTTTTAATAACAATAAACCCATTTATTTTTGCGGGAATTTACTGTATTTATCTGAATATTAGACACCTTGAATATTAGATGATGCTACATTCTCAGCACATCAGATTAAGAAAAATTGGTTTTAATCAAATTCTATGAAAATTCATGATGTTTAAAAACAACCTGATATTGTTAAAATATGTAAAATAAATATTTAATTACAGTTGGTCAGGTGTGTAATTATGTAGGCACAATTATGCATTAAAATTGACTGGAAAATGTACATGGTGTGCATTACTTCAATACCTATTTTTTTTAAATACGTACTTTATATCAGGTAGATAATGGTCTTTATCTGAGAGATATTGAGAGCTAGGACTTTTGCATCAAAACAGGAAGGATGTATGTATATTAGAAAATTTGTGATAAAAATGTTACTTTAGAAATCAATGCTACATGTTGTAGATTTCAAGATTGTAAAAGCATGTCTACATGTCTTTTCTAATCACTTTCATCTTATTCACTCTCACATGAAGATTCCCTTGTTTCTTCACCATCATTCTATAATGCATCATCCCCATTACCATCCAAGTGGTTTAACACATATTCTTGAAACAATTCATAGTGGATACCTGTTTATTTTTTCCCTTGAAGTTTTAATCTTTTCTCCCAGCATTGCCGCCAGTATTTTGGACTTACTGAAGCATAATTTTTCCACCATAAATACAGATTTGGTATTATTACCTTGTGACATAAAATCACATCAGAGTCCTTGGTAAGCAAGCCATTTTAAGCCCTGTCATCAGGAGCTACCATATATACCCGTATATAAGATGCATATTTTTCACCGAAAATTAAGATAATAATCAGCTTGTGTCTTATCAAAGGGTATAGATTTTCTATGGTATTTACTATAATGGATCAAGAATAAAGCCTCAAGAATCTTGTTGTATCTAATAAATAGCTGTATACGGTACGAGTAAAAGTTGCTTGTATACTGCAAGCTAATCTTTGAATATTTACCAAAGCATCCAATTACGCTCGGAACTACTTGCAAAAGCATGAGGTGGTGGGTGGTCTTCTATAGTACCAAAGGAAGAAATGTTACCTAATGAGTGTTGTTTAGACGCCATGTGGATGCTAAATTCCCCGTTTTAAAATGTATTTTTGGAATTTTTAAGAATAGTTTGGATTGCTCTCGCGATCACATGGAAAGATGAAATCCGGAATGTGAACAGGGCCATATATATGTATCTGAGAATAAAGGTATACTTATGGTATATTTTCACTGATTAGCTCGCAGTATGCAAGCAACTTTTACTTGTACATGTACGAGGGTGGTCTGAATAGTTTCCGACCCCAGGTTTTTCAGAAATCTTCTGAAAATTTTTAGAAATTTTCAGCAAACATGTAGAGAAATGGCAAAATGTCAGAAACTTTTCAGACCACCCATGTATAACTATATATCTGGAGAAGCGTCTATATCTATTATATACTAGAATTGGTTGCTTGCATACTGCAAGCTAATCTTTGAATATTTAACAAAGCATCCAATTACGCTCGGAACTGCTTGCAAAAGCATTCCTAAATTCAGATAAACGTAGATTAAAACGGGAAAATATACCAGATCTGGTATTGAAGCTAGGTCTATTGCCCTAATGGTTGCCGCCGATTCAGTTTTGGTAAAAACCCTTCTTAGGGTATGATGAATTTCGAATCAATATAATATCATGAATGTACTATTATTCCAAATTTCCCTTTTAATTGCATGGTAGGATGCAATTAATAATATTGGAATAATTTGCAATCTCAATGAAGAACCAAGAACAATCAGGTAAACAGTAAACTACTTTTGTAAAACGTACTTTTGACTGTTTCTCACATACCGAGTTACGGACTTCTATCTTCTTTGGAAATGACTCATTAAAATTTCAGTATCCCGCCATACATTTCTTATGGGAGATTTAGGACCACCTGAAGCCGAACCCAGGACTTTTTCAGAAATTAAAATTTTATATAGCTGTTTGGTAGAGGAAACACTGACCATTTCTGAAATTACACATCTATTAGATAACGGGAAGTTCTTAAGTCGTAATTTGGGATTCCCCAATTCAATTCAATCCCGAGGGATTCAATTTTGATTCTAAGCTAGAAATCTAGCTTAAAATCATCAGGGGAATGGTTAATAGCGCATATGAAAGCTTATTATAACAGTTATCCACATATCCTAACTCTGAATAAATAAATAAATAAATATATATATATATATATATATATATATATATATATATATATATATATATATATATATATATATATATATATATATATACGAGTAAAAGTTGCTTGCATACTGCAAGCTATCCGTTGAATACAGTATCATACCAAGTACTGCCTCAGTTCAAATTTAAAACTTCGCGCCAAAGACCGCCTGGCGACGAACTAAGAACCCGATCGTGAGAGAAGACAGCAAAATAATATTAGATAAGTGCCATCCTTACTTGTTCCAAAGTTTCGATTCAATATCTTATCGGGAAGGTCCCACGCCTCTGTCACCATTCCGGGTCTTATCTTTCCAGCTTATCGGGAGGCATTTAAAAAGATTTCCGCAATGCATTTCTTATGGAAGAATTTTGCATCCACCTGGCGTCGAACTCACTGTCATTTGGCTACATTTTTTCCATGAGAAGCATAGAAGACTACCTCAACTTCAACCTCCGAAATTTTGGTTACTCTATCTTAACGATAAGTGCCTCAAAATAATTTTCAAAAATCCGCGCAATGCATTCTTATGGGAAAATTGCGATTTTTGGGAATTTCTGGCATCGAACCCATGATAGCTAGCGTCGAAGTCTGCATTATTCTGGCATCTAGAGTGTAGGGCCAGTACGTCGAAAAAATCTGACGTCGATGGCGCTTGTGGAACATGGTCAGAATTCGTATCCCCTATAAATACATATATCTATTATATATAGCTAACTCTCCGGATATACCTATATATATATATATATATATATATATATATATATATATATATATATATATATATATATTTATAGGGGATACGAATTCTGACCATGTTCCACAAGCGCCGTCGACTTCAGATTTTTACGACCTACTGGCCCTACATAGGATAAGCTTCGAAGATGACACCCGTAAGGGGAGCTCATTGTGATCATCATATATATATATATATATATATATATATATATATATATATATATATATATATATATATATATATATATAGGTATAGGTATATCCGGAGAGTTAGCTATATATAATAGATATATATATATATCATCATCATCAGCCATTTTCAATCCGATGTCGGTTGTAGGCCTCCCCAAGCGCTTTCCAATTCTCTCTATTCTGAGCTTCTCTTTGCCATGTCACACCTAAGTACTTAATGATGTCTCTGTTCCATCGGTCCTTTGGTCTTCTTCTTGGTCTCTTCACATCTCTTGGTGTCCAGTTAAGAACCGCTCTTGTCCAACGGTTGTTGTTTCTTCTCGCCACATGGCCTGCCCACATCCATTTCGGTGACCTTACTTTATCTATGATGTCTGTCACTTCGGTCTTCATCCTCACCCAGATGTGTGTTTCCTGTCTATTCTTGTGATCCCAAGCATACACCTTTCCATACTTCTTTGCGTTGTCTGAAGTCGCTGGGTTATTGCTGCGTTTAACACCCAGGTTTCACTTCCATATGTCAACACTGGTAGAATGCATTGGTTGAAGACCTTCCTCTTCAAGACCATAGGCATTTGTGACTTTAGAATATGGGCATTTCTTCTGAAGGCACTCCAGCCGAGTTTAATTCTTCTGTTTACTTCGTTAATCCAGTTGTTCTCTCCTGTGGTTACTAGTTGTCCTAGGTATGTGTATTCTGAGCAGTAGAGTACTATAGAAGATAGAAGAGTACTATATCATCTGCAAAGCGCAGATGACTGATGTGTTCCCCATTAATCCGCAGACCTTTCTGCTCCCAGTCCAAGGTTTTAAAAACTTCCTCCAGAACAGCTGTGAAAAGAATTGGGGAAAGGCAATCTCCTTGTCTAACTCCCTTCTCAATCTTGAATTCTTCAGTAACTTCGTGTAGCATTACTGAGGCTGTGACATTTTTATAAATGCTGCGTAGGAGACGGATGTACTCTGCATCTACTTCTTGTTTTTCCAGAGCTTATATATATATATATATACACACACACACACACAATCATTAACTGGTACATTGTAAAAATCCTTCCAATATGGTAGTTTTTATAAAAAGAGTAAAAGATTTCTTGTAAGAAAAGATTTTCTACCCTATTTATGACTATATACACGATGTAGACAATCTGTTATTTGTATTTTACTATCTCTCTCATAGTTTTGTATTTTCTGTACATATATATTTTTTCAACGACTCCTATGCATGTATCTGTCTTTTGGACAAATAAATAATGGTTGTCATGAGTTCTTCAGTCATCTGTTCAGTTTCATTGCATTTGAACCCTTGTGAACTTCTCTTTTGAAAGATTATTCTTTTTTCTTAAATCATATACAATGGTTGTTTTTCATTCATCAGCAAGTAATTGATAATTTTAATTTCCATTTCCTCTTGTTATTATAGCTCATTATTAGCTTTCCATAGGCATTTCCAATCTGATCTAAAATGTAACTCAGTTCTTGTTGAAGTTATACTAGATACCTTTGATAATCTATCAGCTTCTGTTTAGAATATCTATTATGTTTATCATCATATTCTAAAGACCAAGACAGTCCCAGACTAGCCTCTTCCTACAAAAATTTTCTTCATCAAGTAGTCTTTATTTTTGTTCATGATTTTAAAGTTATTTGATAATATAATTGTATTTAGAAATGAAAATATGGTATATTTTTCATTATATGTGTTGCCAATAGCTTATAGGATACATAGAAATCATTATATATAACTGAGAAATTTTATAACTGAAACCAAGTGCAGAGACCAAAAGTTTCTGAAAAATTAAAAATACATTTTTTATAGTATATGCTGTCTTATCATATTTCATAATCAATGTGATACACATAATTTATATACAAGAGCTCTTAAAGAAAATATTCAGTATCTATAGATTTAGACCAGTTGATTTTTACTATTATTACTACTACTATGAACTATATGTAACAGACTATACTTAAAAAATAATTGGTTTTACCGCATTTTGGAACTTTATTCTAATGTTTATTTTATATTTGCTAATTTTAGATGACCCCACATTTTTCTCAGGCTAAATTTGAAAAAAAATCCTTGTCTAATATTCGGATAAATACAACACCTTAAATTTAATTTAACACCCTTAACTAAAAGTTTAGAAAAATTTAAAGCGTTTGATATCTACTAATGAGCTTAATGTACTTATATTAACAAACTCTGTGTTCAATTTTGAGAAGTTTGCTATTTTAATAAATTATTTTTTGGTGGGTAGATGACATCTAATTCAGTAAACAGCAGTAAACTACTATTGGGTAGCTGAAATCACCAATTTCCTTTGTTCTTGCATGTGTGTACTTGTGTTTTATATTGTAAAATATGCTTGTATTTTAGAGTGTCTTGGGTTTGAAAATTTTAGCTTTAAGAGATGGTCTTTTTGCTTTAAGATAATGTTGAATTTTTGTTGTAAAATAGTGTCTTAAGTTAGGCTTCACCTTAGATTTTGTCTTTCAAAAAGTTGTGCCATCTTAGATGAACTGAATTGTTTGTAATATTTGTTATTAAATAGCATATATTTCCATGATTGAATACAATATTTAAAGCTTGTGATATGCATAACAGAAGTATTAGAAATATTTTTGACATAATTGCTCAGAAAATTTCATGTTATTAATTTAAATTAGGATTTCTTAGTTATCTACATTAAATTTTAGTTTCATAAATGAATTTGTCTCTTCCTGTCTTATAGTAATTTTGGATAAAACTATTCGAATTCCACGATCATTATCTGTGAAAGCAGCCTCCGTTCTTAAAGGCTTTTTGAATAAAAGTCCAGAGGATAGGCTTGGATGCCATCCAGTTTTAGGGTTTAGGGAAATAGCTACCCATCCATTCTTCAAGTCAATAGATTGGGAGATGGTAAGTAGAATATTTTATCATCATTTTCATTCACTAGATTCTCAAATGGAAAATTTTATGGAAGTCTAAGAAATTCAGGAAAAGCAACTTAGATTAAACAATTTACATCACAAGAAAAGCTTAGTATGGTAATATCTAAAGATGTTATTGAAGTTCTTATTCCCTTAAGGAATTAATGTACTTTAAAGTTAAGGTAAAATTAATAATGTTAGTAATTTTATATGTAATATTTACTGAATTATTTTTTATAGTTGGAACACAAACAAGTAGCTCCTCCTCACAGACCACGATTAGAATCAGAACGAGATCTGGCGAATTTTCCTCCTGAGTTCACTGATGAGCCGGTTCATTTGACTCCAGATGATGTGTAAGCAATCTTTCTGTTGTTTTATGAATCATTTGACTTTTCTCATCTTTTAAATTCATTAAAATTTTATTGATTTTGAGTTTTTTTGTTAAAATTAATTCATTACGGCCAGAGATGCCAATTTATTTTTGAAAATGTTGCTTAATGAACGTAGAATAATTGCTGAAAAGTTGCTAATCTTTAAGAAATTTGCTGCAAGTAGTTACACTATATAATAGCTGATTTTTTAATAAATATTATAACCAGTAAAATATTACCTGAATTAACAGTAGTTTATGAATTTAAATTCTTTTTTAACTGAATATAATGTTCTTCTGATTAAAACAAGCCTAACAAGTAATATTACCAAAGTTTAGAGGAGAGAATGTAATACTATATTTAATGAATGAGATGTTGCTACATGAGGGAAGAAGTTGGAGAAAGAACTTGTTAGACCTTGCAGCAAAATCATTAAATTTGTAGCTATCCTCGTAATTGTGTAAAATTATTTCACTTTAACTTTTAATTTTTATTCCTTGATATACACTTGTTTTACTTGTTATATATAATAAAAGTGTATTGCATTTTGATTATACATTTGGTTTATGAACACCAATGGTTTACTTAAGGAGAGATGGTTCCATTGTAGCAATATGGCAAAGCAAAAATTACATTTGCAAATATCAGTCATCTTCAAGATGTATTTTGGTAGTTTTTATTTTATTATATATTTCAAATCTCTCTTTGGTTAAGCAATTAATAAGAAGTACTTAGTAAAATTTGTTATCCTAAAAGTGTTCAGGACTTAATTGAATTAAGAGCCAAGCCTTAATTGCTGAAGTAGTTTGTCATATTTGATTTTTTTCAACTAATTTATTGTATATTAGTATTCCTAGGAAAAATTAACATTTTCTATGGAAATTTTTCGATGTTGATTTTAATTATTAGTAGTGATTAATTGTTAGTAATGATTTAACAGGCTTACTGAAAGAACATTATACTTTGATTGTTTTATTTTATTCATGAATTGTAGCCAATTTTAGTAACTTGTTGGTCAATCAGTATGCAGGGATATATACCACTTAATTTTTTGTGCTGTGTGCAAATGGTGATATTATGATATCCAGCATTTCATGAGCATCTAAGATGCTGAGAATAACTATATAGTTTAGAGTTATTTATTTATTAACAAACCTATTCAAACTATTAAATTCTATTAATTTTCTTTCAGTCGAGTCATAGACAAGATCGATCAGTCTGAGTTCGAAGGTTTTGAGTATGTTAACCCATTGCTGATGTCAATGGAAGACTGTGTGTAATGGTGCTGAGCAGAAAATTCCTTCCATTATAAAAATACATTCCTGTTCATGATTAAAATAAGTATCAATGTTATCTTATCCTTTTAATGAAACAAGTTATGCAGCTAGCTGGCAGACACTTGACTGTATGAATAAAATGTATTCATCTTATTAATGTATTTAATATAGATTCGCTTGTCTGCCTAATAATCAGTCATCAACAAGTAAATGTTATATTTTGCCAAATTTTCATGTAACTATCATGTATTTAAAACTTATTAATTTTTATATTAATGATGTATAAAAGTGCTTAAAACCTCAATATCAATATTTTGATTTGTCATCAGCATATAATGAAAATGGAAATATTAAAGAACTCTGAAATTGTCAAAGTTGGATCTCCACAATCTTGTTTATAGATCCTTTGTTTACATTTATCTTCATTAATGATTTTGACCTCGTATCACAGAAGAATTGGAATGAAACCCAAACCAACGAATTCACACATATGTTTATACCCAGCTTGCCATCTTTCCATTTGTGAAATGATATTTTTGCATCATTCAATCTTATTTCCCAGTCATATTCAGAAAGAGAATGAATTCATGAATCAGTTAATGTACCTTATTACCTGACTTTTCTTGACATATCTAATTGACTTTTGCAATTGGATTGATAACAGTATTTGTGATATTTTCCAAGAATGTGAATTCTCTAAATATTTTGAACAAGGTTAACCTACAATATAATATTATATTTTACAACTATTTTTATCCTTCATTCTGTCTCATGTAATCATTATCAAGTATATTGTCCTTATCAAAGATTGTATGAGAAATCTAACGGTCTTCAGCATGTAGTTTGTATCATGAGATGTGAACTACAAGCTGAAGACCGTTAGATATATGAGAGCTCCTAGTATCATGACCTGACAACTAATTGTAAAAGAATGGGGTGAAGTAGTAGATTATATGGTTTGTTATTGCCAGATGTAGTAAGTTAGTGTGTTTTAAATAATTAATTCCCATAGAGCATAGTTAACTGCTGAAATTTAGCTCTATTTCTACTCCCAAGTGAACTTATCCACTACTTGTTGATGGATACAAAAAGAATTTAAGGTTTTCACCTTTCCTTGGTTTATTTTTTAATAGAATGCCATAGTGAATTAATTATATGTGATTCATTGTGATTGTATTGCATGTGATTTGTATAAAGACAGTACTTGGAAAATTCAACCCATGGAGATACTCTCTGGCTGAATATGGTTTTCTCATAAGCAAAAAAGGATTATTAGAAAATTGAAACATTAATCCATACAATTTATGTCTACCGCAGAATTACTTAGTTAGAGGTCTAAAGTGGTTAGGGAACCTTGTTTAACTATTAAGTTGTATTTGAAACCATATGGCTGTGTAAGAGTTGCATGCTGCATTTTATGTTTATATAACCTAGCATCATGATACTGGAAAGGAAAATATGAGCTTCTAATAGGTTCAAAGTATATTTTCCATTGATTTTCAGTACAATGAAAACCAAAATTATTTAACCTTCAAGTGAAGTAGATTTCTACCTCTACAACTAATATTATGGCGGCTGCCCTTCTTTACTGTTTTTATTGATCTCCAACTTTTCAGTAGCTCTAGGATCTCTCTATCTTTGTGAGAAAGATTTTTGCAGAAAAGTTTTCAGTTTTGTCAGTTGCTTTCTGGTAAGCTTTTCTTAGATACCAAGTGTAAGCAGCAACTGAGGTATACATTTACTAGTTACTTTAAATTTGATTTGTTTCTTATTATATATATTAAAAAGTAAAGACTAAAAGTTGCTGCAAGCTAATCAGTGAAAATTTACCATAAGTATCTGATTATTCTCCAATATGTATATATTCTCCCTGTTCACATTCTGGATTTTATCTTTCCATGTTATCACGAAATCATTCCAAACGATTCTTAAAAATCTCCGAAATACATTGTGAAGAGGAGAATTTTGCACCAACCTGGCACCGAACCAACACTCATCTGGTAACATTCTTCCACTGGTACTATAGAAGACCACCCACCACCTCATGCTTTTGCAAGTAGTTTCGAGCGTTATTTTAATAATTTTTTGAGGTATGAACTCAGCATTTTTAAGAATGACCGGGACCTCACCTCCATGAAACACAAAAATGATGTTACTTTTGCTGGTACGGTAAAAAATGATAAGTTGGCTTCCAAACGTGTCTTCCTAGCAAAACCAATTCCTACTTACGAGAAACCTGTCACACGCCAATCAAATATGGCCTCCAGCAATAAGAAGGTAAATGTGAACTCTCGCGTTGATGAAAGGATCAAACGGAAAATATCAAACGTGATTTCTGATGATTCTTCAAATGAAGAAAATTCAAATCCCTCAAACTCTTATGATGTGAATTTAGCCTGTAAGAAGATACAGGAAAATTTTTATGATGAAACTATACCGGATTCCAAAGTCGAGAAAGATTTTACACTGGTTTTGCATAAACGTAAACAGAGGCGAAAACCGATTGAAGGCTCTGCTGATATCAATGCTTCCAACAAATGCCGTCTCGCTGCTGTTCCAAGAAAGAGCAATGTATATGTATGGCGATTCCACAAAGACACAACTACGGAGGATATTATTAATTATCTTAAGGAAAAATTCACCGCTGATGTTGAAGTTGAACAACTAGTAGCCAACAAAGGCAACTATGCATCATTTCGAGTGTCTGCTGAGAGCAAAAAGATTGACAGTTTAAGAAACCCAGCTATTTGGCCAAAAAATATTCTGGTAGACTGGTATTCTTTTCGGCGAACTCGCCTACCTCCAAAACTGAGCCAGCGATCTTTAAATCTAAACCTGACTGTAAGTACTTTCTGTCATGAAACGAAGGGAAATGATGACAAAGGGACTTGATAAAGGAATCAGGAAGAGATTGGTAAAATCGTTGGTGTGGAGTGTAATGTTGTACGGGTGTGAAACGTGGACGTTAAGAAAAGAGGATGTCAAAAGATTGGAGGCTTTTGAGATGTGGGTATGGCGTAGAATGGAGAAAGTTAGTTGGGTCGATAGAAAAACGAACGAGGAGGTTCTAGAGATGGTTGGGGAGAAAAGAGTAGGGAGAGATTGAAGTAATTAAAAATAGACAAAATAAATGGTTGGGTCAAATATTGAGAGGGGAGGGATTACTGAAGAAAGCGATCAAGGGAAAAGACAGAGAGGAAGAGAAAGACAGAAGTTGTTAGACGAATTAAAGGGTGGGATAAGTTACCGGGAATTGAAGGAGAGGGAATTTAATAGGGAATGTGGGGGCACATGAACCTACCGAAAGGTAGAACACTTTATATATTTGTAAGTACTTAAGATCTGCAACTACTATGTCTACAGCAAATTTTATGCATATTAACACACCATGTATTAGAAATAAGGGTCTGAAACTTTATATCCTAATTGATTCCTATGATCCAGATATAATTAGTATTTGTGAACACTGGCTGCCACAGGATGAACTTAATTACTTTAGTGTCTGGATATAATACAGCTGCTGCTTGCTGTAGATTAATAAAGAAAATGGTGGTACTTTAATTCTATCTAAATCTGGCATCATTAATGAAACTTAATTTTTTGTACAAGCATTTGAATGAAGAATGGTTTTTTGAATGTGCATGTACTAAAATAATCTTGGGTAGTCACAACTTTGTTATCGTTACATTATATCATTCACCTACTGGTAACTTTAACTCTTTCCTTGAAAAACTTGGTTCCTTACTCAATGAAGTATTTAATACTTATGGTAAACAAAATGTTATAATTACTGGGGATTTCAATATATATCATGAAATTAAAAACAGTGCCATCTTAAGGTTGGTTCTCAAGTGAAATGTGCAGAAAAGATACTAGTGGCGACATCTCTATGTTAGGCTCGGGACTTTTCAGGCCATGTAGTACTGTCTGCTCGGCATCCATACTGGATCTCACCATTTCAAATTATGGTTCATACTTAATGAATTCTAATACAATTATAAGTGATTTTTCTGACCACTATCCCATAATTACTAGTTTTACCATTAAAAAATTCCCATTTCCTGCTACACAAACCTGTCATTCCTTCTCCAAAAGTAATATCTTTCATTTCCTATATTTCCTCAAAACTGAAACTTGGAGTGATGTTTTTAATACTACTACCTTTTCTGAAAGTTTTAATAAATTTTACTATAAATTTCTCTTCTACTTCAATGTTGCCTTTCCACTGAAATCCCACAAAATAAATGCAAGAAGAAATGGGTTAATGATGACGTACGCTAATTCTCAATCTACATGAAAGAACTTGCCCTACTCTGTAAACTTAATAACAACTTTGAAGCTAATACTGAATATAAAGTGATGAATAAGCAGTATAAATATTTTCTTAAAAATACTAAGCAGTCCTACAATGACTACAGAATCAATAGTGCTGACAATAAGTCAAAAGAAATATGGAATATAAAAATAAAAGCATCACTCCACCACTAAAAATTATAGAAGCCTCCAGAGAGATTATTACTGACTTACCTCATCTGGCAAGTAAATTTCATGAATATTTTATTCAACTAACTTCCGTCCCCAAAGTTAACAATGCATCAATAATGCCATCCAAATCTTTTTTCTATCGCCCTGCCTTGAATCCGAACTCAAAAGTGTTATTCATGACATTTCCAAATTTAGCTCGTCCTGATGAAAAACTAAACTTTTTACCTGCTCTCTCCCATGAATTCATTAGATATCCCCTTTTGTTTCTACTAAATTGGTCCCTTCGACATGGCATTTTTCCTGAACCACTCAAACTATCAAAAGTTTTACCAATTTATAAGAAAAAAGGTAATTTACACGACATTAATTCTTATCAACCTACATCCATTCTTAATTCCTTTAGTAAGACATTTGAAAAAATATTCTACAAATGGCTTGTGAACTATCTAGAATCAAGTAACATTCTATCATACTTTCAGCATGGATTTAGGCATAATAGTTCAACAAATACTGCGCTACAAATACAAATACTAATAATACACTATCAAATGATTAATCTTATATTGAGTGCACTTGAAAACAAAAAAGAGGTTATTGCCATGTTCTATGACTTTTCTAGAGCCTTCGATACTGTTGATCATTGTCTCCTTCTGAATAAACTCAGTTCTGTTGGTATCTGTGGAGTCCCCTATGAATGGATTCTTTCTTATCTAACCAATAGACAAGTTGTCATCTCTAACAATGACCCCAAATATATATCTCCTCCAAAACTGATTACTCAAGGTGTTCCTCAAGGATCTGTTTAGGTCCTATACTTTTCCGGATCTACATAAAAGATCTGCCCATAAATGTGACAAATACCATAGACATAAATCCCATCCTATATGATGATGATACTAACTTTGTTCTGTCATCTCTCAATCTAGATGTAGTTTCATATCAATGGAAATAAAGTAATGGAGTGCCTTAACAACTCTCTCAATATAAATGTTATTAAATCCCTGTTAATTTATTTCACCAATAAAAATAAACGATGAAAAAACATATCCATTAAGGCTGATGGTAAAAGTATTCTACAGGTGCCCAGTCAAAATTCCTAGGGCTCTACATTGATGCTACTGCAACGTGGGAAACTCACGTTAACTCTCTTAAAAGTAAACTAATTTCCATTTGTTTTCTTATTAGCACTATTCACAATACTGAATCTATAGATGATCTCCGTAATGTATACTATGGACTGTTTTACTCTCACATCATTTATAATGTTCTCTTTTGGGGCTCCTCCCCCCATGCAGGCAAAATTTTTAGAATTCAAAAGGAAGCTATACGGCTAATCCCCAAAGCTCCTTACCGAGTGCCTTGTAAACCCTATTTTGATAAGTTAAAAATTCTACTATTACCACGTATATATATAATGACAGAAGTTCTAAGTGCAAAAGCTAATTCTAACGAATATATCTACAACTCTGATGTACACCATCATATTACCAGACATATTGGGGATTTTCATCAACCATACATATGTACAAAAAATCTGCTACTGGTCCCAAACATATGGGCTAACTACTATTTAATAAACTCCCCATACACGTTAAAAGAATTAAATTGTGTCATAAATTAAAATTTGAACTCAGAGCATTCTTACAGTCTAAACTTTATTATTCCATCCACGAGTTCCTTAATGATAATTCTGTTTCATAGGTCTAGATATTTATAATATAACATCTCAATCTGTAATTATCTACTATGAATTTATGTTTCATGTATTTTCATTTGAATTCTACATCATCAATTTTGTGTCACTAATCATATATTTAAATCCTTTAAGTATGATTTCTGTATTTAAAAGTTTGATTTTGAATTTTATTATGATTAATCTTATGTTAAGCTTTTTTTCTTGAATTTATGTATCTTAAATATTATACTACAAAGTTTTCTTTTTTGAATTTTGTACTCTGCATTCTGAATTTTTGTTGTATTTTTGATGTGCCTTATATCATTTACAACATCTTGGTGTTTTTATTGATCTTCGGGCAAATAAAATATTATTAGCATTCCATGCTACTGAAAAACTTAAGTAGCCTGATACAAGAGGAATGAAAATACTTTCTCTAATAGCTTCCACTGAACTTTCTTTTGTAACACATGAAAGATGTTTTATTCTCTCAGATCATGGAGACCCACTATGTAGACCAACGCAGTAGATATTTTTATCAAAACACAATTAAAATTGAGTGTTCTTCCCTAAATTTGAATCTAATTATTCCCTTTTTAGAAAAAAATAATGGCTGTCTTCAAAACTGAACAGTTAGTAAACTTTCAGGAAACATGTGAATTAAATTTTATTAATTAAGATGATGTCCATGCATGTTTAATATTATAATAACATGATCATTTTTTTGTGGGTTGAATAATTCCTTTGATGAACTTTGTGGAAAATTTTTTCTCAAGTTACCAGTTATAAAATAAAATATTGAACATAGAACACTTTCACATTGATCTATTTTAGATAATAGTTATTGTCTGTTATGTATTTAAAATTATTTGGAATTTATAATTTATTTTTACAAACTAGCTTTGTAGGGTAATTGATTTTTTTTTAATATAACATTAAGAGGAGGTTTGAAAAAATTTTGGTTGAGGTTTATAAATTTCTTTTGACATATAAAAAATACCCCACAGTTTAAAATAAATTTTAAAATATCATAGTCTTATCTAATATCAGCAGCTTTAAACCTAAATCAGAGCAAGAGATTGTAAGATTGACAAGAAATTGTAGATACTAATAATGGAAAAGATTTATTAATTTATAAATTAAATAACTATGGACTCACTTATAGAAATATTTTAAGGATGAATTGAATTTATCATTTCAATGGACCCAAAAGTGTCAAGAGTTTGTTGCTATCTCATGCAAGTCCTTTGGCTTCTTTAATTTAAAAACTGTTTTGAGTCCTAAACAATCACCAAAGAAAATAGGTCACACAAGTTTTGCATCTTGGACAGTTTATATAATATTTTGCTGTGTATTGGATTTTCTCTAATAGCTTTCATGGAATGAGACAAAATTGAAGCTATATCTTCCATCATTTCACTTTTCAATGAATTCCCTCTCATCATTCTTGCAAATCTAAATGTGATCATTTTTAATATTTTAGGTATAAGGTAGGGAAATAATGTTTCTGACAGAAAAATTACTACTATAATTTAAGATTATAGCAAATTAATGAAACATTGACTATGCCATGAAAACTGAGTAGTGTGATGCAAATTTCCTCATAGCAGATTATAATACTGCTGCTCTAATGCAAAAGATCTACAAAGTATGTTATTATAATTTATCATATTAAATGTTATTTATAATAAAGTTTCCATTCATTTTGTGTTCAGAAAAAGTAAGGATTTTGATAAGAAATTGGAAAAAATCACTGTCCCGAGTATATATCTACTTCGAAGTCTGAAGTATGACACAGGGTATTAATATAAGTCGCAAATGAAGCTATCTCAAGTATTGAAAAATTGTTTTATTGAAAATATCTCAATTTTAAGGGGATTTCACAATTCACTGCTGTATTCTAGTTAACAGTACAAAATATAAGTTTTGTTTTTCTTTGAACATTTATGATAAACAAATTTCTATAAAAGTAAATCTTTGGGTATAATTGTGAAAAAATGTGCATGCATATAAGTTTATGAATTTATTCATACATATACACTCAATCCAGTAGCAGATTTGCAAGAGGGGGGCAACTGTCACACTCACTTTCTCTTTGAAATAGGACAACAAAGAAATTCATTTGCAACAAACAATCTTAAGAATATTTTTCTGAACTCACTTAAGAAGTAAAATCAGTTTTTTATATCTGATCGGTACATTACACGGTTGAATATACAAGACAAATTTGAAAACAATGAGGATGAATCTGTAAATGAGTGTGAATGCCACCCCAAGGTTATTTATTACATCTACCCTTGAAACACACATACAAATACATGAGCTGAATTAACAGATTTAATCAACATTCAAAGGAAATAGCAAATCCTGCAATTACTTCTGAAATAGATTTTATTGAACCAATTAACTGATCTAAGCCTAGGCTTAGTACCAAATTTCACCATTATGAGGAAAATGTATCAGCCAATATGTATGTTGAGAACAGATATGAGACATCATATGAATTATGGCAATTTTTAATACAGAATCTCTTTATCAAAATACAATAACTCTGATGATCAGAGTATTCTTCTATTGAAAAACTCCATTGCTGTCTTTCTGTCGATAGAATAATGCAAAACATTCACTTTATTATGCCTAAGGAGCTCAAATTTCATGCTTGGAGCTATTTAAAAGCACATTAGTTTGTATTTTCCTTGAGAAGGAACAAAGTTTATGAATAATGCATAAGTTCGCTGTGAAAATTTGACAAAAATTGAAAGCATTTGACTTGGAAGTAAAAAGAGACAACAAACAGTCCAACAGATGAGAATTTAACAGTAGGTATACAATAAACTATGATCAAAATTTCATCCAAATTTCATGAATCTGCTTCAAGGTCTAATATAATCTGTTATTCTTTTCTGTTATAGTGTCAAAGAGGATGATTGAAATTATAAAATACAATAATTTTTCTGCAATTTTTAAAAATAATAATCTTTCTGCAATACAATCACGGTGAAAATTCCTTTATTCTGATCCTCATTACAGTGGAACAATCATTTTCCAAGCCAAAACTTTTATACTGAATTTCATGGTACTTTAAAATAATAAATATACTTAAATTCTGCTCCCTGTAAACAAAAATATTTACAAAATAAAAATTTCATCCTCAATTTCCACATTTAACCTAAAATAATAAAAATGAAAATTCATCAATTGCAGGACTGTCTTGCATAGAAACCTGCATAGCACTCTAAGACAGAAAACCTTTGAGAAAAACATTCTTTTGCTTGTTATTTAATCTTGCGATGTACCATAACTAAATATATTTCTTGTACACCAAAAAAATATGCTAAGATGTTAGGAATTCACACTTCACATAGTCTTCTGAAGATTGCAAACTTATAACAGTATAAAATCAAATTTAGAAACGCCAAAAATCTGGATTTTGTAATAACCTGCGCTCAACGTTTGAGTACCAATTCTGAACTTTAGATAGGGGTACTAACATTTCTGATGAGCTCATTACAACCTGTGAAGGTGGTATGGCAAAGCTGGTGATATAGTTCAGAAAATGCTGAAGCACTTTTTGGCTCATTTCCACAACATTGCTAAGATTATGGACAGGAGGTGCATCCTTGACATTGTACTTAGGTTCCACTGATATTCCAAGTTGAGCAACATGTGACATCTGCTGATCAAAAATAACAGGACTAATGCCATCATCTACTGGTTTTGTTTTCAGGTTTGAAATTTTGAATATTGCTGATGGTTTTTCATTAGAAATGTGGCCAAGCATCTGCCAGTGTGGGGGAGCATTTGGATTGGGCCAACTGAAATAGACTGATTTGAAACATACATTAGAACAAATTTTTGTACACATCAAAAGGACCAACAAAATGCTTTTACTACTTTGATCGAAAACTAATGTGCTTTAATCCACTTACCTTACCTTTACTAACTTGCACATATAGGAATAGTTCATACTATGAACTACGAAGTTAAGAAATCTTGCACAAATATAGAAATCAATCTTTTGTTGAATTAATTTTTTCATTAAAATTTTCTGCCTTTTAAAAATACACCAATCTAAATTGTTTCAATCTAAAATTGGAATTTCATCAAATGTTTTAACACCGGTAGAAGAAATGTTTCTTCATACTTTGTCTTTCTTTTGCATGATTGAGTAGCCATTTGTTTTTGGTACTAAACATGACAAAAGAATTTTCTTATTCAATCACCATTATTTGAAAGATGAAAAAAGAATTAACTTGGAATGTAACAAAGGAATTCGTAAAGCAAGGTTCACCAGTTTATAAGGAAGGGAAATAACACCAGGCATAAACAACGCATCCATTGAGAGTCAGCGGCATTTTAGATTAGTGATAGTTTAGGAAGCACTAGCTATTATGATGGAAATCTTCTTGGAAAGAGAAAAGGTGCTAAGCAAGGGCAGAAAAGCAGAATTAGGAGGGGGAAAGTTACAATGATGATTGATGTTGTCATTGGATAATCACAATAGAAGCAACTTAGACGAAATGCTATGAAAAGAGATCTCCTTTCCTTGTCCTAATCTTACTTTCTCCAATGCATTCATAGTTCTCATTAAAGAAGACATTGATATCTCCAATCATTTTTTGAAACAAAAAAACTATATACACAGAAGGAGAACACCAAAATAATAATATGAAGAAGGTAATTAGTTAAAAGACAAATAATTTGGATAAGGATACAACAAATTTGACTTGTCTAAAAGGGAAAATAAACAAAATCCAAAGAGACCTTCAGATTAAAAAGGCAAACTTGTTGCTAAGAAGGATAATGATTTTAGTAAGATACTGCTGTGGAAGTATTTCTCAGTTATGATTCTTCAAAGGGCAAATACTATCCTAATTACTTTACGGCTCTATATGAATTAGAAACTGAATTAAGATACTAGCATAAAAATTCAATGTTGTCACAATAGCAATGCATTGATGTATATTTTCTCATTACATTATTCATCTCAAAATATTTAAATTTAATCCAGAGAGCCATCAGAATCATACATAGTGCAAGGAAATGTTTACAGTGGTACTAGACAATGAAGTAGAAAATAGCATTTTAATTGTGGAAAAATGAGACATAAATTATGTAAATAATGCTTAGGATAAAATATTTCCAGGGCTATGATGAAGGGAGAGGCATTTGGTCACCTCTTAAATGAGCACTGAAATGAACTGAAGCAGTTCTTTTTTTAATGCAAGACATTTCATTCAGAAAACATTTTTGACGTTTGGCGAGGAGATCCTTCTTTCATTCATGCTTATGTATGCTTCAAATATTACTTGTGTAATTTTTAGAAGCATTACATTCAAATATAAGAACTGAGAAATAAACTTAGGAAGATACTATGTTTATCATAAAATATTCTCTAAAACATTAATTATAATCAAAAACATGAGTCTTTGTTGCTTGACACTAAACATTTGATTAGGCATTTAAGTATTTTTCACAGATTCTAAGAATTAATTACAGGTTGCACACAACTATGAATAGATGAAAATACCTACTTATTGTAACTAGACAAACACTAAAGGTTTATTCAAAAATAATACTTAAGTCTCATTTATAATCTAACCATGTAAATCAAAGATATGAAGTTATTAAAAGAACAACGTTAAAATAAATCAATGAATACAATTATTAAAATCTACCTTCAATAGTTTATCTTGATTAAGTGAACTCACTGTTCTACTGGTTAGCAAACAAGCATTAATATTTCATGCTAAGAGAGAGGGCAATTTGTTGTCATAATTAGAAGAAGGAATCCAAAAAGGATAAGATTAAAAATATTCATACCGATCCCTGCCATATCAGCTGGCAATGGCTGAAGTCCTGTCAAAAATACAACAATGTGATTTATGTGGTCTGCATCAGGAATTGTAATTAAAAACTGAGCTTCTCCCACTTGCTGGAAATCTGTTTGAACCTGGAAATAATATCCAAAAGAACCAGCTAGGAATAATCTGCATCACATTTCTCGTTTTCAGTTTTACTTCATTGAGCTTCACCATCACCAAAATTCATATTCCCGAAAAGAAACTACAGAAAAGTACCCTCTGGAGTAGTGAGATTTATCTAAAAGCCTGGACTGCTACACAACGTGGTCATAATATTTAATTATACCGTAAGGGCTCACTTTAATGTCATTACTTTCATTGTTAATGTAGAGCTATCAGTAAAGTTTAGGATATAAAATTGTAGGAAAAATATTTACGAAAAATAACTTTTACAAATTCGTCACCATTTAATACTTGACTCATTAAGTTTACTTAATTCACGAATAAAAAGAAGGTAACAGAACTAAAGCCACACAACCCGCTTTTAAATGTATAAATAAGAAATAAAGTTCATGGGATAGAGATGAGACTTTGCAAAGGTTCACAAAAGGATAACATTTGAGACTGGCTGGCGCCGACGATGACACAGAAATGTCTATGAAAGTAGAAGTGTTACATTGTTACTGGCTGCAGCAGGATGGATTAAAGGGACTTATAACCTCGGCAATAGGTGGTCAATATATCATTTTCATAACGAGCAACTATCTCTAACAGTCTACGTACTTTATTAATGGATACAAATAGAGAGAATTTCATAGACAAGGTGTCTATGACAAAATTACGGAAGAAATATAGTCAGACAGAGGATTATCCAGCATTTTACCAAGTTCAACTGTGGAAAAACTAGTAGGAAACGTAGAATTGAAAGGTTCACAAACGTAGACAAAAATTTTGTGGAAATAAATCCGAGTACTTGTGTGACACAAATACTCGGATTGTTGAATTCGACTTATTACCAACAGTTTCAAATGCTCAGAGGAGGAATATTAAGAACAAAATGCACCTCATGAGAAACAATCTACTTTATAGTTAATTGTATGATTCGCTTTTCTACATTTCAAAATTAAATAAATTCGTTTAATTTACCATAATGAAAACCGTGTCAAATATTTAGGAAATTAAAACACAAAATAATATAACATCCAAATTTTACAGTAAAATATAGTACTGCGCAAATAATGTTAATGTAACTGGTTGTCTCAGATTATTTTTACTTAACATTAAAATAAAAATGTTTTGAGGTTAGCCGATAAAGAATTGTAGGATGTGTAACCAATATTTTTCAAGATTGAAAGGTTAATTTAAAGAAAATTATGATCCAAAAATCAGCAGAGACAAGTGTCATTTCTTACCAATCTTCCTGAAACAACACAACCAAATATTGACATGATTTCCCAAGCTAAAACTTCGAATCTTCGAGAATCGTCTTGGTGAAGACGCTATTATTTCATAAAAAACCTTAACCTATGACTTCAACTGAAATAATTCTCGAGAAGCCAAACAAACTGAAGATTAATTTCACTTCAAAAAGAGGGCCTGAAACTTATTATCTCATAATCACACGAAAGACGGTATGTTACAGGACCACTTGCGGGTGAATCGCTACCCCGCGGCGTAAACGCTACTGCAAGATATGAGAAATTCCTTAGCCGTAAAATAACGTGATTTATCAATTGAAAGTTCCACCATCACCTTCTTTCGTGTAATTTTAACGAGTTTCTAAAGTCCGTAAAACTTAAATTCATTTACTTCTTTTGTTACAATTGGGAAAATCTTAGTGTGTACACAAACGAATACTTTCGTTAGTCATTTGGATCGCAGCAAAGAATCCGGTACAGCGGGTGCAACTATCACAAGAATTCTGCTTTTATTATTATTAGGACTTTCCGCCGCAGTTAGACAAATTCCTCGTGGCAGCGAAATTATCCCAATACATGACAATTTTAACATTAAAAACTACAATTATATAACAGTTACAATTACATGATAGTTATATTGACAATCAAAATATCATTATAATTATTATACAATTATATAAATTGTCAATTTTACTATTTTAAAAAGAATGTAACAGTATACAATAAAAACAATCACCCATGCAAGATTTTGAGAATTCCTGGTAGGCCTTCCCGGCTTCTGTCGCCGTCCCTGGCATACAGTCCCCACCGTACATCATCCTACCAGACAGTCCCCTTCATACGTTTTTGAGTCGGCAGTCATTCGAATCTCACAAGTTATCTTCGGAAGTATTTCACAAATTTGCAGTTATAGTCATATATATTAGAAAAGCTAAGTGTTAGACTCAGTGGAACAATTATTCAGTCAACAAATTCAATGTTCATGACTTTTAAACATCTAGAAATGATTTCCTAGATTCAAGAAGTTTAAAAAGAAATTAGTCAGTTACATGTGAATTATACCTTGAGATATCGGGACGACGAAGAGCCAAGTGTATAGGACGATCACATTCAGTGAAAACGGCGATAGGGATGAGATTTAGCCGTTTTGCGCGGATCCGTTTCTATTATTACTCGGTTCTGCCCCCAGTTCCTATATTTTGTAATCTGCAGAAGTACCATGCGTAATAGAACGATAGTAGACGTTGAACTGCTATCCGTTCGTATCTGTGATGCAGAGAATCGGGCCTCCGGCACCTCTGCATAACAGGTATATATGTTAAACATCTAGGAATGAAGAAATGAAGGAGAAGAAGTCAGCCGTGGCCAGAAATCGAACCCGAATCTTTTCGGCTACAACGGGCTTTTTCTCCGGAGTTTCTTCGTCTAAATTTAAGCATGTGTTTTATGCAGTCCAGATAGTCTTCATCTAGGAAGTGTACAATGTCAGACTTCAGGAGGATGTTTTTCCAATCTGTGCTACTAAGATAGTGGACAGATGATGTATATGATAGCGGTGCTCCGGCAGGATGATGAGATGGGAGAAGATAAAGTGTGATGAAGGGAAGGGGATGATAGCTTGCGGGATATAATTGTTGGTGGCAGGATTATATTAGTATTGCACAGGGCCGGCGCGAGGTGCATACAGCACATCTATAGACGGCATTTAGGGGCGTGAGGAAACACCATTGCGAATTTGCATTAAAGGAAATGGGTTCCGAAAATGACCGTTCAGTTTAGAAATATCTAAAAAAAATAGCGTGAATATTTTTTCACTCACAGCACTAAAAAAGAGAGAGAGAGAGGGAGAGGAGAGAGAGAGAGAGAGAGGAGAGAGAGAGAGGAGAGAGAGAGAGAGAGAGAGAGAGAGAGAGA